>ML685838.1:5103518-5154095 GCA_007922175.1 Pelusios castaneus
CTGATGAGCCATTAAGGATACAATGGTTGTATTCTTTATGTCCTCAATGGCTCATCAGGATACTCCCTGGGACCATTCTACCTGGAAAATTCCTAAACATTAAAGAGACAATGGTTGTTCACACCCTCCCGTCTAAGACATTCCTTCAGAATGACACAAGTTAAAGTATGGATATAACATCAAATTCTTAACTTCTAATCAAAATAGAATTCCTAGACATAAACTATATAATCATTCCCAGCAAATTACTACCTTTCTATTGATACCAAACATGACATAGTTCCTATGGATTATAGCATTTATGAGATATCCATAGAAAATAATATCATAAATGCTTCCCTAAATCCAGACAGTGTCACACTGTGCCCACATGCCCTGCCCTTTGGGGGGCATGCCAGGCTCCCCCTGTGTCCCGTCCCCCCCCGGCAGGGAGGGCATTGGTGTAGTCCTGGGGTAGCCCTAAGTCAACTTAGGGCTACCCCAGGGCTACACTGGCTTAATTCGACTTTAGAAAGTCGAATTAAGCCTTAGGTCGAGTAGAAAGGTGGTTTAATAAAGTCGACGTAATTTTCATTAAGTCGACTTTATTTTCCTTAAGTCGACTTAAGCAAGCTGCTTAAGTCGACTTAAGCAAAGTGTAGTGTAGACACAGGGCACATTAAGTCGACTTAAGCCAAGCTTAAATCGACTTAATTTACCAGTGTAGACGCAGCCATATTCTGTGAGAGGGTTACTTTCAGGGAGGGACCTAGGGATAGTGTTTTGTTTAGAATTTTTTTTAAAGGGATGTAGTCAGATTCCAAACGAAGTTATATTTCTTAATAAATTGAGATGACTGAATAACTGATGGTCGGATTGCTATCATTCTTGGGGACCTGCGGGAGGTTTATAAATACTATAAGCTCTTTCACATGGTGTTTGCAGATTTTTCCAGCACTAACGCAGTATGCACAGCTTCAGAAGTGCTAAACCTTTCCACTACTGGAAGATTGTATTTTTTCATTGGAAGCTGTTTCTTAAATGTCAAAGCTCACCCACTTGGTCCTGTTTAATGCAGCAAACTAGTATAATTGGCTGAAGCCATAAGAGCAATAACTCCGGCGTAGAATTTATTAGGGGCACAGCTAACAATACATGGGAAATAGTAATGTTTCTATTTCCATTGTGTTTATGCATTGATAATTATACCTGACAGCTAGTATCTAGATGTATCTTAGCTGTCTTTGTGTCTTCCCTACAGACCAACTTTTCTAGAAGCATACTGACCTCACTGCTATTGGATAACAGTCATAATACCACCTCTGACAAAACAGTCTCAAGAACAGATGCTCCAGATAGCACAGGTGATCGACCAAGGCTACTTCAAGAGAACACAGCCAGTGGGAAGACAGCATGGCTTGGTGCCCCTCACGTTGGGGAGAATAGAAAAGAGGATGATCCCAATGAGGACTGGTGTGCAGTGTGTCAGAATGGAGGGGAGCTCCTGTGCTGTGAGAAATGCCCTAAAGTGTTCCACCTTTCTTGTCATGTCCCTTCACTGATGAACTTCCCAAGGTAAAAATGACGGAATGAATTTTGTCTAGATTTTGTTCATAAGAAATCCCCTTTGGTCGTGAGGCCAAGTGCAGGATGTTTTTGCCTCAAAAAACAGCTCAAAGAAAATCTGAGTCAGTGAAACTACAAGTGCTCAGTAGGTTTGCTTAAGGGTTTGAGGGCATTGCAAACAATATGGGGGGAAACGGTCAGTTAACAAGAGTAGTGTGAATTATTATTCCCCCTGCCATTTACAGTTTTCCCCCAAGAACAACTGAGATGGGGGGGAAAAAAGCTGAAAAGTTCCTTTAACAATAGGAAAGCTCCAATCCTTCAAAAGCTTGGCTAGGATGTCCTATAGAGCAGTGGTTTTCAAACCACAGTTCAGGACCCAGTACTGGGTCACAGCGTCCTCTGTCGCCGCTGCCAAAAGACTGGAATGCATTGCTGTAAAATGTAGCTGTTGGGTCACAGGCATAAATGATTTTTTTTTTAACTGGGTCCTGAGGAAAAAAGTTTGAAAACCACTGCTATAGAGCATATTACTACATATCCTATTGGCTAACTTCTAATGAGAAAATGTATTCCCCAAGGGTCCCAACCTCTCCATTGCTCTATTTTCATGGTGTTTCTGTACTTGTTTTGTATTCTCTGCCTGTGCTGTTACATTTTTTTATCCCTGAATTTTAATTGTTCTCATTCCCTCTTATGCTCCATTCTTCAGAGAGCCTCCTAACCAGCAGCTGAACTTGCTATTAAAGTTTCAGTTGGATTTTTAAACCCATAGTAATGGCTTCAAAATAGTTTAATAGATACTATGTTTGCTATAAAACTTCCAAAAATGTAACTCCAGGAATTCATGAGCTTTTCCAAAAAGAGGTCCTTTTTACCATTCTTCTCTCTCCTTTTGGCTGTGGCAAAAAAATTGACATAGGGCAAAAAGAAAATAGAAATGAAGAACTTGTACAAAGGTATTTGGAAACCCTCTATTCACGACCATCTAACTTTATCAGGCGCCCAGGGTAATACATCTGTTTTCCCTCTTGTTTAGAGGAGAGTGGATTTGCACATTCTGTCGGGATTTGTCCAAGCCAGAAGCAGAATACGATTGTGATAATCCTAATGAGAGCTCTGAAAAAAGAAAACTAGAAGGTTGTATGGGATTGGCACCAATAGATCGGCGGGTAAGTCTAAATTGTTGATTAGTGCAGTTGGGTTGTTTTGTGAGTGCAGTTTCTTATATATTTGGTGGTAAAAATAAGAGTTCACTAGAAGATTTCTAAACAAGCTTTGAGAACATGGCAGGGCATATTTTAAATGTACTGCGATTTTATTTTTTTTAAACTCTTGGAAGAGATTACTTATGGTCTAATGTTCTGAAACAAGACTGGAAACCAAGAATCAGTGACTGGTGCCACACCTGGAACAGACTTATCATAAAGTCTATTTTTCATCCTTGGACTATGATGTGTTAAATATTCTTTTTCCAGTGGGCCTCTGCACATCCCCAATATTGAGAGATGCACTGGTGTTGCAGTTGGACCAGTAGAAACCTCTAGAGCAGGGCACATCAGTCATAGTCTCCCTTTGCAACTCTGAATACTAGAGGTGAAGCTATAAAAGGGGATGGAGTATATCAGCCACCTCTGTTTTTTCTAGCTGTGGCAGTATGCAGAATAGAAACCTGGGGTCAGTTCTTTAACTTAACATTCTGAAAGTCCTCTTGATCTTAGTTTAGTAATTTCAGTTAATATGGGGGCATAAGGAGCACTCTGCACCCTAGATTTAGTCTATGGTATAAAGGGAAGGCTCCTGCCCTAAGGAAAATTAGGTTTGAGGTGTGCTTCTAACTGTCCTATCTTCCCAGTCTTAGACACTCATACTTTATATGGACCCCAGAATCAGGACTTTACCTGAAGTGGGAATGTCTATACTGCTACTCCTAGCCCTGTAGCAGAAGCCTGTGTCAGTTGACCCAGATTGTGAGACTGTCTCACAGGTCTTTGCAGCATAGTCCCTCGTGCTGTGAGCAAACCTTCTTCAAAATTAACCCCCTGAAGCAAAGCAAAAAGTTTTTGAACTGAAGTCTAAATTGTAAGCTCTCTGCTCTGCCATACTTACCAGGTAGCTTGATGCTGAAAAAGACTGTAAAAATGGTATCTTAATGCGTCTGCTAGCTTCAGTGACAAAATATTTTGCTGTTAACTTGTAATTGCTCTACAGCGTTAACACAGCTGAGAAAGTGTGAGCTAAATTTGTTCGTCTCCTAATGGTTCACCAATAGAATTGTTCACGCAATTCCAATTAGTAATATCTGTGTATGCATTGAATGTAACGTATATCTGAGGACATAATTTGGCCCAAGCATGATGGTGGGTGAGGGGAGCTCTTGGTAGAGCTGCGGCCCTGGCAGGGTGCACTCTTGGATGGCTCTGAGGAAAAAGGTTGGGAGGAGGGGAAGTAGGTTTCTTAATGATGATTGGCGTTTTCACTGAAAGTCTGAAGGTTTCAAATGTTCTCAATTTTCGTTTTGGGGCTGGGGAAGTATTAATTATCTGCCCAACTTTTTTAGCATAATGAAATATTAAAGGTGAAATCATAGCATGCTTTAATACAGAGGCACTCTGTCTTTCCCTACATGCAGAAATGTGAAAGGCTATTGCTGTATCTCTACTGCCATGAAATGAGCCTTGCTTTTCAAGATCCAGTTCCTCCTACGGTATGTACATTGTCATTTTTGCCTTATAAAACAGAGTATTTGGCACCAGTGCTCCTATAGGCATTACTGTTTCCAGCAACATATCTGTCATCTGAAGAGTAATCTAATCCAGATGTTTAATATGCCAGATACCTAAATCTAGGGTAGAGATAACAGGTTGATACTACATGCTGCATCTCTGCTTGGATTCCCCAGATGCCCTGAGGTGTCCATCTGTGGCTGATGAACCTCTCTTACTCCTATTCCTCTCAGAGCAGTGATGGCACTGCCTCTGCCAGACCCATCTTCGGGGTCTGAGTTGTTTTCCAAGCTGGACCCTACAGGCTCCCGCAGCCTGGATCCTCAGCACCATCTGCCCTTCTCCTTCCTTGGACCACTGAATTCTGCTAGACCTTCCCACCTACTCTTCTGCTCCCACGAGTCCTATACAAGGTGTGGCGAGATAACGCGACAGTCGTCATTCTGATGGTCCCCTGCCTGGCCTCGCCAATATTGGTTCACCAATCTTTACTTCTCTGCTTGCACCCTGATACCTTCCCATCCTCCTGGATCTCCTCACAGAGAGGCACAGCTGCCTGAGGCACTCCAATCTAGGACCACTCCACTTCCTGGCTTGGTATTTGGATGGGGCTTATAGATAGACTAGGTGTTTTCCACCCCTGTGCACAACAGCCTCATGTACAGAAGAGTGCTGCCTATCAGAGCCTTCTACCAAGCTAAATGACCCCTTATGCCAAACCAATCCTTGGTGTAGACAGCGTTGTGTCTGTGTGAGAGCTTCTCTCATTGACGTAACTTCCACCCCTCTCCCATTGGTGTAGGTAGCATCTTCACTAAGTGCTACAGTGAAGCTGCTACACTGCTGTAAGCATAGACAAGCCCTAAGGGAAATTCCTGTTTCTGTAGTGTCAGGAGCACAAATGCAATGGTTAATTCCACAACTTAGACTCTATCTTAAAATTCTTCACAGATCTGCCTAGATTGTTGCTGGGGGAATGAATACCTCCTGCTTTTTAAATAAAAATCTGCAATGTAAAATAAACTATATATTCTAATTGTTGCATCTGATTTACAAATAGAGGAAAAATCTCACATGAAAAATTAGATTTTTAAAGGCAGAATTTTATCCACTTTCTGCTGCTGACATGCAAGTCAGTATTTGCTCATTGATACGCGTGAGAGCGCAGCAGGAGCATATGAAATTACATCTTTTAAAATTTACCTCTTCATGCCCAAATACGCTTCTTTCTTTTTAAGGTGTGATGCATTTAATTAAGGCACACAGGAACCTGTTATGCTAATAGTTTATTTCAGTTTGACACAGGAAATCCATCGTTTGAATATTTCATGTTGCTGTGAAGCAAGTTCACTTTTTTTAAAGTGAAGTTACACAAATCACTTATCTAATCAAATACTGTGCTGTTGCTTGATTTCTAGTCATTTAGTCATTTGAATAGTATTACCGGCTCACCAATGGATTTGATCAGAAGTCAAGTCAGAAGTTCTAGTCCCTGAATCAGGCTAGAGGTTTTCACAAGGACCCCTGGAGTGCATGACAGGAATATTCACGCCAATGACCAAATATGTATAATTTTACATATTAAGATAAAATGATACAGATAAGTAATTAAAGGCAGATGAATAACTGGATCAATAAAATTAAATGGATAATTGAATAACATAATGGATAATTATTTGAATTACAGTGTTATTCTAAGATATACTTGGACTTTTCCTGTTGACCTCGTTGAGAGAGATTTCTGATCCCTCTACTCTGCAGTGGAGGCAGAGCTAAAACTAAGAGCTATAAAGCTGAGTAAGGCTACTGATGATAGTTAAATAATCTTAGAACAAAAGATCCTAACAAACAAAAGAAGCTCAAAGAAAAAGTAATTGGTGAACACACCCTGGCAACACTGTTGACGCTTTTTGTGCCCTGAGCAATATAAGCCCACTTTACAACTTAGCTCCTTCTGTACCACAAAAATTTGTGGGTGTTCTCCTATAGGCTGGAAGGTACATGCATATTAATGATATATTGATATATCCTTTTCCTTTCCAAATGGTTCCAGACAGTATTTTCTTTACACCTATTGTTATTTCTGGCTCTTTTAATGGATTTTATAGTGGACTTGTGAAGTTTGTCTGGTCATGAGCTGGGCAGCCTCCCTGTTTTAATATCTCCTTACTGTCTGAGGTGATAGTCATAACAGCCTATATAAACTTCTCATTCTTTCTCTGCGCCCAGGGTCCTGAACATATGTAGGCTTAGCTTTCATGCAGGGTGTGGCCTGCAGTCTCTTGCATTCCAGCATGACTAATTATATATGAATCTATTATTTTGTTATCATGAAACAAATACTTAAATGTATAAGAAAACTTCTATACTTAAACTATATGAGGAAAAGTATATGTGCAAGCAAGCAGGCTAGACTTATAGGCTACAGTGCTGTATTTCCTCATTTCTAAAACTACAGTTATCCAGCTCATGTTCTTTTATAGTGCCTATTGCTGTTGTATTGAAGAAATGATGTATCGGTAAAATGGCAGATCTGAGTGAAAGAAAATTGCCTTCTACATTGTGGAGATATTGAAAAAATAACATGTTTGGAATTAAATTTCTGATTTATTTAAAATCAATACTTGGCAAGGAGTAGGTGAAGAAATGCATACAGATGTAAAATATCCAGTACACATTGCTTTGTTTTGAAAACTCAGTCTTTTAAACAAAAATATTTCCTGTGTACATGCTGTTAGCTATCAGATTGAATTTTACTTTCATCTGCATTTTGCCCACTGATTTCACTCCAGACCACTTCTAACATTCTGATATTCTGAGCTGCTTTCCACCAGTTGTTATATTAAAAGGAAAAAAATTCCTTTGCCTCAAAAATGTTTGATCTTTCTCCTGAGGCAGAGTCCCTGTAATATTCAGCCTAGATCAGTCACAGGTTTTTGAGTCTGGTATCTTATGAACCATCAGAACTAGAAATGATTGTTCTATTGGATAGCATGGAAGTTGCTGCACTTGCCTTGGATTCTTAGTGGCAGAGCGAGTACACTTTAGTTCTCGCCTTACTGGGTTGTCAGATATTGGAGTTCAAAACCATGACAGCTTTTTTTGAAACTCTATCTTAAATTTGTAAATAAACCTGTACAGTTAGACTGCATATATTAAAAAAACATCCTGGCTTCACAGGTGAAACTAAAAGATACAGCTATTTATACATATATAAATACATATTTAGCTAGTCTTTGCAATTTTCCTTTAATATAGAATGGAAAACACTAAGTGATATAGAAAGAATATCCAAATGCATCCCTTTATCTGTGTGAAATTATTTTCTTAAGACCTCTCTAGGAGCATCCACAAAGCTCAATAGTAAGATGCTATGGGTGCAGGAGTAGAGATGAAATGATAGAGGAAATAATTAATCATGTACCATATATGCTTGTAGTTGAGGAAGAGCCTGCAAACTTAATTTTAGTAATAAGGTGCCAATCTGTATATTGAAAATTAATGCCCCATAATGGTATCATTGGGGTTTCCTGTCTGACTCTCTGTATCCTAATTAGTTTATCAGTAAAACAGACATCTTTTCTAGCAGCAACCTGCAAGCTCAACGTGAGACTTTATAGTCACAGTGGGTTCTTTACTGTTCTCAATAATCACCAGTAAAGTTTGTCAGCTAAATACGCTCTGTGTTGCTTGTGTAACCTCCTTTGCCATTAGTGCATTTACGTAGTGGTAAGTTACTTGTTTTGTAATTGGAACTTAGTATGCAGTTCAGCTGATGATGTGCAACAAGTAAAGAGTCTCCTCTCGATTGTTTGGTTGTCTTGGTTCTTTAGAACTTCTGGGGGTGTGTGTATATATTGGTTTTTTAAGTGAAAATGTTAGTCATGAAAGTAAACGGAGGTGATTCTCACAGGTCACAGGGAGCCAGTCTCTTAAATCAGCTGTTTCCAATCTGGGGTGCATGACCTCTTTGCGGTGGGTGCCAAAGATTTCATGGGGTCCATGAGGCTTCAGTAATACTGATGTAATTTAGCCTCCCAAGACTCATGCTGGCCCAGCAGAGGAACAGCCTCTCCCCTCCCCAAAAGAGCAGCAGCCCCAAGCTCTGCATTATCCAGAGCAGAGGAGCAGCCCTCTTCAGTCGCAAACTGCTCAGGAGCCCAATTGGAGCAGAGCAGCCCCTCACCAGTGGGGGGCCTGAAGCAACCCCTGCCAGCACCTGCCACCTCCATTGTCCTCTGTCTGTGACGGATGGCAAGAAGAGGGGCCACACAGTATATGGTGGTGGCTATGCCAGGGGGTTAGCTGCTTACTCAGGTGAGAATAATAAATTTAGTAGTGGTGGTGGTATCATTATATTTGTCTATAGGGGTTACATGTGTTTCTGTAAGAAGTTTCAGGGGCCAGGGCTGTGCATGTTTTACCTAACGTTAACTAGTGGGGCTTTCACTCAGAAAGGGTGGCAACCACTGTCTTAAGTAAGGCATTATTTTTACATCTTAGAATTGTACTTCAGGAGTTAGTCTGAACAATCTCTTGCCCAGAGATGTGATTAAAAAGCTTTAAAGAAGGAGTGAGTAAAAGAAATACATGACTTCATTGGTAATATTTTCTTTTAGGTGCCTGATTATTACAAAATAATCAAGAAGCCTATGGACTTGTCAACAATCAAAAAAAGACTGCAAGTGAACCATCCACTCTACATGAAACCAGAAGATTTTGTGGCTGATTTCAGACTGATTTTCCAAAATTGTGCAGAATTTAATGAGGTCAGAAAAGTAAAGCCATATAGTTTTACAAACTTACATATTTCCAGAAAAGCAGAATTTGTGGCAAGGGATAGAATTTCATGATGCAAGTGATGTAACAATTTTGTGAATTAATCTTAGTTTGGTGATGAAACCTATTCACTGAAGTTATAGATTGCACCTGAAATTATTTTTGCATTAGATTCGTATAGAACAAAGACACAGCCATACAAGGAAGGAAGACTGTAGGAAACAGTTTGGTTTAATTATTGGTTTATTTGATTTAATTATTACACCAGGATTAAGTATACTTTAAACTTTCTTCAAGTAGATAAAGACATGTATTCCAAGTAGGTGTGTGTGCGCACACACAAACTGGAGACTTTTGCCTAGCAATACCTGTTGAGGGGCAGTGCTCCTGCCTCATACTTATATCTCCTCCCATGGTGACATGAGGTGGTTCCACCCCTGCCCCTCTAAGGTCCTTCCTTCTGCCTGTTAGCTGGAGTTGAAGTTGCACGTAGTTGATGCTTCGCAATCTCACAAATTTATATCTTAGCCTAGTTTATTGTATATTTCTATCCTCCCTGCTTCATCTTGGAACGACTGATTTTCTGCTCTGGACTTTGAAGATGCCTACTTCGTGTGGCCATTCTACAGAATCACAGGAGACTGCCAGTATCAGTACATGGTACTCGTGGTCAGTTTCTCTTCTGCCTCCAGAGTCTTCATCAAATGATGAGTGGTCATGGCATACCTCAGGAGCAGGGGAATCTGTATCTTGTCTTATCTTGATGATTGGTTGCTGAAGGGTGGCTCCAGAAGAAGGGTGACTTCTTGCACATGTTAACACCACGTTACACTTGCTTGACTGTTTGGGACTCAATCTAAACACCATCAAGTCATCTTTGATCCCCACTCAGCAAATAGAGTTCATTGGGTCCTGATAGATTCCACAAAGTTGTGTGTTCCTGCTAACTGACGGCGGTCAAACTATCTGGAAGCGGTGCCTCAGATTGCAGTCACAACTAGCCATGACAAGCCATGTATGACTGAGCCGGTTGGGCCGCCTGTCCACTTGTACCCAGGTGGTCCATTTTGCCAAGTTATGTCTTTGTCCTCTTCAGATATGGTTCATGAATATTTTCTGCCATGCCTTGCATTTTCTAGACAGGTTGTTTTACCTTCTTCCATCTGTTCTGGAATCCTTGCACTTGTGGGAGTCCCTGTACGATGTTTGCCAATGGATCCCCTTGATCTGCCTTCTCCAACCAAGTCAGTGGTTACTGACACATCCCTTCTGGTTTGGGGAGCACATCTGGACTTGCTGAAGGTACAGGATCTGTGGTCAGAAGAGAAGTCCTTGCTCCATATCAACATGGTGGAGCTTGGGGCCATCCACAAAGCATGATGCCTTCCAGGACAGAATCAGGCATTCAGTTCAAATACACATAGACAATATCACCACAGCGTACTGTGTGAGCAAACAAACAAGGGGAAGCTCACTCCAAAGCATTCTGCTTAGAGACAATCAATCTGTAACAATTTTGAATCAAAGAGGACATTACCTGGATAGCTGTCCACTTACTAGGGGTCCAGATCATCTCAGCAGGGTATGCTCATCAACCCACAAATAGTTCTTAAAGATGGAGGTTCTTTGGATAGTGTTTGCAATGTGGGGCATCCACATGATCTACCTCTTTGTGACAAGGGAAAACAGGAAGTGTTGTTTCTATGTTTCAGGGAGAGGGTCAGCCCAGTCTCCTTCTCTGACACTCTCCACTGCAGGCAGAAGTTATCTCCATTGTACACCTTCCTTTCTATCTCAGTCTTCCCCCAGGTCATTGCTAAACTCAAGATGGATCAAGCCAAACTCAACCTTATTGCCTTGGCACGGCCAAGATAGCTCTGGTTCTCAGATCTCCTCGTTCTGTCAGTTGAGTCTCACCAGCCGATTCCTCACCTTCCCGACTTCCTCATAGCTGACTGCAGTCACACCCTGCATCCAGCAAACTCTGCTCCTTATGGCCTGGTTTCTGCCTGGCTCAATGGGGAGGGAATGGTGTTGGCTGTCCAACTAGTCCATCTTAACAGTAGGAAGTCTTGTACTAGAATGTCCTACTTGGCAATGTGGATGAGGTTTTCCATGTGGTGCTTGGCTCATGGAATCCACCCAGTGGAGGCTTCTGTCCAGGACATCCGAGTACCTTTTGCACCTTCAGGAATCAAGCCTAGAGCTCAACTCTCTTAGAGTGCAGTTGGCAGCAATATCTGCATTTCATCCACCTATCAAGGGAAAATCAGTTTTTTCCAATGCCATAGTGATGAGATTTGTGAAAGGACTTCTGTGCCTGCATCCTCCTGTCAGAGAGCTGGTCACCTTGTAGGACTTGAACACTGTTTTAGTGGCTTGACGGGGCCTCCATTTGAGCTGTTTGCTTCCTACTTTCTGTCCCTCCTGTCTCAGAAAACTGCAATCTAGGTAGCAGGAGAGTGTATTAATGTTACAGGGCCTGGTGGCTAAACCTCAGCACACTGATATCCAGGGAAAAGGGTACACTTTGGCCACATCCAAAGTTTGTGTCAAAGGTGGCCCCTCGGTTTCCCTTTAATTGGGGGTTGTATTTGCCTGTATTTTCCCCAAGCTGCCTCCTTCCCTGGAGGAGCAATGTCTCCATACACTTGACGTTAAATGCTATTTACCCTTCTATCTGAACAGGATGGAACAGTTTTATGCTTTGCCCTGCTATTTCATATCGTATGCAGACCCCATGAAGGATCAAGTGGTCTCCATGCAGACCATATCTAGACTAACTTGCATCAAGACTGCATTTGAGATGGCATCAGCCACATCTCCTCAGCAGATACAGGTTCATTTGACAAGAGCATTGATGACATTGGTGTTATTCCTTGATGACATTTGCATATTGGACAGTTGTAGGATGGCCACGTGGTCATCTGTGCCTATTTTTTCAGACCATTATACGATCACTGCTTCTTCCAGAGTGGACGCTAATATCAGAGGAGCAGATCCTTGCTCAGGTGGCCTCCAAGGGCTGCCTCTAGATGGGGCTTGCTAGTCACCTATTTGGAATACAGGTCTGCATTTACTCAAAGAAAAAACAAGGGTTACTTACTGTAACTGTGACTCTTCGAGATGTGATGCAGATGTATATTCCATGACTCACTCACCATCCATCCCCTCTGCATCAGGGCCTTTCTCTGAATGTTGACTGCAAAGATCTGAGGGGGTTGGGCAGCCAAGGAAGAAGCCATAGGCGCAAGGTGTGAGCACCATCTCTCTCGGTACTGCTAGGCAAAAGTCTCCAGGACATGCACACGACTATATGGAATACACATCTGCATCACACCTTGAAGAACCAGTTCCAGTAAGTAACCATTTCTTCTGTGGAAACGGATAGGAGCAGATGTAATACGTCTTCTGTCTATTGGGTGAAAAGCACAATCCAGACCAGTTACTTTATATTATCTAATTAAAAAAAACTAATAAAAAAAAGTTAGGCCACTATATTAACACCTTAACTTAGTGTAAAGCAGATTAGAACAGGACAGAGTGGTGATCAGTTACACAGTCCTAGGATGCACAGGTACTGTGTATGTTCTCATCAGATCCATGCTGGCCCAATCTGATGGGCATCCTGCATTGCTCCATGCACCCTTTAATGCCTTGTTTTATAACATCATACAGACACAGATGATTGAGAGTGCCTTATCTGTAAACATTTTATTCTAAACATATTTTCATACACCTGCCATAATAACTCTAGTACATCTTTACTTGACCTGTGAAAACTAATTGGTATCTGTCTCTTTTAACCATTGCTACCATCCTCCTTGCTCAGCCTAGCTGTCTTTTCATTGCTCTCATGTGTCTTATTCTTAGCTGCGTCTTATGACCAACTTCGCTAATTCTGTCCAGATAGTATCCACCTCTGTAGTCTAAGAGTTTCTCTTCGCTAGTAAATCACACACTTTTCTGGCTGGTTTTCTTTGCCCTGTTTATCAACAGGGACCAAGAATCCACTGTAGGTAAGACATAAACCAGTCTTCTGACTTTTTTTTACAACCTTTGAAGTTTTCAGCAGAGTTTTGAGAGCTGTGTCAACTTGTCACATACATAAAAATTCCCTTTTACATTTTCTGATGCTATTGCACACATTTATCTAATAATCATATATTTCTTCACATATCTCCCCTCCCATTATCCCTAGTTCATCTCCTTTTCCCTTCCCTCTACAGAATAATATCCTTTCCACTGCCCTTCCTTTCCCGATTCCTCAGTGAACAGTGGGCCTCTCATTCCCCACTCACCTTGTCCTGCCCTTCAATCAACATATTAAGTACGAAGTGGCTTTTGATTGCCATGTCATGCCAAGACATCCCAAGCTTTTGCTGGCTTCCTTAGCCATTTGCTGATCCCTCATTTGAAGTGGGAAATGGAGCCCTGGGGAAGGGATAAAATTCCAGATAGGAAAGGAGGCAGACCTACCTGGAACTGTTTTTAATTAGTGATCTCTGCTTTAAATCAGGAAGCTGTCCATGGCCTGTGGTGTGAAACACCTTGGGGCTGGTTAGTATAATCATCCATGTTAGTAACATTTTATATTCTGCTGTATATGTGAGTGAGAGAAATTAAACAAGTCCACTGGCCAGAAATATGGTATAGCAGTCAAACCATCTGGCAGAAAATACTCTTAAAAGCACAGTGAATCCAACTCTTCTGTTTTTAGAATGGCTAACCTTTATACCATGTATAATCTCTTGATGAGATCTTCAGGAGACCTTAACCAACGGTCCTCTATTCTTGAACGTTAGATTCGATGTCAGTTTTGTTAGTGAAGGAATTTGCTGTGGTGTCCTTAGCCAAATTTTTTCTCTCTACCACTGACTGCTTCGCAGAGTTGTGTGTGCTGATTGTTTTCCACCATCTCCCCTAGATATGTTTTTATTGCTCCTTGATTTTTGCAGTTTGCAAATCCCTCTGAGATTCTTTGGGTGCTATAAGTATAAAACTATTTTATGATGCACTGATTATTGTAAACTCACCCAACAGCCTGATTCTGAAGTGGCTGATGCTGGCATGAAACTTGAAGCCTACTTTGAAGAACTTCTAAAGACCCTTTATCCAGAGAGAGAATTCCCTATACAACCCTACTGCCGAAGTGAGAGAGAGAACCCAGAATTTAGTGATGACTCTGATGATGATGATGACTTTGTACAGCCCCGGAAAAAACGCCTCAAAGGAGAGGAACGCCAGTTGCTTAAATGAATGACTCGCATGTACTGTAAGGAATTTTTTTAAAGTAGAGAAATATTTATCAATTGTCGATTGTCAACGAAAAGTCATGACCACTTTGATCTGTACGTTTGTGGATGTTTACTAGACTTTATACCCTTCCCCTCAAACAGAAATCTTCTGGGGATCAAGGCATTTCGAGAGACTTTTCTCTGCAGTTCAATCCTTATATCCCACTTGTGGAATGTCATTAAAACAGCAATCTGGAATAACATCTGCTCAAATCCACTTAAAGGGAGAAGAGAATTTGTACAGAATTAAACTTTAAAATGTTACATGAATTTAACATGCGACTTTCTCAGTTTCAAGAAAATGTAATATCACCAGAGATTAATTTTACCAAAGGCCATAATTTGAGTTTTGTACTATACTTAACCTCAAAGCCATGAAAGCTCATGGTGTAATTTTGTTGTCCTAGGATACCGATTGGTACAATGGAAGTGTAGTTACCCCCAAAGAAGTTACTGGTGATTTAAAATGTAAAGTGGGGGAATGTATTAAAATGTATTTAAAAAAGCAGGGATTTGTTTGAGGTTTTTTTATACATCAAGAAGGTTGTTTCTCACACCAGCAGTTGGATTTCTTAGTCATTATCCATTACTGAAATGAACAGAACCAAAAAACACTTCCTGAAATGTCCTTTAAACTAGATAATGGGAGCTAACAACATATTAGCAGGAAAGGAATGATTGTTTGTACCTTGTGTTTTTTTGACAACTTACTGAATTTCCAAAAATGGCATGTTTGGAATGCAATTTTCCGTTTCTTGTTCCTTTTCATAGAGGTGGCAGGGTGATGGCTCCTGGGCGATTGAGTCATCAATAAGACTCTTCAGAGTGGAAAGCATGAGACACTTGTTCAGTTCTTCTCCACTCCTTTGACCTCACAAGCCCTCTTGTTGCACTATTTGTGGAATATATCAAGCCAAGTTCCTTTCTCAAACAGTTATCTCTGAAGTGCCACCTACCCAAGTTCAATTTTTTTTTTCAAAGGCACATGTCTGTGAGGGTGCCGCAAACCAGTTAAAAACCCTAGCTCAGGCTGCTCTTATGTGAAAACTGAACTCAAGAAGGGCAGCCTTACCCAAGCTCTTCCAATTTGTACAGCAGTGTGGTAGATCTCTACACCGATACTGCAGTTAAGCAAACAGATTGTGACCATCTAGTCTGATTTCCTGTAGAACTTTCCTGATTTCCATAGAACTTTCCTAAACTAATTCCTAGAGCAGATCTTTGAAACATTTAATCTTGATTCTAAAAATGGTCCATGATGGAGAATCCACCATGATCCTGGATAAATTACTTATGGCTAAAAATTTACACCTTCTTTCCAGGCTGAAATGTTTGGCTTCAACTTTCAGTTGTTACATTGTTAATCTTTCTCTGCTAGACAGAACAGCCCATGACTAAATATTTGTTCCCTCTGCAGCCATTTAGACTGTAATCAAGTCAGCTCTTAAATTGAGTTCCAGGAGTCTAATTTATTTTTATCACAGTAAGTGATGTCTTCTAATCCTTTAAGCATTTGCTTGGAAATTCTAGGCACCAGAACTGGACCTGGTATTCCAGCAATGGTTACACCAGTGCTAAATAGAGAGGTAGAATAACCTCTTTACTCACCTGTTTTATAGCCCAGGATCACATTAGCTATTTTAGCTCCAGTGTTGAAGTAGGAGCTCATGTGCAGATTATCCACTACAACCCCTGAAATCAGTGCTGAAGAACTAAGAGTGAGCATGCATCTGTGTTGTAGACCTAGAGAGGGAAGAATTAAGACTAGGCATGTTTCTATGTTGTAACACCACAGGGAAGGAGTGCTTGCTTGTGTTCCTGTGGTGGCAACATAGGCGTAGCTTCCTAATCTCTACCACCGGCTAATTTTTAGTCTCCTCCAACTTCGAGACAGACCTCAGGAGGGTAAAAAGATAAAGTGAGTCCCCCAAGGAACTGTAGCAGGTCTGTTCCAGGGGCAGGATTAGATGCTAGGATGCCTGAGGTGAGTGTCCTATTAACTGAACCATATTCTGTCTCCATAAAAGATTAGGGGTGGAAAGGGCCACAGGAGATCACCTAGTCCAATCTACTGCCCTGAGCAAGATCTGCCCCAACTAAATCAACTCAGGCAGGAGGGTTTTGTCAACCTGGGGCTTAAAAATGTTTAAGGATGGAGATTCTACTACCTTCCTAGATAAGCTGTTCCTGTGCTTCACTACATGCTTTGTGAAAAAGTTTTTCCTAATATCCAACCTGGACCACCCCCACTGCAACTTGAAACTATTGCTCCTTATTCTGTCATCTGCCATCACAGAGAACAGCCTAGCTCTATTCTCCCTGGAACACCCCTTAATGTCATGAAGGCTGCTAGTGAATCGCCCCGACTCTTCTGAAGACCAAATAAGCCCAGTTCTTTCAGCCTTTCCTCCAAGTCTTGTGCCCCAGCTCTTAATCATTTTTGTTGCTCTTGGTTTGACTGTCTCCAGTTTGTCTTTCTGTAGTGGGAAGCCAAAACTGGACCCAATACTCCAGCTGTGGCTTCACCAGTGCCAGATAGAGGAAAATAATCACTTCCATTGACCTGCTGGTAATCTTCCTACTTATGCAGCCCAAGACGTCATTGTCCTTCCTGGTAATATGGACACACTATTGACTCGTATCCAGTTTGTCTACTATAACCCCCAGGTCGTTTTCTGCAGACCTGCTGCTTCTCTAATCTATCCCATCTTTAGCAGTGCATTGGCTTCTTCCTTCCATAACAAAAGTAGAACACTAGCTTTGTACCAGTGTTGGGGGCTGTGTGGAGAGGGAGAGGGGGTAGCTGGCACGTTTACAAATGTTAACTTAAGGGCCATAGCAATCAGCCCAAAGTCTCATTCTGAGGGCAAGGTGAGGCATGTAAAACCTCCCGTTGTGTCAGTTCCTTGATGCTTAAGGTATGTGAATATTTGTTCCTCAAGGAAGAAATGCTGTATTTGACTGCTAGAGCCTGTAAGCCACCTTTCCAAGGAAAAACCCTCACACTTTGGGCTAGTCTTCACTGATAGCAGCAAAATTGCTGCCATCAGATCGACCTTCCTGGTCAGCTGATCGGATCTGTGAGGACCCACTCAGTTGATCAGGAAGCCGATCTATTAAGACCATGCCGGCACCTGGACTAGCACTGAGTCGAAGGGAGGCCCCTTCCTTCGACTCAATGCAGTGGACGTGCAGTTGAACTGAGATATGCCAATTATTTTAAGTAACTTGTGTATCTCCCTTGGACTGTTGCTGAGAGTGATGGGCAGTGGCGACCTGCCCTTTGTGCCAGCTGTCAAGTATGTATGACATCCCAGCTTCCCCAACACCAGTAAATGCAAATGCATTACATAGGGTGCAGAGTTGAATTTTTACCCTAAGCTCTTGACCATGTGACTAGATCTGTGTGTCTTAGTGGCCATCACTCTCCAGCCTCTTGTGGCATGGAACTAAGAGTGGGAACAGTGAAGAGGCAGGGGATAGATCTATTTCTTGAATCACAGAAAAGACTACACAACCACTCTTTCTCACTGCAATTTTTCCAAATGCATCCTGTGGAAAGCCTATGATTTATATGGTCTTCAACCGATTATACATCTTTCCACAAATAGCATGAAGAAATAATCAATTTGGGCAGCTCAGCTGGACCTGAAAATATTTTCTCCTCTGGAGTTACGCTTGCAAGTCTTCATTCATTTCATTTGCTAAAAAAATGGAAAAGATACAAAAGGAAAAAAAATCAGAATCAAACAAAACAATTGAGGCATAGGCCTGTGGTGCAGATTCTGGTCTCACATCTATTTTGTGTTTCCCCAATGATATCTGTGATTCTGATATCTGTGTGTTTTGCACCAAGATTAGAACCTGATGCTTGCCTTGAATATTTTCAGGCTGTGCCTCATTCAAGGAACAGGAACCTGGGTTCTAACATTACTCTTCAAATATACGGTAGCTGCCTATGCTGCACCAAAACTTTTATTACAAGGCAGATTTGAAACATACAGATAGTGACACCTGAAAACTTGGCCTTTGGGCTTAAGTATCACCGTTTGAAAGACTATAGCTAGCATTTCTCTGCTAACTATCCCAGTTCTTATATGGCCCCATATCACTTATACTTGAGGGCCATGGGCGGTGCTTTCATCACCCATGAGAAACTTTATCGGTTTATAGACACAGGTCAGAAGGGATCAATATGATCATCTAGTCTAACCTCCTATGCAATACAGGCCACTCAACCTCACCCACCCACGCCTATAATACACCTCTAACCTATGACTGAGTTATTAAAGTTCCTCAAAACATAATTTAAAGAAAGACTTTATGGGAAAGAGCCTCCACCAGCAAATGAACTGTGCCCCATGCTACAGAAGAAGGGGAAAGTTCCCTCCGCACCCTAAATATGGCAATCAGTTACTAGCCTGACACCCAAGAAAGAATTCTCTGTGACCATAAATTATTCCCATTAACCTCAGGGGAATTATCAAGTATGCAAAATTAGACATGCCGAAGTGTTGGCATTATCCCTGTTGGAAACTTACCTAATCTGGTAAGATTTTGTGTATGTGAGTAATTACATACTTGATTAACCTCCGTAGGACTAATCCTTTGTGAAAAGAGAAAGTGATAGTGGAATCAGGGCCCTAGTTCTGGTCTGCAAAAAGGATGATGCCTATTGAAGCTTCAATTGTGATATTAGTTCACAAAAAATTGCAGACCAGTCTTACACCTTAAACAATCATTTAAACTCTCATTTACCTTGGACACTACGAGGCAAGGTCAAGTCTATTATAGCAGACTTGAAGCTTGTCTCTGACATCTAATGCAATTTATGAGTGGTTTTTGTTGCATTATTGCAATACCACCCATTCGAGAGCTTAAATGGTACTCTGTTTTTAAACACAGGGATGCATTTCTCCCACAGAGGCAGGTTAAACAACCTTACATTCTTTTCTTAAATGTTAATTTTGGGGGGAAGTGGTGTTAATATGCCAATGGGGAAAAAAACCCATCAGTTGACATGAGCTAGGGCCATGGTTCCCAATCTTTTTTGCTCAACAGCCCCAGATATAATTTTTAGAACCCTGAAGGGCCACCAGTCTATTTAACTAAAATTAATTAATTAAATTCAAATTATTTTTAAAAAATTAATTAGCAATCAATTAACTAAATTTAAATTAATATTTAATTAAATGGACTAGTGGTCCTTCAGGGTTGTAAACATTATATTTGTGGCCGTGGAGCCAACATTTAAAAAAAAAAAAAGCATTGGATGCCCATGAACAGGGCCAGCTTGTGGGCAGGCATGTGGGCTCCAGCAGCAACACAGCCTGCCATTCACTGCCCCCACCCCTGTAGCGCTGTAGTCACATCACAACAGCCCACGGCCCCCCACTCTCCCTGGAGCCCTTAACCCCTCCCCCAAGGCTTAAAAGCCTTAATCCAGCCCTGGCCAGGACTGGGATTGGGCAGCTGCAGCCCAGCTCACAGCCAGCGGCTGGGCACCATGCGCCATTTTAAAAAGCCCTGTAGGCCAGGAGTTGGAAACCCCTGAGCTAAGGCTACGGTGGAGATTCTGGCAACAGAGTAATGCCAGTATAGTTATCCTGGCAAAGCATTTGTACTAGCATCAAGGTCTCTGGGCTTGTCTACATGGGGGGGGTTGGAGTGTAATTCGGTTTTAGTCTGTTGAATTACAGAAGCAGAAGGCACGTGATCACAGCAAATTGCTTGCTCAGAGACTCGCATCCCCACTGCTCATGTGCACTTTGGGTAGTAAGCCCTGTGATTGGGTGGGAGGCAGTCATCCTGTGCTCACTCCCCTGCCCCTCTTCTCTAAAGAAAAAACAAGCAGGAAAAGCTTTCCTTGCTGTTTCTTCACCATAGGCACAGTGCTGCATGCAGGGAGAGGAGCTGGGCTGCTATGGTGAAACAGACTGGAGAAACTGGAAAAGAAAGATTAACACTACTCTCTGGCTATACTGACCTAAATTCCAATAGTAGATTTTGACTGCCGTGTTATGCCATTTGCAGGGGTGGTGTTCACAGGTTGAATTACAGCTCCATTTTTATTTTTATATTTTAATTTACTGCTCTGACAGTGGAGAGACAGGCTCCAGAAGGTCAAAGTAAACAGCATTTTGTCAAACTTCACTGTCAATGTAACCTACAGCTTTATTAGCTCAGTGCAACAACCCTTGTGGGCAGCGATGCACATTTTAGTTTGAGGGCTTTATATTGATCTGAGTCAGAATGATGATTAGGGGCCACTAATCTGAATGTAGGTAAATCAGTATCATTTTCTAATGTGGACAAGGCAGCACCACTGAGAGGTTACAAACCTGGAGTGCCCTTCCTTTGGTCTCTATGGGCAGAGTGAAGGCAGAGGCGGCACACACCACACACACGGCTGAGAAAAGGCACAGGGCCCCAAGGAATGAAGCACTCATAAGAACCTAGAAACAAACAATTCAAGCATCAATTCACTGCTGCTGCACCAGAGGGGGGTTGAAGGGCTTATTAGGAATGGAGAATGAAAGGGACAGAAGACTAAAGGCTAGCTTAATGGAACAGCTGGTTTTCTTGGCTAATAGTTTTCAATTGGTGCATAACATGCTAATTAGCTATATTCTGTAAAGAGAGTTATATGGCACAGGAGCAGCTTGTCAGCCCACACTAATGAGGTACAGCTGACCCAAGCATTCCCAAAAAGCTCCAAAAATGCATTTACATTTTCTTTATTTAACTTCTATAGAGATGCAGATGTAGGGCTGAATGGTGGTGTGCTAGAAATGTCACCGTTCAGCCTCTTCTGTGGTGAAACATAGTGGGAGAAAGTTTGAAGACGTTAGTACTTGCACAAGGCTTAAATGTTGGCATAGTGAGCAGTATTGCAGGATGCTGGCAATGTACCAAGCTTTGGCATCACTTTATCAGGTGCTGTGGTAATGTGTGCGTGGGAGGCCATAGCAGAATGACAGCAGTTGAGGCCGAGGCCAAGCGAGTTTGCAGGGGGCAGGCTTGGGGCCTGTGCCTCCCAAGCCTCAGAGGGGCTGCATGTGTGTATGAAGATCTGCTTCCATCCCCAAGCGCTGCCTCATGATCCCCCTCTCTCACTGTGGCAAGTAGGGTAGCAGATCCAGCACCCAGGTCCTCCCCCTGCTACTTAATGAGAATAAGCTTTTAAAATTTAATAGCTATTAAATTACACAGGGGAGTGGCTGCGACCTGATTTGTGTCTCACCTGTCAAAATAGTCATATGCCATCACTGCTGTGGGTCAGTGTTGAGCAATGACCCCATAACTAATCTGAGTTTCCAGATAAATACCAGACAAAGAAGCAGCGTCCTGGAACAATCAAAACCAATTTTGACATGCATATGTGTGCATGTATACATGAGCTTCCAGGAGATGTGAGGCTGTGTCTGAGGACAATGGTCAGGATAGAATCAGAGAAACTGGAAGGAACCAAGAGAGGTCATCGAGTCCAGTCCCCTGCACTCATGGCAGGACCAAGTACCCTCTTAAGCCATCCCTGACAGGTGTTTGTCTAACCTGCTCTTGAAAACTTCCAGTGATGGAGATTCCACAGCCTGCCTAGGCAACTTATTCCTGACAGTTAGGAACTTTTTTCTAATGTCCAACCTAAACCTCCCTTGTCATAATTTAAGCCCATTGCTTCTTGTCCTATCATCAGTGGTTAAGGAGAACAACTTTTCTCCCTCCTCCTTGTAGCAACCTTTTAGGTACTTGAAAACTGTTATGTCCCTTCTCAGTTGTCTCTTTTCCAGACTCAACAAACCCAGTTCTTTCAATCTTCCCTCATAAGTCAAGTGTTCATGTTACTCTTCTCTGGACTTCCTCCAATTTGTCCTCGTCTTTTCTGAAATGTGGTGCCCAGAACTGGACACAATATTCCAGTTGAGGCCTAATGTGAGTTTACCAAAAAAAAAAAAAAAAAATTGCACTTACTGAAGCAAAAGACAAGGCTAACATCTCTTATAAGGTGTCTGAAGAAATACCAGCCTATGGCTTTTTTCTCATTCCCCATCATTGACCTACCAGGATCATAACAGGAAAAACATCTTACTTGTGCTATAAAGGGTGCTACCATGGCTCCAATCCGACATAGTGAACCACTTGTCCCCATCCCCAGAGCGCGCATCGTGGTGGGATAAACCTACAGCAGGACAAAGAGGTCTTTGTTCAATACTAAAAAGCTCTATGGATTCTCAAATTTTTTTTTTGCTGGTACCCGCCCTTTTAAAACATTTCAGGCTATGCTGACACCCCCTCAGTGTCCAGGGCTATCTATCCTTGTGCAAGACCCATGTTCACTCAAAGGATTTGTGTTAGCCAAAAAGCCACCTAAAAAGAACCTCCAATGCTTACTGGGGGCTAATGCTTTTTGCCACTCCAAGGCCCTGTTTCAGCAAAGTGCTTAAGTATATGTTTAACTTCAAATGTGTATCAGTGCTTTGCTGACTCAGTGTGGGGAAGAGAGAGGTGTTTGTCTGTTAAAAGTAAGTTTGTAGAAGGGCCAAGAGGGAAGTATAATTCTCACTAAGCCACTTCAAGAGATTCCCTCAACTGCTGTCCTTTCACTCAAGGAAGCAGGCATTGGGTGGGTTGCGGGGGGGGGGGGGGATCCCTTTTGGAGCATTGTCAATGCTCTCAGATTAGTGGTTTCTGACATTCATATCTAACAAAGGACTTTTACAATTCTAGATCACTGAGAAGTTAGCATATTTATGCAATACAAGTGCTTTCTTATAAACACTGTTGTGATATGCAAAATAATGGTACAGAGATGGTAAAGCAGATTCCTATTTGCCCTCTCATAATTTTAGATCAGGGGTGTCGACCACACAGCCCCTGGGCTGGGTACAGCCCATGAACCTCTTCCATCCGGCCTGTGACTGCGCTCTATGGGACCGCATTCTTTCCCTAGCAAAGAGAGAGAGAATGTGATCTCCTGGTATCACGGAACACAGTCTCGCATACCCAACGCTCCGCAATGTCGCGAGAGTGCACCGATCTTGTGGCATCGCAGAGCGCTGGGTATGTGAGACTGCGCTCCATAATACCACACTCTTTTCCTTACAGCGAGAAAGAGAGAGTGTTGTCTCAGGGCATCACAGTTTGTAGCAACAGCCAGCCACTGCTCAGGCAGCAAGAAGGTGAAAGAATTTATACTTGGAGATTAGATAGATAGATAGATAGATTATAATATGCGAGACTGCACTCTCTCAGTAATCGGGGGTGAGGGAGGTGACTGCCGCGCTTCACCCTGCTCCCTCCCACCCCACTGGGCAAGCCAAAGGCAGCAGGGTCAGAGCACAAAGCCCAGCTTCTGGGCCAGCCCTCCCCACACCCGGGGTGGAGCAGCTGGCCCAGGGGTGGGGTGGGGAAGCAGAGCCCGGCCTCTGAGCCGGCCGGGGGAGGAGCAGCTGGCTCAGGAGAGGGGCAGGTGCTTGGGACCCAGCCTCTCTGGGCCAGAGGGACAGCCCTGTCCCTAACAGAGCGCGAGTGTGGTCTTGCAGTATCAGAGAGTGCAGTCTCATACCCAGTGCTCTGTGGTGCCACGAGAGCATAGGCCCTAGTATTTCAATTCATGGTATGTATAGCCCACTTGAAGTACATTTAAGTTAAAGCTGACGTGCCATAGCAAATGAATTTGACACCCCTGTTCTAGATCAAAGGGGTACGCCTTGAAACTGAAAGGCAAAATATTTAATTATTTTTACACACGATGTATTTAATTTGTGGAGTTTGTTGCTATAAAGCAGTGGTTCCTAACTTGTGGTTCAGGGGCCAAAAGTGGTCCATGGGGGTTTTCAAAGTGGCTCCTCTCCCACTGGCTGCAGGAGAGAGTCACTGCCTAAGAACCCAGGTGGAGGATGTTTCGGCAGGACTAAAAGACCAGTACAGGCTCCTTGCTGCAGCCAAGGGCACGGGAGATCAATGCTCTCCTCCCCCTGTCTGTAGTAGTGAGCACAGCAAAGTGCTTTGCCTAGTGTTGCGGTCCCTGCTGGAGCCAGAGGGAAGGGAGCACTGACCCTCAATTGCCCTGGCTACAGAAGGGAGCCACTGCCTCGGGACCCAAGTGGAGCACACAGGGCTACAGGACACGTGCGGTTTCCCTGGTGCAGTCAGGAAGATGGGAGATCAGCGACCAGCAGCCTCCTCCCTGAACTCTTTCCATCTGGCAGCAGCCACCCACCCGTGCAGGGGAAGACTGGTGGCCCTTTGGGGTTGTAAAAACGTTATCTATGGCCCTCACAACAAGATTGGGAACCGCTGCTACAAAGTATTACTTTGGATAAGAGATTTGAAGAATTAAAAATATCTACACATTAGAGACCACCCAAAAGTCCATTACATAGGAATTAAAAAAATTGTAAAGGATATAAACCCTCATGCTTCTGAGTAGAAGAAAACTCACAAATAGGAGGTTAAGAAGTAATTTCCTGCCGTTGGTAGATTAATCTATAATTGCCCACTATGGGGTTTCCTGTACCATCTTCCTTTGACCAGTCTGGTCACTTCCAGTGATAAACTTCTGTATTAGATGGACCATAGATCTGATCTAATGTTCCAGGATCTAGCTTGTCCTCTCAGCTACCCTTCTTCTTCTGTGTCTGGTCTCACACACAAGCAGTATGGGAACAAAAAGCCACACTCTTCAGAGATGAGCATCAGGACAGAGATAATCATATAGGTGCAGTAACTTTGCCGCATCTGAGTACTTTGGGAAATTCCCTGAGACTAGGCAATGGTGCTTTTATTCATTTAATATGCTCTAGCAAAGCAGCTTCATGGGGAGCTTTCAGAAGAACATACCTCTGCTGTGTAAATGTAGATGGTGTTGAAGTTTGCTGCTACCAAGGCACGCAGCATGAAGAGAAAACCAATCAGACCCGTACTAGAAAGAAAGACAGTTGGAGAATATGGAGCTACCATCTATGAACAACTATTAACACAGACAAAGTGGTTACTCAATGCATTAAGGAACTTACCTCCAAAATAAGATTATAATAAACAATACAAATAAAATTTAATAAATCACCAATGTAACCTTTATCTATTCAGTTGTCAAGAAAAGTTTGGTGAATCACACTGACTTATTTTCTTGGATGTGCTTGGAAAAATGAACCAATCACGCTAACAAGCCTAGGCAGAGATGTCATCTGTATTCATTATAGCTACAGTTTAGACTGGGTTTTATCCCTCTTTCTCAGTTGTTTATAAATGGTGATAAAGTCTATGCTTGGTCTCAGCCCAAAGATGAAGACTGAGCATAGTTGTTTCAGGTGTTTCTTTTATCTGAACACTGGGAAAGTAATTTACACAGAGACCTCAATCAGAACTTTACACTCAAGTAACTAATGCATAGATGCGGCTAGACAGTGTGAATTTTGCTTGATTTCTCAATATTCCTGCCATTCATACAACAAGCCACATTTGAAGAAAATTGTACTATTACTTTTAAAGTTTCCAGGTCAAATATGAACATTTCCTATGCTGTTTTTCAAGCATCAGTAACATAGACAATTAGCTACTGTGTTTCACAGTGCTCCTTCACCCCTGAAAGGTCAGTTTCATGGAACCTTTAAAGTGAAGGGTCATTTCAGAGTGCTAGCGGTAGTCCTGGTCTGCTGCAAATAATCAACAAGCTCTTCCTTCACTGGGGAAACCTGTAAATCCTTTAAACTCAGCCTTTATTTAGTAAAACAACTACTCAAAGTCATGGGGCTCAAAGTCACAGGGCTGTTTCTCTATTATGTCGACTTCCAGATTCGGGCTGGATCCTGAGCTTTGGGACACTCCCACCTCGGCGGATGATGGGTTTGTCTACACTGGAGGCTCTGTTAAGTTGACTTTAACAAGGTCGACTTTAAGTCGACTTAAAGTCGATATTATGATGTTGACTTAGAGAGTCCACATTGATCACTCCTGTTGATTGCCTGTGTCCACACTGGCAGGTTCTATGTCAACAGAGGAGTGATGCATTATGGGTAGCTAGGAGGGGGCGTGGAGGCCAATTAGGTCGACTTAATGGCACTCCCCGTCTACACTGGCTTAAGTAAGTCGACTTAATAAGGTCAACTTGAGAGCTAAGTCAACCTTAAGAGGTGGTGTTAAGTCCACTTAAGGAAGCGCTTAAGTCAACTTAATAAAAGCCCAATGTGGATGCAGCAGTCTGTAGGTTGACTTAACCTTCCTTAAGTTGACCTAAGGCTCCAGTGTAGACATACCCTAGCTAGGTCCTGGTTCCAGCCCCAGCCTGGAAGTCTACACAGCAGTGAAACTGCCCTGCAGCCTGAGCCCCGGGAGCCCAAGTCAACTGGTACGGGCCAGCAGCAGGTTTTTCTTGGCTATGTAGACATAACGCTAACTTGGTGAGTAAGCAAACAAACAATGCAAAAAATTATGTGCGCTGCACCACGGAATGTACTTCATCTACCCATATGCATTTTAGTTGTAATTATTTGTTGAACTTCATAGCATATTAGTAAATGTGGGTATTTTGTAAAAAATCCATGTAGTCTCAGTAATACAAGACCTCACTGCAGCCTCTGCTATGATATATTTTACCAGGAAGTGACAGGAAACAACTGCAGGAGGATTTTTTTTTTTACATTTATTAGGACTGCTGATTAGTGAATGGAAAACTTAAGAGGTCCTGCCATCTGCCTATGGTATTACAAGCCCTCCCAACAGCCCTACCATACTAATCTACCTTGTAGTGCAGATATTAAGGAGGAGGAAAAATAGCGCAGTGCATCCCATTGTTATAGACAGGCTCAGTCGTCTTCCTAGGAAATTGATGCCTAGGATGTTTAAAGGATTTACTAGAAAACAAAACAAAACAAAAATGTTAGATGCCTTATTTATCTGTCATTACTTCCTGACACTATAAACCAGGAATTCCATCCCACCTTTCCCAGTAAAAAAGATTTCACCCTCCATTATCCCGTCATGATGACAATCCTCTTGTTTATTTTTCCTTATTTAGTACATCGGGATTTTCTGAGCCAGCATCCTTTGTGACTTTTTATTTCCCACTATAGACTCACATTACCATTGTGTCAAGACTACAGTGGTGTCAAACTATCATGACAGACTTGAGGCCATCTTAGTAATACTACCAAGATGCTGGGGGAAAGGGTGGAATCTTGTGTTTAAACACTGTCCTTGACCTCTAGAACAATGGTTCTCAACCTTTCGCAGGTCATGACATGCTTGGAGGGGTGCATGACCCTACAGGACACACCAGCCCACCTTCCCCAGGCTGAATCCAGCCACTTCACCGGCTCTCTGTGTGATGACACAGTAATGTGTCCTGGCACAGTGACTGAGAACTACTGCTCTAGAAACCTGGATTATATCCCCAAGTCTGCCAAAGATTTCCTGTGTGAGTTGGGCACGTCTCCAAGGGCTCAGTGCTCCAAGAGGCTAAGCAATATGGCCCCAGTCCAGCAGAACTCTTGAGCATATACTTCACTTCTAGCCAAAATGTATTTATATTTATGTGCTTTGTTGTACTGAGGTCTGGGTGTTTGGCACCTTTCAGGATCAGACTCTTTTTATCTCAGTTGCCTTAGATGTAAATGGAGATAACGTTTACCTCACCAGGGTGCCATGAAGCTAAATCCATTAATATTTGCCAAGTGCCTTGAGCTCTTAGATCGACAGTGGCTATAAAAACACCTCATCATGTGACAGTGTTACCAGCCAATACCAACGTGGAGGTGAGCTACCAGGAAACAGTTTGGTTTGTTATTGCTATTGTGGCATCACGTACTTCACGCTGTATTCCATTCTATGCTACTCTGGGCAGGTCTCTACGGCACAGCACCGCATGCCGATACTGGAAATAAATAACCTTTCTAAAGTATGGCACACCATTGCTGCTTTCAGCTGGCTACATACGAGTGCTTGCAATTTAGGGTTTCTAGCAGTTACTACTAGTTGTCTGAAAGTTTGCCTTCAAGCCAATTCTGTCTCTCTGGTAGCTTAGGGACCTGATCGTCAAAGGTGTTTAGGTACCTAACTCCCGTTGATTTCAATGCAAGTTAGGCATCTAAATATCTTGAGGATCTAGATCTTACTGGCTAGGTAGTTTCCTATGTTCATTTTTAAAAAGAAGGTCATTGGGTATCTTCGGATAAGGGCTATTCAGAGCTGCCAGTTCAGTTTCCACAAACATCGAAGATGAATTACTCATGTATGATGAAATTCCTCTCCGTGACACCCACACCAAGTATATGCAGCTAAGTGTCACTTCAGTGGTGCAGTGACTGGCTATGTGCACAGAGGGAATTTGACCCATACCCCATATATTGTTTTGTGCATGTGCTTGTAAATCGGCCCAGTGAGCCCCAGAAAGACAACTTGGAGATGCCTCTTACATGCAATCTCTCCAATTGTGCTGATGATCATGATCCGGTAATCCGAAGGGGCAAATAAGCGACAGTGACATGGGCTGTGGTTTTCCTCCGAGTCATCCCCCAACTCCTTCATTGCTGCTGTCTGCAAACTACAGACCAGGTCCCTTTCCAATAACTCAGCACTAGCCAGGATGACACCATAATAAGCAAAAGATATGCCAAGCCTGGGGGGAAGAAAACCAACATTGACAAGGAGAAAATAATCACGGATTCAGGAAACCGTAGAGAAGTAGAACAGCAGATATTAAACTCTCAATGACAATTACAAAGTAAAACGTGCAGACTCCTTGCTGAAGTCAAGGGGAGGAGAGAGCAGCATTCCCCTCTCCGTGGCTGTAGCTAGGAGCATACAAAGCATTTCACCTGGGTCCATAGGCACTGGAGTCCCTGCAGGAGCCAGAGGGAGGGGAGCACCGATCTTTTCTCCCCCTTGTTGCAGAAGGGAGCCACTGCCTAGGGACCCAGGTGGTGTGCACTGGGCTACAGGATGCGTGCGACTTCCTTGTTGCAGCCAGGGGGATGGGAGATCAGTGAGGAGGGAGCATCTTCTCTGAACACCTTCCATCTGGCTACAGAATGTGTGTTTGGGCGGGGGAGGGGGAGGCTGCTGTCAGAGATCGGTGACCCTTCAGGGTTGTAAAAATGATATCTGTGGCCCTTGAGTCAAAAAGGTTGGGAATCACGGGTCTAAGTAATGCTGATCTCTGTGTGTGTCCATTTCCCCATCTGCCAAATGAGTATAAACTATCTCAGGGAGTGAAATTCACTTTTGTACAGAAAGCCAGCACAAGGTTAATGTATCATTTACACCCTCATCTGAAGATTTGTGTAAGTCGACCTAAGTTGCCAGTGTAGACACACCTTAGTGTTGTTAAAAGTCTTTGATGTCGTGCTCTACATACTCTAGTTTGAAAGGGGTAATCATGTTAGTCTAGGTCAGCCAAACAAACAAGGAGTCCTGTGGCACTTTGAAGAAGCATCTGATGAAGTGGGATTTTCTCTCACAAAAAGCTCACGCGATAAATTTGTTAGTCTTTAAAAGTGCCACAGGACTCCTTGTTTGTTTCTATGTACTCTGGTGTCAGTTAATGAGAACTTTCCTCCTCTTGTGTTGTGAAGTTTTGCTGTCCACTGTTAAACAGCTCCTATGTTTTCTACTGAAGGTGCGTGCGTGTGAGTGAAAGTTATCACTGTATGTCTCTTACCTACCTTATAATATTTGCCAAATATTCATGACCCACTGATTAAAGGAGCCATGTTATTATTTACAGGCTAGGGGAGTGGGCCCTAAGAAAGTGTAGGAATACATATTTGTGCAGAGACATTTCTGAAATATTCACTACCAGGGGATTTTGCCTATTGATCATTTAAAACAAATCCCTGTTGTTTCTAGTACCAAAGCCTATAACTGCCAGAGATTCATTCTTCATTCCATGCAGTGACTTTTAAAATCAATTTTAGGCCCTATCTGATGGGGGAAGCTCATCTAGCATCGTGGCTGTCTGTCAAGAGCAGAGAATTGATGATGGCAGCCTTGTTGCAGCATTATCAAGTAATTCAACATGTCCCTAATCATAAACAGGCTGAGAGATGATTTTCACCTCACCCTCTGGCACTTGAAGAAATGAGCTCCAGAATTACAAGCTATCAGAAATGCTGCATGCTGAATGTAGGGAGAATGCTAAGTATATGTGGACCGGAAAATAAACCTATGGAGCATTTAAGGTGATTTATACACGTGGAAAAACTATATTTTACAAAATTAGAAAAATCATAAAAGATTCCAGGACCAACCTACCAAGATGCTGGGACACTGATCTTCCGCATACTTATTATCTATGTATTACTCTTCTAGTTTGCAGTGGTGGTGTAGCCATGTTGGTTCCAGGATCTGAGAGGCACATGGTGGGTGAGGTACTAGCTTTTATTGGAGCAACTTTCATTGGTTCAAGCTACACAGAATTTGGTCCAATAAAAGAGAATCTCTCACCTACCTTGTCTCATTACAATTCTAGGCAGTGATGCCATTAAAATATATATTGAGCTACACGAGGCCTACGTATGAGACTTCAGATGATATTCATCTTCTGTTCACTTTTAATTTTCCAAAAACCAATAAGAGCTAACAACATGCCGTCTGAAACCTATTTCACTGGTACTCTGGCTGTGCTACAAAGGCAGCTGGTCCTCATCACTGGAACGCCAAATGTAAGAGAGCAATCTTAAAACCAATTGAGATGTTTCATACTCTTCCAGCTACACTGCATATCTCTGTAGGTCACTCAGTGTCTGATCCCACTCATCTTAGAGTCAACAGGAGACTTTTAATCATGGTCCACCACCACCCCCCATCCACCAGCAAATGAAAGAATTACGCTATAAAGAAAAACACACATTTACCATATGATCCATATTTGCAAAGTGGTTCGTAAGTATTTGGGGTCCAATAAATCTCTGAATCTACCTCTTCTTTCCTGCCAAGTGTTTAATAGAAAATACAAGATTAGAAAAATATTTTCTCCCAATGGACTAATTTTCTGATGTAACCATGTATTTCCATACATGAACATGTTCGCTGAGGGGAAAGGCATACATGCATCACACAGATGAACTTGGAGATTAAAGAGCACCAAAAGGGAAAGGTTGTAGAGAGAACATATGATCAAGTTTCTGCTGGGAAACTGGCCATGATCCTGTATGTCCATGTTCTACCTCATTGACTTCCATGACTCTGCATGTTCTCAAGCTCTACTTGCATGAAGAACCTTCCTGGCTCATGGCCTGCATTGGAAAAGGTGTTAGGTACTTATTTGTTTCTGTGGTGGGACTAATGCGGTCTGAACCAATTGCAGTTACCACATGTGTTGTTTCATTTTATGTAAATACCATAATGAGAAACAGAATAAAAAATTAGAGGAATTATGCTTGCTTTTGTATTATGCTCCTAACCAGATGTCAAACCTTGGGTTAAAGGATTTGTATGTCTATCGAAGGTGAGATTCTCTCTGTCCTGAATGTGAAGAGAGTCAATTAATCATCACTTTTCCAAGTGTGGGGGGAGGGGAAGAGGTAACATGAGCATTGGATTGATTTCTTTTCCTCTGTTTGTGTGCATAATTTTAAACTTCAACAAAGCATCACAGAGCCAGAGAGATTTCTTTACAGAAATGCTACAACACCTACAGGGAATGCTTTTCTGGTTTAATCCTAAATAATGCCAATTCAATAGTGCCACATTGCATGAGTTTCCCAGGACAATGCTAAGTGCTCGTGGGATTAGATAAACAACAAAGAGGTCTAGATGAGAGACCTCGTAGAGCTGAGAAATGGAGTTAAAGATTCCCATGGTTCAGACCTAATTTCCTGAGATCTAACTGCAGCCTCCTGAGCCAAGCCCATCCTGATGTTCCCTTTCCTTCAGATTTGCAGGGCCTGAACCCCAACTGTAACCAGTAACGAGCTGGCCTCCAAATGCTCCAACGCCGTCCCTCCCACAGCTGATCATGACTAATAGAATGCTTGTCATGCAGTTCTGGCTAGAAGTGAAGGAGCAGAAGTCCTATTTCCCATAGTGCATCCAGTATATAATTATTTTTGACTCTCGGTCTTCATGTTTCCTGAGTCATTTGGCTGTTTCTGTAGGCTCTCCTCCCCCTCCCTCATTTGAGGAGGGAGACTGAATACCTGGAGCAGCAAGTCATGCTTAACTGTGTCAACCCTAACACTGGGAAGAGAGGAAGAATCTTAAAAGCTCTTCATCTGAAAATGTGCCACCTGGAGAATTTCTACACTCGATACTAGTGTGTTCTAGATCTGCAAGAGGAATCTTACTAATGCCATGGTGTAGTTGTCAATCTTTGATTCAGGCCAACAACCTACAACTTGTCTTATAGAATTATAGGACTGGAGGGGACCTCGAGTCCTCATCTAGTCCAGGCCCCTGCGCTCATGACAGGGCCAACCATTAACTAGACCATCCCTGACAGGTGTTTGTCTAACCTTTTCCTAAAAATCTCCAGTGACAGAAATTTCATAACCTCCCTAGGCAATTTATTCCAGTCCTTAACTTCCCTGTCAGTTAGGAAGTTTTTGCTAAAGTCCAACCTGCCCCTGCTGCAATTTAAGCCCATTTCTTCTTGCCTAATCCTCAGCCGTTAAGGAGAACTATTTTTCTCCCTCCTCCTAATAACAACTTTTCATATATTTGAAAACTGTCATGTCCCCATCTCAATCTTCTCTTCTCCAGACCAAACAAAGCCAATTTTTTTCAATCTTCTCTCACAGATCATGTTTTCTAGACCTTCAATCATTCTTGTTGCTCTTCTGGACTTTCTCCAGGTTGTCCATATCTTTCTTGAAATTGGCACCTAGAACTGGATATAATACTCCAATTGAGGCCTAATCAGCATGGAGCAGAGTGGAACAATTACTTCTCTTGTCTTGCTTGCAACTCTGTTGCTATTATATCCCAGAATGATGTTTGGTTTTGCAATTATGGCACACTTAACTCATATTTAGCTTGTGATCCATTATGACCCCCAGATCCTTTTCCACAGTACTCCTACCTAGGTAGTTATTTCCCATTTGTATGGGTAAATTGAGTGTTTCTAAGTGAAGTACTTTGTACTTTTCCTTATTAAATTTCATCCTATTTACCTTAGCCCATTTCTCTAGTTTCTCCAGATCATTTTGAATTTTAATCCTATCCTTCAAAGCACATGCAACCCCTCCCACTTTGGTATTATTCACAAATTTTATAAGTGTACTCTCTATGCCATTATATAAATCACTGCTGAATATTTTGAACAGAGCCATTTCACACAAAAGGAGCTTAGCTTAATAGATCTTTCAGGAAGGGACAGAAGTGAATTTCCTGCACCCAGAGAGCTGCTGCCAGATCTCCCAGCAACTTGAAAAAGACTGCTAGGGAAGCTCAACGAGCCAAAGAGAATGCTGTCTACTGGATGCCTTTTTTATAGTAGCAAAAGCAAACATTTTCCCAGCATTATGTTCATTTGAATTAAGGCAAAGAAGGATGTAAAAAACAAGTTCAATTAAAATGACAGAGCTAAGAGAGTACTCTCTTTTCAATAGAAAAATGACAGCCTCTATCATGGCCTTCAATATTTCCTTTGACATGAAGCCAGGTATAGTAGAAAAGCTTAGAACATGAAGAAGGTTAAGCAATATAGCCGGGTCCCCGAAAATCCCAGTAATCTTGTATCTTTTGCCTCAGGAACTAGCCAATCAACCATTATCACAATGAGAGAAGATATTTTAACTCTCACATTAACAGGCTCCACCAAGATCCCTTCTGGCATCACAGAGCGGTTCATCTTGGCAATCCTCTGCAGGGTTGCAATGGCGGCTTTGTTATTTCCAGTGGATACATTGTACCGAGCAGACTCTGGAATGAACTGCAAATACAGATTGGTTAGGAAGAGTTGTTTAAAAGCTTGGTGTCAGTGCACAGACCCAATATTGAATAGATTTCCCCCTTCTGTTTTTAGCTGTGCTAAATAGATTAAAACTAGGGCGGCTATATCTACCTGAGTGCAAGTCACATTTTTGCCTGCAGGGTGGGCATATCATCAGATATTCTTAGGCACTCGTCCAATCAGGGAATGGATTTTAACATCTATCTGATTTATCTGACCAATCACCGCTAATCAACATAACTCAAATAGCAATATTCACAGAGAAATGTTCATAGCCGTCCAGAGAAATAAAATACACTCTGCACTGAATATTGAACAACTATGCTGACATTGCAACCTGCTAGAAGTCTGTCTTTGTTGGGTGTTCTGTTTATTGTGAATTATACACTTAGTTCTACAAAATGGAAGGAGTTATGACAAGGATGGTCAAGGTCTTATAGCAACATATAGCTAAATTTGCCATAATATGAATTGTAGGAGTCTACTTAATCTAATCTCACCTATGTTTACATCCTCCTCTCTCCCCCACTGCCATAATTTCAGAACACAGTGTATGGTTGCAGAACATTGATGCCCTAGCCTCGTGGTGCTGCTATGGAAGAGGATGATACCAGAGGAGCAGAAAATCTGTAGGAAGAGGCTGTCTCCTGTAGGTCCCTGCTTGCTGGTAGCTTGTCTGGGCTCTTCAAAGTCTGCCTCCGAGAGAAGGCTGTTGTGGGTTATGGTGAAAGCAGAACAATAGGGGTTGGGGTAGGCTACCAGATCCTGTCGTCTATATCTGCTGAGGGCAAATTTACTGAAATATTCCAGATTTAATGTGTTCTTTTGAGTGGGAAGGACTTTCTTCTTACCTTAAATGCCAGGATGAGAATGATGCCTGGAATAGAAGCAATTCTGATCAACCAGCGCCAGCCTATGGTCGGGATAACCACTGATGCCAAGCCAATAATTAACAAGGAGCCTGCCAACCAAAACACCTATCAAATGGAAAGACAGAAGTTAAAATAAAGGAGAAAATGATTAAGGTTTGTCTCTTTTAAACCTCTGTGTTACCATTCTTGTCTGAGCAACCTTCCCCATCCATTGTATTAGGACCAGGGTAGAGCGGTGACTCAGATACAACCAGCTCGTGTGCTGCTCAAGGGAGTTGAGGTTTTGGGGGGAGCTGGGACAGAGTTTTGGTGAGATGGGGTCCAGGATCGTTTCAATTAGCTCCGGGTGAATACAGAAAGCCACGTGTGGTTATCGTTGCAAATTAAACCCTTCAATCTGCTCCCCTGGTATTCATGAGCCTTTTTTATTAGCTTATCCAAAAACACTCAGCTGAATGACCTTTGCAATTTTTTTTCTTATGAGAATGTGTGTGGAAGGCAATAGTGCTGTGAACACTAGTGCAAATAGCGAGCCAGGCTTTCCACAGATGTGCAGCTCCATTAAAATCAATGGAGTTATGCTCTTTTACACCAGAGAAGAATCTGGCCCAATACATGCAAGCATATGGCTCCTTGAAGTTCTCTCATAGTCATGAGGGAAAATACAGTTTTATTTACACAAATGAGCCAAACAGTGAACAAATTCATAAAAGCCACAACATGTTCTTCAGCCATCTGGGAATGAGGGGAGAGGAAGGACAGGATTTTTCCTGTTTATAAATCTTAGGAGAGAACAGACACAATTATTTATGTCAGTGGTTCTCAACTTTTTGCAGGTCGTGACATGCTTAAGCACCATCTGCAACCCTACAGGACACACCAACCCCTAAGCTCCCGGCTGAATCCAGCCCTGCTGCCACTGAAAAACCATCCCCAATGCCAAACCCAGTGCCGCCTCTCCTGAATCCAGCCCCTGGTACCAGGAAGCTGCTGCTGCACTCCAGGTCTAGTGGGTGGCTGCAGGCTCTCTGCGACACACTTACCATTGTGTGGCGACGCTATAATATGTCCTGACACAGTGGTTGAGAACCACTGATTTAGGTGATCAATCCCATGGCTCAAACAGAGAATAATAAAAACAAATACCGTACTCATTGCTAAAAGTAATGAACAACCCAGATGCCAATATATGTTTGCACAGCTATTGGTTGAACAACTGGACAAATTCCTGTGTATCATGAACTCGGCAGATAATTCTGAAAAAAAACGTTAAAAAATGCTATGTTCCCTGGACAAATCATTCACAGGAAGTAACTCAAGCAGCCCCAGTTTTAAGAAGTCCTTTCTAGGTGGTACAATCTGTTCCAACACACCTCAAGCCTAACTCACAATTTAAGTTGTTCTGTTCCTGGCTACCCACACAGCTCCACCAACAGATATAAGACCTGTCCTAAGGCACCTTTAGCTTTTCTGGCTCTGAACCTTTCCTGAACAGAAACCACCAGTTACGCCAAGCTGTCTGATGAGTTTTTTGATGTGCATAAATTGGGGACCACCTAATTCATCTCTTATTATGACCCAAGTCAAATTTTGAACTCATTTCCAAAGGTTCGTATGCTGATTCATCTACACTGAGCTAGTCCTATTTTGACGCCTGACAATTGCTTGCAGATTGACAACGTCCTATCCACCAGTATGTCAGTGAGCGCATTTCTGTTTCTATTTTTAGCTGCTGTACGTGATATTATCTTGAAAAATAGCTCTAGCGGCTGATCCAGCTCATGACTGACAGCCTGTCAGGGGCGATACTGGTAAAACAGGCAGTGCATTTATCAACATAGCAACCAAAAGGTTGAATGTCAGCTGTCAATCAATGTCGCAATGCCATATACAAGAAAATCCAATTATTAGAAAAGAGATTGCTTTTTCTTTTGCACACCCATGCATAAAAATATGTTTAATAACACAGTGTTCACCATAGCAGACATTGAGCATGAGACACTCGCACTGCGAATAACATAACACATATTCAGATATTCTGGACGATGTTAAAACTGGCTAGAATTCTGGTGTCTGAACCAGAGAAATTTCCTGGGACTAGGGTAGAAAGAGCTGTAATGCAATTAATCTTACCTGAGATAAGGGCAACATATACCCTCGGTATTTTGTAGGCAAGAATTCAGTTTTTATGATAAGTCTGAAAAAATACAGAAAGAATGAGAACCTGCATACAACTGAAATGCCAGGTCAGTAAATTTTAGACTCTACTGTCAGCAAATTGAATTATAGTAGCTCTTTCACTGCTGGCAACTGAAAATGATGCCCAACAGATAATTGTGTGTATCATTTGTAAGCACACCTCATTGCAAACTACAGAGCCAGTTCCTCAACTGAAGTAAAACGGTGTAACTTAAGTGACTTCACTGGAACTGTGTCCATTTACAGCAGATGAAGGTTTGGCAATTCTGTGTTGAGTCCTTGGCCAGAGAGTGTCCCATCTCCATGTCAGAGCGATCCTTTAATGTTGCCAAGTTCCAAAGGGGTAGCCATGTTAGTCTAGTTCAGCAAAACAAACAAGGGCTGTGTCTACACTAGAAAAGGTAAGTCGACTTAATGAAGTGGACTAAATTGACTTAGCTTTAAGTCAACTTAGTCCACTTTGTTAAGTCGACTTAACCACCCTTAAGTCAACTTAAGGGTTACTCCATGTCCAAACCGTCCTTAAGTCGACTTGAGTGAACTTAAAGGTTAAGTCGACTTAATGAGTGGAAGTAACGAAGTCGACTTAAGGAATTTCTTAAGTCGACTTAATGAAAGCCTAGTGTGGACATGGCTTAATTTAAGTCGACTTAAGCCTTCTTAAGTCGACTTAAATTGCCAGTGTAGACATAGCCAAGGAGTCTTGTGGCCTTTTTAAAGACTAACGTATTTATTTATCACATGCGATGAATAAATCTGTTAGTCTTTAAAAGTGCCACAGGACTCCTTGTTTGTTATCCTTTAGTGTTGTTACTGCTCTACACATATCTGCCCACAGGGACAAGGAGGCCAAATCCAGTAGTATACCTGAGAACATAGTCTCAGGCTACAGGTATCTAAGTGCTTTGCATCATGCATACCTCTGAAGGAAGGACCCATAGAGCTGTTGAGATTCCACACAGAATGTATACCGTGTTGACATGATGTGAAGTTAAGGAAAGGTACGTTTTGGTTACGTATTCTGAGAGATTTCTCTCTTCACCCTTCTACTCCCAGAGCCTGGAGGTGAGGTCATTATCTTTCACACTGGACTGAACCCCATTTGAAATATGTCAGCTCTATCCACTGCCCAGACAGCAGAGTCCTGGTTGACAATAGCAGTCTCTGCAGGGCATTGCTTCTTTCCCAAGGGCCAACTGCCCTCCTGCATAGCACTCCAGAGAGAGCCAGTGCAAAAAGGGGAAGGGAAGAAGATAATGAAAAAGTGTAAATCTTTATATTTGTTTCCATTTTGCAGGGTTTGAAATGAAGTGATTTTCCCCAAAAAAATCTTTGGTGCAAAATTTTTTTCAAAAAATTTGAATTTTCAATATTTTGAATTTAAATTCAGCCTCCCCTCCTCTTTTTTGTCCTCTTTGCCACTGAGTGGGAGGGGGGGGGGGGGAAAAAAAAAAATAAGGGGTGGGGGAGAATTTTTCCCACCCACAAAAATTTGCAAACCATCTCCAACTTCAAAATAGTCACGGAGTGACTAAGTTACAGAGTTTTATTTTTTCTTTTGCCATTGTTTAACTTTTCCAGAATTGAATATGTTTTGAAAAGATGGAATGGGGGGAAATGTAGGGGGGAAAAAACAAAGCAAACAAACAAAAAGTGAGAGAAATAACCCAATATATACCATTCATCTATTATGCTCAATGGCAAAAGGAGAAAAGAATGAGAAAAGGAGGCAACACCCCCCTAAATGTGAAATTTCAAAATTTTGAAACTTGAAAAAAAACAAAATTCCTTCTTCATCTTTTGTTATTGAGGAGTAGAAGTGTCGATGTCACAGTATAAATGCTTTTTTTAAGAGAAAGTACTGAAAATATTCACTATGACACAGACTGTGTAGTACTTTACACCGACACTACCCAGTATGCAGTGAATTTACATTTCAATAGAAATTGACTATGTCATAAATAATACTGTTATTAAAACAGAATTATGTTGATTTTTTGTTTGTTTACAGTATTATAAAGTAACATTTACGTATCTATTGCCTGTTTATTTGTCTTTTATTAAAGGTTTTTGGATAAGTCATGAGAGAGAGAGAGAAGGTGAGTGAGGTAATACATGTTTTTGCCCCAACTTCTCTAGGTAAGAGAGACAAGCTTTTGAGCTACACAGAGCTCTTCTTTAGATTCTGGCTTGAGTAATATCTAAGGAAGAGCTCTGTATAGCTCAAAAGTTTGTCTCTCTCACTCACAGAAGGTGGGCCCATGAAAGATAATCCATCACGCACCTTGTTCTTCTAACATCCTGGGACTGACACAGCAACATTATTACATTTGATAACCCTTTGTCAGTCATTTAATGTAAAGCAGTTGCCCTGTTGAATCTTGATTGTCTGGGTCTTTGGGAATGCAACTTCAAGTTCTGTTCAGAAGGATTCCATGGAACTGTGGTGTTTGTTTGTTTGTTTGTTTGGGGAATTTCCCCTCATTTCCCATTTATTCCCAGCCCTCTTAAGAAGCCCTGATTGACTCGTGTTTGTCCCTTCCTCTCTAAAATGGAGTCGACTACCTCCAGAGCACTCCATGTCCACAAGTTATTGGCCTAAATGCAATGAGAATTGGACTAGATGATCTAATCATCTCCTATGACCTTAAACTCTTTGAAACTTCCAGCCCCTAACAGCGTCAGGATGCTGTGGACTGAACTCACCCTCTGCAGAGCAGAACAATGTACCGGAACTATCTTATCACTTTTCACAGACCGAGTCTAACAAAATCAGATCAATCCAAACTACATCCTAATCTGGCTACCCAAGGCTAACTACGTATTGTAGATCTTTGCCTCTTTGTCCTTGAAAAAAGGACAGATTAGCCAGATTGCCAGTGATTTTCCCACTTGCTTACACCAGTGGGAAAATATAAATGTCCTCTTTTTTTTTTTTTTGGCATAAAATGAAAATATATTTTCCCCACCCCCGCCTTGTACAACTTGTTCTACTACTTACTAAATGTGATACATAAGACACATGCGATGTGGGTAGAATTCAGCTTATCTCTTCCCCTTACAAGGTGGCCTGGGTTTCTATTTGCTTATTGCTTCCAGTGCTCAAAGTACAACTTTACCCTTGTGCGTGGCCTGATACACCGCATCCCACCATGGCCCGGAGGAAAACAAACCAGATGTACGACGGTGCAAATGATGTCAGCAAGGAGAAATAGGCCCCCCATAGGAAAGAGAGCAGCAAAATCTGGAAGGGAAAAATTAAAAAGGAAAAATTTTAGAACGAGGGCCTGATTCAAGAAAACATTCCTGTTAAGGCCAGAGGATTGAATGTTCTTCTGACTGAGGATATAAAATAAAGCACAGGTCAGCTGATCCCAAACGGAAATTCAAAGTATCAACTCTTGAAGGACTCTAAATAAACCGTGTTGGGCCAAGGATTTTCCTTGTTTAATGCCACCTACAGCTCAGTCGACATTGGCAATTCCAAAGCCCCATTCTTCGACACTGACCTCTTTCTAGACCTTGATCCCACAGCAGGCTTTCAAAGGGCTTCAGATCAAGCTCAAGGGGATGTGAGAGGGACCAGTGATCCATAAACCTTCGAATGCTTCTGCACCCCCCCCCCCCCCCCGAACACAGTACAAATTCAGTCCTCGCTGCCACAAGTGATCACTGTCATATAGGGTGCGTCTACACTTACAAATTAAGTCGATTTAAGCTTGCTTAAGTTGACTTAATTTAATCTGCATCCACACTACATTTTCCTTAAGTCAACTTAAGCAGATGCTTAAGTCGACTTAAGGAAAAATTAAGTCGACTTTATTAAACCTCGTTTTAAGTTGACTTTGCTGGCTAAGTCGACTTTAGAAAGTCGACTTAGCCAGTGTGGACGTGGAGTAGCCCTAAGTCGACTTTAAGTCGACTTAGGGGGCTTTAGGGCTTCCCCACTGCCCTCCCTGCCAGGGTGGCTGGCACAGCCACATCCTGGCGTGCCCCCCCACAGGGCAGGACAGAGCCCTGCCCCTATTGTACCCAGGTACAATGGGGCAAAGGCTGAGCCCCCTGGCATTTGGCAAGAGGTGCCCCCCCTGCCACCGTGGACCTGTCCCAGGTCCACCTAGCCCCTACAAGTTGACCTAGGCATCCAGTGTGGACGCTCTAGGTCGATTTGATAGGGTCCCCTCTAAGTCGACTTAAATTTTGAGTGGGGACATGCTAAGTCGACTTAACAAAGTCGACTTAAAGTCGACTTTGTTAAGTCGATTTAGCTAAGTGAATTTAAATTAACAAGTGCAGACATAGCCATAGTCTGGCTCCCTATCACGAGAGAGGCAAGGGCTCAGCTTCCTGTCACAATTCTAGCACTGGGATGTGGAGTGTACAGGAATTGGGTAGTCGCTTTAAATAGTTCACGAGCCATCTAATGGTACCCACCGTGTTCTGTGTTTATGTTTTAGAGACCTGTGGGAACCCTTGTTTGAAAATCCACTACTTTCTCATGCCAGCCCTGCCTTTGATTCACTGTGCAGCCCTGGGTAAGTATGTAAAAGGGGACATAAATAACAGCCCCCTCTTGGGGAATGTTGCAAAGATAGATGAGGTAATGTTGAGATAGTGGGTTAAAGGTGTAATGTGCTATATCAGGCCTAACCTTGTTCTTATTGTAATAGTTCTGTCAGGCTGGCTCATTTGTTAATAGCGATTGAAATGGAATGCTCCAGAATTTTTACCTACCTTCCAGCGGCCATATCTGTCAGCTAAAAGTCCAAGGAGTATACTGAATACCATATAGCCAAAAAACACCATCTGAGAGGAATTAAAACATTGCTTTGGTTAATCAGCAAGGGTTTTTTTCCACACAAAGAACATATTATGTGGCAGCGCCCTGACATCTGTGGTTGAATTTAATACTCCTGAAACTGAGGGATTAATAACTGACTAGAGAGATGTGGACGGTCAGGTTTCCCATTCAAAGCTGTCCCAACATGGTTTAATCCAGACCTGTACCATCCCCTACTATTTCAATCCTGGGATTGATACCTCTAACAAATCATGACAAATCTTTACAAGGAAGAGGTTGGTCTTGTGGTTAAGACACTGGACTCAGAAGGTCTGGATTCTAACCCCCACTGTGCCCCATGTTATTCTTTCTTTGCCTCATTTTCCACATCTGTAAAATGCTGATAACACATCTGTCCCTCAAGGGGCTGTTGGGAGAGTAAATTCTTTAATGTCTGTAGTGTGGTCAGGTGCTACAGAGATGAGCCCCATGGAAAAGTCTATAAATAAATAAAATTAGTCTGTATTAGATGCCAATTTTCTAAGTGCTCATTATGTCCTTTGTCTCCATAGCATTTGAGCATCTTCTCGTCTGGTAAAATAGGCATCTAAACTAAACCAAACAAGCGCCTTCCCCTCCTCCCCCCCAGCAATATTAACACACTACAAGCTTATGGGGGTTATAAAGCCACTTACCGTTGTCACTAAAGCCACCTGCCAGTCATTAAGTTGCCATTCACAACGGATGACCGGAGAAACAACAGCTATTAGCATGATCTCCATGGCTTCTGCCACCTTCAGGAACAAATATCTGCATTAGCAAAGGTGGGTTCCAATGCCAGCACAGTGAACAATTCTTTTGCATATCAGGGAAAGAAATCCCAATCAGACCATGGCTGGAAATCCAGGTGACCAAAAGTCTGGCCGTCCACCTGGAACAGTACACCTATGCCCTCCTGAGCCAACCTGGAGTATTACGCCAGCAGAGCTGAAGGAGTCATGGAACTGGCATCTCCTTCAGCCCCTGATATGGAGTATACCCCGTTCCTCTGCAGTGCGCATACTGTACACTCTATTGATTGAGCAACTGAGATTCCAGGCAGTATAAAGAACAGTTCCTGTGCGATTGGACTCTGAGAATACAGCCATTTACAAGGCCTGCTGCTGGAGACCAAGTATACAGGGCCCAATCTTTGTCCTGCACAAAAAGTGATGAACCCTTGGAAACCTGGGAGAGGTTGGGGGAGGGCGACTCAGAGGGAAGCATCTCAAATGAGATTTAGGAGGGTTGGAGACTGAAAGGGTCACCTCTCTCTCTACCCATGTGTATTAGTGGAGGCTGCTCCGTCCTTCAGCCTCTTGAAAATCAAGCTACTTATTTCAGTTTCTAACTATGAATTTAGGAGTCTTAACTCAAGGAACCTGCTTTTGACAATCTTGGCTGGCAAGTGCCATTGTGATGCATTGGTTTAAAGCATGTGATCCGGTGTCCCACTGGTGGCTAGCGACAGCAAAGATAAGAGCCTGCTATTTATTCATAACTAACAGAGTGACTCTGTTAGCTCAGATTAGAGTGCTTCTGGTCACTTGCAGGTCTGTTCCCAGCTGCTAATGACTGTGGTGTTTGCATGTTTTCCGGTATGGCTTGTTCCACAAAAAAGAAGGAAAGAGAACTAAGAGTGACAAATGCCGGTCACATATATGTCCATGCAACACCAGTTAAGTCAATGCTGCATGCCAGGTGAGGTGAGAAGTGACCCTTAAGTCTATGAATTCCATTTCACGTTAATAAGAATACTGAAATAGGACTCATGTTAGTAAACAGTGAAAACCTACACCAGTACTGCCCATAATCAGGAAAAGCGCTATATGGAACCACCCAAAGCCGATGGTTTCCACAGCATCTTCCACTGTAAATGTCTTCTGCTCTAAACAGCAACGAGAAAGAGAATGTTAGAACTAAGATCAGCACAAGTACAGCTTTGCAAAACCAGAGCCTATTTTTGTTGGTATCATGTAACATCAGGAAAGATACTGGAAACTCCACCAGGGCCAGAAACGGTCTATCAATTTAGTAACACTAGGATTATATCTAGCCCTCAGAGGCCACAGTGGTTGGGCAGGGGTTAAAGTAAGGGGAAACGCACCGGAATGCAGTTCCGGGGCCCCCAAATTTGAGGGGCCAGAGTTCCGGGGCCCCTAAAAATAGAAGAATCCAGCGGAATGCATGTTCCGCCCTGCCCTGGCTGCTGGCAGGTCCTACGCCCCACCGTTGTTAATCACAATACTTATTGTGTTATGCAGTGTTTGCTAGTTTGTGACCACAATTGCTATAGACATAAACGCCATATAAAATTATAAATATTTTTATGGAGCGATAACTGATGCATGTGGTGCTGAGAAATGGTTGCAAATGCCTACCTGGGCTGGGGCCCGCACAATACGGGAAAGGGGCCCGGAGGTTAGGAGGGTTTCATGGCCTGGCAAACTATACCTTAACCACTATGGCTGAGCACTTTAGAGAGTCAATAAAATAAGCTAGCGATGATTGATAAATAATAAGTGAGAATACAGAAAGTGCAGAGGTCCATCATCCAGTGCCTTTCCTATATTGTCCTGAGCTACAGAATGTGTTACACAGACTAAGGAAGAATAGATTATGGTTAGAGAACTGTACTGGGGTGCAGGAGCCCTGGGTTCAGCTCCCAACTCCTGTGTGACCTTAGCCAAGTCCGTTACTCTCTCAAACTCCACTCCCCACCTGTAAGAGTTGGGATACTTCTACTTTCCTCAGCACAGGAGGATTTTGAAGTGGGAGGAAGCCAGAGCTCACTGCAGGCCAGGAATCCTTGCTATGTTCATGGACTGGGTGACACTTACAAGCAGGCTGCTGAAAATCATGCTTTAAGTGAGTTTGGCTTATGAAGAGCTTAGTGCCAATTTTACTTTTCCATCTTCAGCAGAAGCAAAACATAGCTGAGGCGTGAGTCCTAACTTTCCTTTTATAAACTGCTTTAAAACAAGGGGACCAGAATGTGTTTAAATATATAGCTTTAAACTATAGATGGGTAACATTCATTTGCTGAGTAGCTATAATAGACTAGGCATCCAGAGGGCTGTATCTGATTCCAGCAGACATCTGCTCATCAAGTATGCATTTGTGTACTCGAGGTGCTGCCACCCTCCCACACCCAGGGGCTGGATTTTCCTCACCCCCCATCTCAAACAGACAAGTCCAGAGTCCGTTTGGGCTCCCCTGGGCTTGCCTGGGGCCCCGGGAGGCTCAGGGCTGTTCCCTCTACTAGCGGCAGACTGACTGTTCTCTTGTCTGCCTAAGCCACTCCTTTTCCATCTCAGGCCCTTGGCTTTATCCCTTCTTGGGCAGCCATACAGGTGCGCCCCCCCCCCCCCATTAACTCAGGGCTTCTGCTTAGGCACCTTAGTGCGGCCAGATGTCACCCATTAACCCTTCACTCTGCATGCCCCTGGGGTGAGGGGTAGCCAAGGCAACGGAGAGGGTTTTCCACCCTCCACTCTGGCTGGCACAAGGTGCTATGGCTCTATATGGGTGAAACGCAGTGGGGAAGCAGTTTGGAAATCTACACCCAAACTGAACTTAGGGCCAGACTCTCTCTTCCCACTGAGGTGTGAAAACAATCACCCACTGTCCAGCTTATGTGAACCAACCTTTCTTGGGTTCTTGCCTCTCAGTGGCTATTTCCTCCAGGCCAATGGCATTTGATGCTTCTTTTTCCGTGGTGGCCATCTTCAGCTCCTGACGGATTCCCAAAGATGACAATGGAGTAGACTTTGATTTCACTTTCCAACCTACAAGATAGTCACAACCCTGTTTCAGTAATGAGCCACCAACACGCAATTTCCAATGCAAGACTGGTTGCCCTTAGGGCAGTTTAAACTCTGTTAATTTTAGAGGATGATGATAGGAAATGTCAAGAGTTGCCACCCATCTCCTCTTGGTGTGTGTTTAGATAACAAATTAGAAGGCCTATCAGAGGACAATTTATTCAGATTGGCAAAGGTAAGTCATGTTCCTGCCCTATTCTTCAAAAGTCCATTGCATCTACAAAATAGGCAGGATAACGCTCACATACCTTTGTGGGAGTACCGTGGAAGCTTTGTAATCAGCAAGAGATGTGACAGCCTCAAGTGAAAGGTGCTATATGAGCAGATATCATTGCCTGCAGAGTACCTATCACGATGTGAGGTTGTGTTCACTCAAGGAAAAGGTGGCAAAGAAGAAATTGGGTAACCTAAATGGGAGAGTGTATGAATGGTGACTTGCTTATGTCTTTCCTAAAGTAGCAGTAGATTATTTCTTATTCGCCTTTGGGAGATGGAGTACAGTTCCACTGAAATCTAAATGCTTCACTAAATCAAGTTGATTTCACCAGGATTTTTGTTTTCGAAGAAAACTGGAAAAAAAGTTCCATTAACACTGAAACATCCTGATTTGATATTTTGGTAACGGAACATTTACATTTTTCATTTTGAAAAGTCTTTTCATTTCAATTTTTACTAGATTATATATTATGGATATGATAAATTCAAAACATGGAAAGAGTCAAAAACCCAAAATGAAAACGAAAAGCAAAATGATAGGTTCCCGAGGGGTAGCTGTAGTAGTCTATTTCAGCAAAACAAACAAGGAGTCCTGGAGCACTTTTAAAGACTAGCAAAGGTATTTATCACATAAGCAAAAAGTTTCAGGCTTTTCCTTCATGGAGCATTTTGAAATTTTCCGTTCTTGCTCAGCTTCAGAACAAAGCCTAATTTAAAAATCCCCAGATCCTTCACAAAATAAAACTTCTCTCCTCTGCGCAGTTCTGCCACTGACTTTTAGCAGCAAGGCTGGCTTGAGGGATGGGTGAACAGGGCAGGTGCCCGGAGCACCAATTTCCAAAGGATGCTGTGTCACTCACTTTTGTTTACTCTCCCAGCTGCATGGAAGTGGAAAGAGGTTGGGGATACAGCAAAAACATATTCTGTCCTGGCTGGCAAAAGAGCTAAAGCCACAATATGCTTAGTGGAGATTCTCATGTGACACAAATGATAGTGTCACACCAGATGGAAGTCCCAAGGTGACAGGGGTTCTTCATTACATACACGCACTTAGAAAGAGGATTGTGCTGTTACATGGGCCTCCTTTGAGTTGGAATTTGGCCTGCTTTTCCTGTTTCCTCACTGCAGGTACCAGATCTCAGCTTGATCAATTTATGGAGCGGATGGTATGATTAGCCTATTTTGGAAATTGACTATTTGGCCACGTGTGGTGGATATACAAGTAGCCTAAGAGGGGAGAGTCCATGGGGCGGGTTCTGATTTATTACAGAGAATTGTTTCTTGGATAACTGGCTGTTGAGACATGCCCACATGCTCAGGGTTTAACTGGTCGCCATATTTGGGGTCAGGAAGGAATTTTCCCCCAGGGCTGATTGGCCTGGGCTCTGGGGGGGTTTCGCCTTCCTCTGTAGCACAGGGCATGGTTCACCTACCAGTGAATTCTCTGTATCTTAAAGTCCTTAAATCATGATTTAAGGAGGTAAATAACTCAGTCATAGGTTGGTGGCCTATTGCAGGAGTGGGTGGGTGAGGTCTTGAGGCCAGCATTTTGCAGGAGGTCAGACTAGATGATCGTACTGGTTCCTTCTGACCTTAAAGTCTATGAGTCAGTGCTCGGGAAAGGACCAGACAGGCGGCATTAAAGATTACCATCCCCTTTCTCTGTACACAGTGGTGATTAACATGGGCAGCAGCAGAACAAGCTACCTTAGCGCTGTCCCCTCTGGTCATTAGTGGCACCCTCAGCCTTGAGCTGAAAGAACAATTTCTTGGGATGAAGAGAGCTGGTGAGGCTGAGATTTTCAAAGAAGCCTCTGGGAGTAAAATCTTCCTCCTGTCTGTGACAAGGGACAATAATACCAAGCTAACAGGAATGCTGTAGAGATTATGTCCTGCTGGTTAAAATCTTATAAAGCCATAATGAGCTCTGTAATTACTGATCATTATTTTTCATGCTTTGAAATTAAGCCCACCAGGTAGGAACACCCTGTGCACATCTGTGCTCTTAAGCCCTCTTTCTAAGCCCTTTGTACACTGCTGGAGAACAACACTGCTGGTGTGTTCTGTGTAACCTGACCCCCGATTATATAACCAGCAAAACACTGCTTGCTGGTGTCACTCTTCACTGAAAAATCAAGCCATGAAGTCCTTTTATCCAGCTTCCTCAAACAGTATTAATCCTCAGCACATATGCTACTGCATCAGAGACAGGGGAAACGCGTCCCAAAGGTCTGGAGTGCAACTGTGCCAATCACAATTCTTCCCTGCTGGCTAGGGAGAACAACTTAGGGTTTTCACTAATGCTTCAGGACTGTCCCTATAAAACTGGGACATCTGGACACCCTACGTACGTCCAACTCCCGCTGAAGTCACCGGAAGGTTCTCTTTTTGATGTCTAGTTTGGGCCGTTGAAGGGTGACACTAAGAAATTAATTCAGTCACCTATTCAACCTCTCAAACACATTCCATTCCAGGCACAGGACCAGTGCATTGTTACCCATGCCAAGCAGGGGTCTGCCCCCTTGCCGCTCCGGGCTCCCCCTGCCACCTGGGGGCCTTGCCTGTGGGTGTTCTGTGCCAGGCTCTAGGGTCCCCTCCCCCCCCCCCAACCACCGGAGTAGCTAGTGGGGGGGCCTGCTCCTGGCTCTGGGCTCCCCCCACGCATCCGGGGAACCCTATGGCAGGCTCCCTGGCCCAGCTCCCCAAACCAAGAGGCTACACCCATTGCAGCTCTCAAAACACTTGGTTATTGAAGAAATTTTCAAAAATGGCTCTTATCTTTTAGGTTGCCAAGCCCTGGTAGGGAGAGGAGAGAAGAAATGAAGAAGAGAAATGTTGACAGAGAGGTTTGAAGACTAATGGTAAAAATGGACAGAGCATTAGAGAGGCCAAATCGGAAAATGGTTTGAAGAGAGTCAGACAGAGAGTTTGAAACTAAAAATGAACTGCGACATTTTAAAAAGACGTAAAATTTCAGCTATATTAGTTAGAGCTAAACACAAACACTGAAATAGACTGAATTGCTACATTCAGTCTGGAAACATTCAAAATTAGGTCAACGCTTTACACTGAGATTAATCATAATAATTGATGAATAGATGTTTTAATAAATTATTTTTTGTTATAGATTATTACAATGTCCAACAAGTCAATAGGCTGCTTATCATATAGCTGCCTAATAACATCTTCTTTTGAGGCAATTATAACTATATAACATACTACTCATATCTGGAACATGTTTATACCATCTGTTCCTACTTCTTAACCCTTTAGACACGGAAACAATAAATTGTGACCAAAAATGACTATTGACAATGGCCTTTGAAAAGAGAACAGTGCTTCATTTCAGGTTTCAAATATCTTCTTCACAACTATGAAGGCTAGACACTATTTAGCATACATAACGCTGTATATCCCTGCCCTAATATTACTATGCCCTGTTGAAAAAACTGCTGTATATCACACCAGAGCTGGCTGCTATGCAGTGAAGTGATGTTTATTTGTGTGGGCACAGTTGGAAAGGAGCTAACTGGAGCAGATAATAAGAGAGATTGGGTCTTTTAGCTTCTAAAGCCCCGATCCAAAGCCTGTGGAAGTGAAAGGAAAATCTCTCGTTGACTTCAGTAGGCACTGGGCTAGGCCCTAATGCCATGCTTATACTATTTCAGAAACAAGGTGGGTGAGGTAATAGCTTTCATTGGACTAATATCTGCTGGTGCAAGAGACAAGCTTTGGTGGCTATACAGAACCTAGCTTCAGATCTGGGAAATGTACTCCCAGTGAGGTAGGGCGCATGGCTTTCCTAGACCCAAAGAAGAGCTCCCTGTACTCAAACGCTTGTCTTGCTCACCAGCAGATAGTGAGTTGCCTGATCAGAACCCTCAATCAGTGTTAGTCACTTTTTGTCACTCTAGTTCCCCCACACTGGCTGGAGGCTTCACTTTTAAATAGACTGAGCTTTCTCAGTGCCATTGTGCCGGTCATGCAAAAAAGCCCCCTGCTTCCCCACTACAGAGGAGCAGCACCACAGAAAGAAAGGTAGCGATGACAAGCGAGAGCACTTTGTTTCTTCCACACATGCCTGGTATGTTGATTTCTCTTTCCATGAGGTGTCTTCTGCTGAAAGCAGCATGCAAGCCAGCAAATGTCTGAAGGACTGCATGCCATACAATAGTATGTATGTCCATAAGAAAGAGATGTGAAATTTTCATCCCTATGTGAATCCGTCCAAGAAATTTTCCTATATCTCTTACAAAAAGTGCAGGCTTGCTCACCCCAAACATTTCCCAACTTAGTGGCCCCCCTATAATAGCTAGTACTTCCTCTGGGTGTCAGAAGGACTGATTGGTTAATAAGTGTAAGTCGCTTTGAAAACATGAAGTGATGTAGAAGTGAGACAGTAATAACAA
>ML685838.1:5154195-5180187 GCA_007922175.1 Pelusios castaneus
GGGGAGTGTATGACATAGCATCAGGTCAGATGCTATGTCATACACTCCCCTGCATTTAATTTCCTCCCACTCTGTAACTTTCCTATCTTCAAAGCGTCTGACGAAGTGGGATTTTCTCCCACGAAAGCTCATGCGATTAATAAATCTGTTAGTCTTTAAAAGTGCCACAAGACTCTTTTGTCTTTCTACAATAGACTAACACGGCTACCCCTTAGTAATAACAACAACAACGATAATAAGGCACTAGCTGACAGGACCAGCCTGAGTGAGCAGTTTAGTGGTACAGAGAGAACACAGAAAACTTAAATGTCTCACAGCGAGAACCTGAGCAGGATTTCCAAGCACACAGCAACAGAAGAAGGCGCCATAGCTAGCAGGTATAGGAGATATACTACTCCTCACTACACCTCCTGATAACTTAGTTTCCATCACAGCCAAACAACACAATTTCTGCATATGATATACAAATATTCAAACTCTCACCTAGATAGAGTTTCTTTTGATTTTTTTGAGTGAAACTTTCTTACCTTAGGAATTTCACAAACTTGGGGGAATGGCTCTTTCCTCTTTTAGATAAACTAAACATACAGCATTTTCATTTTATTGCACTAGCTTCGGTGCTGCTTTTGGGGCCAGCTGCTATAAATTACTTTTCTTCATAGCTGGAGGCACACACTTCCCTCTTTAAATCTTTCAGTTCTGGCTTGTCTGGGTTTTAAATGAAGGTGTTTTCAAAAGTTCTTCTCTCCTTTCTGAAGTAAGTTGTTGCATCTATAGGGCATTTCACCCTGTGCCTCCAGGAAATGTTTTTAAAGCCCTTATAGTAACATATGTAAGTTAGAACTCTTGAACCACACCTCCTCCGTGACTTCATTTCACCTGTCCCCTCTTAAAAGGGCAATACCAATCCATCATTTCACAGCATTTAAGGCCAGCAGGGCCCCCTAGCACATCTAGCCTGACCACCTGCATGAAACAGGCCATCACATGTCACCCACTTATCCTGATATTTTTCCCAATAATTTGGGCTAGATTAAAGCAATTTTAAATCCCCAGAAAACTAAATTGTTGTGTTCCACAGGCAGAGAACAGGGAAGAGACCAAGGTGCCACACTGAGCCAGGTCCCTGTAATGGCAGGGAATTTATTAGATGAGATATGCCCAGATGATCCCCATTGGCAAATCATGCCCCATGCTACAGAAAAGGTTAAAAACTCCCATGTTCCCCAGGAGAAAATTCTGTCCTGACCCAGAAAATGGCAATCAGTTTGACCGCGAGCCAGTGAGCATGTCACACCAGCCAGGTAATGGCTGTACCGCCTCAGAGCACTGGTCCAGTCCAACTGTTGTCCTGTCTCCATCTGTGGCCAATTCCTGATGCTTCAGAAGAAGAAGAGGGGGAAATTAAACCAACACAACCCAAGCCTCTTCCCTCCGGCCCCAGAACACTTCAGCCTAATTGTGCTTGTGGGGGCAGAGAGTCTTTGTAACCCCAGCCCATGACCAGCTAAAGCCCTGAAGCCTAAGTTGTGATTATAACCAGCATCACACTGCAAACCTGCAGGCGGCATGAGAATGTCAAGAGAAATGCAGTGCTTCCTGGATGCGCCATGGCCAATGAAGGCAGCAAATGATTGGGAGGCTTCCTAGAGTCTCCTCAAATGCTGACACAAAGAAACTGATGGGAGGGACAGTTAATTAAAAGAGAAAAAACAATGAGAGTCTGTGGCACCTTAGGGTGCGTCTACACTTGTAAATTAAGTCACTTGTAATTTACGCTGCATCTACACTACACTTTCCTTAAGTTGACTTAAACAAGCGCTTAAGTCAACTTAAGGAAAATTAAGTTGACTTTTTAAAACCTCATTTTAAGTCGACTTTTGGCTTCAGTTGACTTTCTAAAGTCGACTTAAGCCAGTGTAGACCTGGAGTAGCCCTAAGTCGACTCTAAGTCAACTTACGGCTCTCCAGGACTCCCCCACTGCCCTCCCTGCCAGGCAGGAAGAGTCTGGCATGCCCCCCCCACAGGGCAGGGCAGAGCCCTGCCCACCCTGCCCCCTATGCCCTGCCAGTGTCCCTGTCCCCCTTTGCCCCATTGTACCCTGGCACTTGGCAAGGGGTGCCCCCCCCGCCACCATGGACCTGTCCCAGGTCCACCTAGCCCTACAAGTCTACCTAGGCGTCCAGTGTGGACGCTCTAGGTCGACTTTGTAGGGTTTTCCCCCCAAAGTCGTCTTAAATTTTAAGTGTAGACATGCTAAGTTGACTTAAATTCACAAGTGTAGACATAGCCTTAAAGACTAACAAATTTCTTCAGACCTAAGCTTTCAGGGGCTGTAACCCACTTCATCAGATGCAAATTCAAAGAGAGAGGAGCAGTGACAGGGAGTGTGAGGTTCCAAACTGTCTCCTCTTATGTTGGCGTGACTGTCTGGAGTCCATTCCTTTGTATTTCCAGTTTAATAAAAGCACTCTGTTTTGCAAGAAGGACTTAGGATTTAATAAGTACAGGAGGGCTATTTACATTGAGTAATATCATCTCCCGATGTGACTGGCTGCACACTACCTACATCCTTGTAATGTGAGCTGTATATCTTCCCTGTTCACCCTTACAGTGCAGCTGTGGATGGTCTAAAGACTAATATGCTGTGTACAGTGTTTGGGGAATGCTCAGGGCACACTGAACAGTACCGTTACGGTAGCGTGTTCCCTGCCACATCATACATATGTGCAGCTATGAAAGTCTTGTGTCATGGCCCCAATTGAAACACAGAGCTGTATTTCCACACCCAGCAGAGGCATGCATATAAGAGCAATGCAGCTTCAGCATCTTGGCTCAAGAGGGCAAGATTACAGCTGATGAGAGACATGGATGCTCACCTGACCTCCCAGGCAGGAGTGGGGGGGCGGGGGCTGGTTGAGGAAACATGCTAAATAAAAGAGACTCCTTTGGCTGAGGCTGTTCGCTGGAAAACATCTTCTCTGTAACACTAAGGACTGGAAACCTACCTGGCTCTCAGGAGGGAGAGATTTGGTGGTTGCGGAGTCTGGCTGAAAACCATCAGCTACCAGGCTTGTGGGTACACTAGACAGAGACTGGAAATAGTGATCTTAGTTTAGAATACGACTTTTCCTTTTATTTGATTGTGATTATCTCCTTGACCGATTAATCATTTGATTTACTATTGTTTGGCCTATACGCACCTAAAATCTTACTGTAATCAATAAACTTATGTTTGGTTTATTAAACTAGTACAATGTTGAATGAGAGTGTGTGGAAGACTTCACCAGAACCAAAAGCTGGTGCATATCAATTTCTTTGACGGCCGAGTGTCAATGAGCTTGCAGTGTGCAGTAAGTTGCATTGAATCCTGCAAGATGGGATTTCTTGAGGTTACAGCTGGGACTGGGGCTATTTGCTGGGGGGGAACCATCCCATGCGTGGCTAGTGAAAGTGTGCTTCCACAGGTTGAGGGACCAATTACATGCAGGTGGCTGAGTGTGAGCTGTCTTAGGAGTAGGGGTTCACACAATAAGGAGGAGTAATTTGGGGCCCTGGAATGGAGAACGGGAGTGGCACAGCAGTCCAGATTGCAGGTGGGGAAACATCACACCCAATTTTCCCCTAACAAGAGTAACTCTTTGGCCTCTTCTATGACTATTCATCAATACTCTGTTTAAAATGTGAACGCAGAACTGGACACAGTATTATAGTAGTAGTCTTACAAAAGCATCCAACCCTCATGCTGCATGGCCTGTGGGGTTCAGGAAGGCATTTGCTCCAACCCACATAAAATATTATATAACATTATTTTACAACCTCCTTTTAAATGTCCAGGATTGGCCATTGCTGAGCTAGATGGATCGCTAGCATACTCCAGGGTGCCTGATCCAATACTCACGACAAAATGATTACAGCAAAATTGAAACACTTCAGATAAAATCATAGCATTTTGTAGCAATTTCAGTCTACCAACTTCCCAGTGTTAATGTCAACAAACCTGGCCACAGTTCTGTGAAATTCCCAACCTATAGAGATTGTAATTTTAGGCCCAGAGTGCCAATGTTCAAGCCTTCCCACTGATACAGCAGGTGAATCATAACAACTAAAATTCTATCTGAGGTTTGAACGTTTGTGGATCTCCAGTGCATGGGATGAATGTTCCTGGCCAGTGTGACCTGCACTAACATGATTGACTTTGTCCCCCTCTAGTGGGTAGGCAATATATTGAGATTGGGGGGGGAGAGAGAGGAGGTCTATACTGCTGCCATATTAATACAGCCAGTTCTCTAACTGAAGACGTAGAGGTGTCAGAGCCTTTGAGCCAGAGCTCACCATTGATGACCTCTATCTAGCAGCATGTTTTAGAGACATGTGAAGCCATGGGCACTGTTATTATTCAGATATCCAGCAAAACTGGGCAAAAACTAGCTAATAAAACGTGGAGTAGGGAGGGGAGTTGATGAAGCGATTGTGCTCCACATTAATACTCAAAATGAAATGGGACCAGACCATGCGCAATGAAACATGTGGCAGTCACTTCCTGGGACCTTCAGCCACCCAAGAAAAGAGGTACAACCATATTAAAAGAATACTCAGTGAGCGCATGAGTCCTGCAGTTGCACTGAGATGGACAAAGCATCTGATGAAGTGGGATTTTCTCCCACAAAAGCTCATGTGATAAATAAATTTGTTAGTCTTTACAAGTACCACAGGACTCCTTGTTTGTTTGGCTGACCTAGTCTAGTACAGTTACCCCTTTGGAACTTATCAACAGGATCCATGACTGGAAGGTATTAAATAAGGTCCTGTACAGAATAATGCAATTATAATAACCTGGTGAGAGACACATTCCTCTCATCCCTGACTCTGGTAATGCCCATGGCAGGCAAAGGGGGAGGGGGGGGGCGGCATCTGGTTTGACACTTGTAAATAAACAGGAATGTAAATGCAAAGTATGAACCTTCTGAATAAGGCGACTAAACAGAATGAAAATAATACATCCCAATGCCTTTGTGGAACAGGGCAGCTGCATTAAGGTCTGAATAAATTCAAACCAGTGATGCACAAGATCGTGTCAGTGACGCAAGAATGAACATTTGGATCCCAGGGGTCTGGCTGGCTGGCTGGCTGACTAGGGACAGCAACCATTAATGTAATCAGGCTTCAGGTTAAAAAAAAAACAACCTGGTGCTGAAGAATTTGGTAACAAAAAGGGGCACTGTCTCAAAGCGCAGGAGAGTCTGCATCATACCATGCCTGGGGCCCATCTGAGAGTACGCTGGAAACAGAAGATGGTGAGGTCAGCAATGATATTTCAGCCACAAGGCTATTTTTTAGCAATGAACTGTAAAGGAACAACAAGTACAGCTGGCAGCCTCTGGGCAGAGTGGCATTGCTGAAAGTATTTTCTAGGTTGTTCTGTAAAGTGCTTTTACTATGTTGGTGGAGGGTGGCAGATAGCTAATGGTGCAGACTCTTTCCCCACACGATGGTACAGTACAGGCCACAGCACACCTAGATTTGCCCTCGGGTTTTAACTTTGCACTAGCAGGATCCCTTCTGGCAGGATGAAAGAGGTTTAATTGCACCAGCTTTGGGATGCTAATCTGACCCAAACTGTGTGAGGTCTGGCATTTACTCTTTTCCGTGTGGATCTCAAGGAGACGTACCATGTTAACAGTTAGTGTGGAAAATTTCATGACATGCTGAGATTTCTTTTCTTAACCACCTCATTATATTGTATAACTTATGTCACCTCAGTACCTGAAACGAACACCATCCAAAGTAATGGAGTGTACATATGTTTGGATGCACAGGAACTATTTCTTGCCAAGTTCTGATCAGGCAGCAATATCCACATGTGCTAGGTGAGGGTTGCGTTGTAGGCTGCTCATCTTGAACCCGGCAATTATTAGTCATCATGATCTCAGTGAGAGGACCTCTCTTGGGGTATGTCTACGCTGGAGGCTTTGTTAAGTCGACTTTAACAAGGTCGACTTTAAGTCGACTTAAAGTTGACCTTGTTAAGTCGACTTAGAGAGTCCACACTGAATACTCCAGTCGACTACCAGCATCCACACTGGCAGGTGCTAGGTTGACGGAGGAATGGTGCATTGTGGGTAGCTGTCCCACACTGCACCAGGGCCTGGAGGCCAATTAGGTCGACTTAAAGGCACTCCCCATCCAAATTGGCTTAAGTCGACTTAATAAGGTCGACTTAAGCATTAAGTCGACCTTCAGAGGTGCTGTTACTAAGTCGACTTAAGGGAGTGCTTAAGACAACTTAAAAAGCGCCCAATGTGGACGCAGCGGTCTGTAGGTCAACTTAACAATCCTTAAGTCGACCTAAGGCTCCAGTGTGGACGTACCCTTGATTATTTTAACAAGGTTTGAACTCATGCAATGGTAGCTGCTATTGTGCCTGTCGGCTCCTAGCAAGAGAGCTCTGCTGTATCACCCCATGAGGCATCCAGGGAATTGTGGTGTTGCAGGCTCCCAAAGCTTGTTCACAGAGATATATCCAGCAGGGTCCTTACTCAGTCAAAATTCCCAGTGACTTTACTGGGAGTTGTGCCTGTGGTCAGCAGTGAGTAAAGATTTTAGGATTTGCTAAGACCTGCTAGTAACTAATAATCCATTTTACTGAGCTCATCCATGACAGGTACACACCATTAACTAGAAATGCCCAAAATCCCATTATAGCAGGGACTGAGCCTCATGTAAAATCTGGAATGGACCCTTAGGAGACAGTTATTAGTTATTTCTGTTGTTCCCAAGTCCTGCTCAAAAACCCAGAGGAGAGTTGTCCCAGAACACTGAACTCTGAGCTAAGGATGTCTCTGGGATTTGGCGTAAAGCCAGGAGACATCTAAGTCAGACCTAGGACCCACCGCTAACTATATATTTATTTTTATGGCTTCATCAACATAGACTCTTAGGGTGCGTCTACACTTACAATTTAGGTCGATTTAAGGAGGCTTAAGTCGATCTATACTACTCCGTGTCCACACTGGGCTTTCTTTAAGTTGATGTAAGCATTTCCATAAGTCGACTTAAGGAAAAGTTAAGTCGACTTAATAACACCTCGTTTTAGGTCGACTTAACGCTTAAATCGACCTTATTAGGTTGACTTAAGCCAGTGTGGATAGGGATTAGCGCCCAAATTGACCTTAAAGTCGACTTAAAGTGTTAAATTGACTTAATAAGGTTGAAAAGAGGCTATGTCTACACTAGAAAAGTTGTCAACCTTATTAAGTCGACTTAATAAAGTTAACTTAACTTTTCTAGTGTAGACATAGCCTTAGACTCTAAGGTCAAAAATGGACCAATGCGGCCGTCTAGTCTGACCTCCTGCACAATGCAGACCATGGAACTTCCCACTCACCCCCTCCTGTAATAAACCTCTAATCCATGACCAAGTTATTAAAGTCCTCAAATTATGGTTTCAAGACTTTAAAGTACAGAGAATTCACCTGCAAGTGAGCCGTGACCCATGCTACAGCGGAAGGTGAAAAAGGAAGGCATAGTATCTAACTGCTTCCAAGCATTAATGGGCTGTATCTGCACAACACCCTTGCGAGGTAGGGTAGAACTATTCCCATTGCACAAATGGGGACCTGAAGCGCAGGGTGCCTTGGCAAAGATCATACTAGATGTCTGCCCCAAAACCAAGAGTTGAACCCAGCTTCTTTAACTCTCAGGCCAGCATTCTACCTCCCCCCCCCCCCATATGTGCTGCTTTAACTTAGCTAAGTGTATTTTCTTTTCCCATTTAAGATGTTGACCCCAAGCCAAAAAAACCCAAAAAAGAACGCTTTGAAAGAAAAAGATATTCCATTTCAGGTAATCATCTACCCAGATACACTCTGGTCGCTTGGAAAGATGCCATAAAGATAAAGACTATTTGTGCAGATAATTCACCTTCTTCTTCTCTCATAAAGCAAATTATTTTCTGTGTGGTCCCTTGCACACCATACCAGCTTGTCCCCTCATACTACCAGTATGGGTTTCTCCTAGGCCTCTGCCAAACACAGAGAAACAAACAAAATGTGAATGAAACAACAAAGTATTACTGCAAATGTTGGAATATTGTGGGCAATAGTACAACTTGTATTTGGAGAGAGAGTGTGTTTGTGTATAAGATCTATTTAGTCAGCTAAACCAGTGGTTCTCAGCCTTTTGCGGGTCGTGACACACTTGGTGACATATTGCAACCCTACAGGACACACCAGGCCACCCCCCACAGCCAAATCCACCATATTCCCAGCTCTCCATGGCACACTTACCACTGTGTGGTGACACAGTAATGTGTCCCGACACAGTGATTGAGAACCACTGAGCTAAACAGTATTTAAATCTAAAATAGGCAGGAGAGGCAGACGCTCTTTTCCCTGTTAAAATCTCGGTAGTGTTGCAGGCCTTCTCCCATTTCTGAAGGATAGGCTGCAAAGAGTCAGTGCTAGAAATCAGTCACAACACTGTCCTGACACTTCCCTGGGTTCCGTCAGTGTCTACAGTATTTAAGTTCTCATTTTAAAAAAGACATTTCTAGCTTCTTGACAGCCTTCCAGGAATTATCATGATGCCTGGTGCCACATTGTCATTCAGAGATGGTAAGACAGTAAATCAAATAACAGCACTGAGTGGAGATATTTGCTCCCATACATCTCTGGGATATTAATTCTGAACTATGATTATAGAAATTAAATTTCAGAGGTTATTTTACTAGAAACATTCAGCAAATATGTTTCTCTAGTTCAGTGACACTCAGTCCTCAGTGCTTCAGGAGCCACATTAATGGTCAACATTATCTGGAAAAGCCACATTTGTGTGAATTCTTTGTTTCATTTAGTCTCTCTCTATTTTTTCTTGGTTGTTCAGACCAAGTATTATTATTTTATCAAATAGAATTGGTTAATAACATATTAAACCCCTGGGTGATTACTATCATGTGTTGCAAAGAGCCACAGAAGACACATTAGAGAGCCACTTGTGGCTCCCATGCCTCAGTCTGAGTACCACCGCTTTTGCGGGACCCAATATCAAGGCAATGAGATTTAGAACATGCCTATTTAGTCAATAATCCATCTGCTCAGCACCAGCTTCATCTGAACCTCTTAATGGAGATATCCAGTGGCATCCTCTATATTATGCCCACATTAACGAGAGAAATATTAATCATAAATAATGTTATTCCTCTGCATAGCAGAGGAATTAGTAATACATTGAAATCTGAGGCCAGAACAACACATTGAATACACTAAGGTCTTGTCTACACTAAAAAGTTAGGTCAACCAGCTACATTACTCAGGGGTGTAAAAAATCCACCCCCCTGAACAATATAGCTGAGTCAACTTAACTCCTGATGTAGCAAGCATCAGGTTGAGGGATGAATTCTTCCCTCACCTTAGCGACCACCTCTTAGGAAAGAGTATTAACACACTGACGGGAGAGCACCTCCCATTACTGCAGAGAATGCCTGCACTGAACCACTACAGTTGTGCCTCTCTAGCATTTCAAGCATAGATGAGCCCCTAGCTACTGCCTCTCAGAGAGGTGACGTACCCCTCCCATCACTGTATGGAAAGTCTACATAGGGAATGGCTCATCTCTGCCACTGTCTTTCAAGCACAAACGAGCCCTGAGACCACAAGCAGGATCATATTCATGTAGGTGTTCTTCCCATTCGTTATGTATTAATATTCTTTGCATAGTCTACCTTAAACATTACTGTGTAGAAGTAGCCATCTTCAGTCTGGATTTTCCATAGAAAAATGATTCAAAGAAAGACTTTGTTGCTGATCTGCAGATGGTGCATCCTTTTATTTGTGAGATTCAATCTTAACACTTTTCCATAGTAACAATATGTGGGAAAGCCTATAATCAACAATGTTAAACCCTGGAAGAAATAAGGTAATAAGCAGTTTGTTGTAGTAAAGTATATATTTAAAAGCAGGTTTTTAATACTGCTTTATCCTCAGTTATTTTGAATTGTGTTTGTGCTCTAAATGAAGAAAAGGAATCTTGTACAAGGATTAATCACAGGCAGTTGTTATCTGATAACCCACAGAATTCATCTAAATCAGTACTTAAATGTTTTCTTTAAAAAAAATCAACACATCACAAGGTAGGACAGTAAAGAAGGGGAAAAAACACGAGTTGATTATTAATAATTTATTTCAAAATGTACACTCCCTCTATTTTTAACCCAAAGAGCAGCCTGATGACTCCTACAAACAGGGCCAGATACTCAGCATTGACCTCAGTGGAAATATGTATATTTTTACCAGCTTTGGATCTAGCCAACATGCAGGGTGGTGTATCTCTGTTTGGTGCTTTGCTGAATCACAGGTTATTGCTGTGAATGTAAAAATGGTCACCTTATAGAATAATATTTTTGCTATATTCTGGCAGACTGTTAATGCTTCTATGAAAGCGGTGCCTGGGTTTGTACTTAGTGCTGGGCCAGGGCAACAACTCCATTTAAATATGCAAAATATGACGCTCACTTGATTCTGCCATCCATATGGTAAGCAGATTCCAGGAAAGAAACATTTGATCCAGAGAGTAAAGGAGTTTTGTGATGAGTTGTCTTTATTCTTCTGCAGTTTCATCTATGATATTTTTAAAGCAGAATGGAGAAAACTTATAACCTGTTCCCACGTAGAACTTGTTCTGGAATTCCACCCTGATGGAGGGAGGGAGGGGGAAATAAGCACAAAGAAGAGTTTAATCGGCACAGTAATGTATTACATGAGTTTGCAAGAGACAGTAGAGGTGTGGGGAGAGAGGGAAGAAAGGAACATTTATAAGTCAAGCAGTTAGGTAGCATATCCAGAAAGAGAGAGATGGAGAGCTTAACAAACAGTGGACTGTGGGTGTCAAATATGCAGATTTCCAGGACACTCTACAGCAGAGGTCCACAAACTTTTCTGGCCAAGGGCCAAATTGCATTTTCTAAGGCCACTCGAGGGCCACAAATGCAACATGTGGGGGGAGGGGTGTCATGTCACATGATCCCCCCACTCACTCCGCTCCCAGAGGGCTGCAAAGAACATGCTTGCAGGCTGCATGCGGCCTGGGGGCCACAGGTTGTGCACCTCTGCTCTAAAGCTTTGTGAGGTGCACGTGGTCTAGGTTGGTGGCTGAGTTTGGTTTTCCTGAGCGCGTCTTTGACAGAATGGAAATGGGCAGGTCCTGCGATAGCACCATCAATAACTACATTTTAAAGGAAGAAGAACCACTCGGGATTTATTTGTTCCCACCTCCTTGGGTTGGGAGTACAAGGAGGAAAGTGAAGTGTTTGAAAGAGAGCAATATCTGTGGCTGCAAAGGGAATTCAGAAGAGTCACTGACTGGTCCAGGCTCTTTCATATGTCAGTCTGAAAACACTGTCAGCGTGTGGGGAGGGACAATCACCAGTATCTTGGAAGCTGAGAAAACGAGGCCTTTGTTCTTACACTAAACCTAATATCCGAGGGAGCTTTGATAACCACCAGGGACGGCCAAGTTCACTCCTTTGTGCAGAACAACTTGATCCGAGCTAGCAAACTTCTCAGGCCCTCCAGCCCCATATCAAGTGATTCCAAGCTTTACAGGCTAGTTTGCGTTCACTGTGTTGTGTGGTGAGTGATGGAATGTCGCGCGATGCAAAACACACAATGCAAGCCCTCCAAGAGCACTCCAGGGCTGCTGGGAATTTTCTCTTGCATTGATTCGTTTTACATGTCAGCATGAGTTCTTGTGAGGTCTTAGAAAAGTGCTTGAATCCCTCTGTGCAGGTAGAAGAGTGGATTAATATACTAAATCTTCCCCTATCAGAAAGCAGCTTACTTATGGGAGCTATGTCCCAACAGAGATGAGTTTGGAGGCGTCACCTTACATGACTGTTACGTATTCTTGCATGCTTGGCTTCAAACATGAGAATCCCAGAAGTGCAATTGCAAGCAGTGTTATGACATAAGCCTGAGGTACAATAAGATGGTTGTGAACAGAAAACATCCCGTAAGAAATATAGCCAGCTGTCCAGGAATATAGTCTCATTTTCTATTTAGGTACTTACATGGCCTCCCTCATCATCATGGACTCTGCTGTAAAACACATGCCCTTTTCTCCCGAAAAGTACAAAAGAAAAGGCATCCATAACTTGGAGAGGGACTCAGTTCTCTTGTAGAATACGTACCAGTGAAGGCGCAGTGCATGCAGGAAGGCAGAGAGGCCCTCCATGACAAGTAGAATAGCTACGGACAGAACTGCGAAGATGGCAAAGATGATGAAGACCCCAATCAGTCCTCCCCAGCCGCTATTCTTGAGTCCAATATTCATCACCATGGTCCAGAGGACCTCTGATAACTCTGCAAAGCAAGTGGGGAAGGGGGAAGAGGAAAACAGTTGAGCACTCACACAGGTAAAATCCATTCATTCATCCCCTTAGAGGGTAAAACAATAGGATAGAATAATCAGAAAAATTATTTTGAATCCCAAGGAAACCCATCTTTTACATAGGCACCTATTCCCATAGGGATTTACAGATCTTAACATTAGCTGGAGATCCAGGACACTCAGTAGAAAGAAAGGGAGCTGATTTTGACAGTAAGGTTGAAATGGAAAAATGTCAGGGACACTAGATTTCTCATAGCATCTCACTGACCAGGACCAGAACTGTTAAAATAGCACAGACTATTTTAACTATGATAGAAACACATGGGAGGTCTCAGGAGAAAGCAGCTAGGATTTCTCTAAAGATCTCTGACAGGTGCAGTCACACATACAACTCCATAAAGGCACAGAGAGTCAGGTCCTCAGCTGGTATTAATGGGTAATGCTCCACTGAAGTCAATGGAATTTCAGAGGCCCAAGGACATTATATCTCAGCTGTACTAGATACACACTTCCCGTTACTTCTACACACAGATTCCCTTTAGGGGAGGCATTGAGAGTGATGGAGTAGAGAGCAAACTGATTGGTTCCATCCTGCTGAGGGCTATGTTAATTTTCACATCACATGCCTCACTGCAAAGCCAGAATTAAACCCTATCCAGATAGGTCACAAAAGCTAATCTATAGCACAGTTTTGTAGCAGAGTTAAAAGGGAAGCCAGAAAATATATCTAAGGATTTTACAAGTCCCATTCATTTTAGTATCTGAGGATCTTATAATTTTTATTGTATTACCCCACAACATCTTGTGCTATTATCCCCATTTTACAGATGAGGAACTGAGGCATAGAGAGACTTGCCCAAGGTCACACAAAGTCTATGGCAAAGCAAGGAATTAAATTCGGATCTCCTACAGCCTAGGCCGGCACCCTAACCATTGGGTCATCCTTCTTCTGTCTCCTCAGACAGTACAGAGAGGTCCTTTGGGACTATACTTTAAGACTTCAGATGAATGGGGTATCATCTTAAGTGCCAATAGTCATGATCGACTCCTCTACTAAACTTCACAAAAAAAGTTTTCATGTGTTCATAAAAGGGCTACCTGTATATTTAAGTGCATATCACCCTACTGATCAAGCGTCTTATAGTTTTTTAATCACCTTATGTCCAATACAAGGCTAGTGTGACGTGACTTCCAGTTAAGTCCCACTAGACTCACTTATGTGCCAGCAAAGATGTTATAAAGACAAGTGCTTGCTCACTCCTTCCAGTCCATGGACTTCTACACTCAGAAGTTTTCTTCTGTAGCTTCCTATTTCTAGACTGTAAACTCTTTGGCTATGTCGACACTGCAAAACGTTAGATCGACTTTGTTAAGTTGACCTTATTAAGTTGACTTAACAAAGTGGTTTCCCTGAATGGGGCCTTGGTCCACTTTGTTAAGTCGACCTAACTGCCCTTAGGTCGACTTAATAAAGTGGACTTAAGCGTCCACACTGTGCTCAGGTCAACCTAAGGAGTCGACTTACGGGTTAGGTCGACTTAACCGGCGGTTCTTATTAGGTCGACCTAAGCTTTCATTAAGTTGACTTAAGGAATTTCTTAAGCTAACTTAATGAAAGCCTGATGTGGACAGTGACTAAGTTAGGTCGACTTAAGCCTCCTTAAGTCAACCTAACTTGCAAGTGTAGAGATAGCCTTTGGGTCTTTTTTGCTCTGTGTTTGAACAACATTTAGCACCATGGGGTCCCCAGTCAATGACTAGGTCTCCAAGGGCTACAAAAATTGAAATAATAAATAAATAAAAATACTTAGAACTGATCAAATGAATCAGAAATTCTGTTCTGCAGGGAATTCTGATCTTTCTTTCATCCCAAATCCAGATGAAAAATTGACATGTCAATTTTTTTTAGGAAATGGAGAGTTCTGAAGAATTTTGATTGGAAAATTTCAGCTCAACATGAAATGTTGAGATATTCCCTAATCAGAATGTTTCATTTTGATTTGTTGCACTGAATCACAATATTTCTTTTCAGGTCAAATGTGCCGAAGATATGTGCCTCCCTGAGCTGCTGCGGTGCCTCATGGGGAGTTGTAATTCTGGTGCCTGGTGCTCCCATTCTGCTTCATAGGCATGGTTTTCCAGCTGCATTACATCTTTCCATGATGGATCACAAGGATTCAATCAGAAAGGAAATCTCAGTGTATCATGAGAAATGTAGTTCAGCCAGAGAGCCAAGGCCACAAGAGACACGAGGGACCATAATTTCAATACCCGTGAGGAACTCTAAACTTTTAAGGCCAGAAGGGACGATTGCGATCATCTAGTCTGTCCTCCTGCATGTTGCAGGCTGCAGAACCTCGCCCACTCAATCCTGTAATAGATCCCTAACCGCTGATCGAGGTACTAAAGTCCTAACATCTCGATTTAAAGTAAGGGTGGGCAAATATTTTGGCCTCAAGGTGGGCAATATAGAGGGACGGGGGAGAGGGGTGAGGCTGTGTGGGGGAAGCAGCTGCTATGTGGTCTGCTTGGAGCTGGGCATCAGGGCATCACTGGGCCCATGTGGTGGGAGAAGAGTGGGAGAAAGGCCAGGGTTGAGTGGGGGAAACAGCCACTGCACTCCAGCCAGGCCCAGCTAGACAGCCTGAGGAAAGGCTCAGATGGGGCATATGTGGCTGACTGGCTACAGTTTCCCAACCTCCTGATTTAAAGACTTCAAGTTACAGAGAATCCACCATTTACACTAGTTGAAACCTGCTAGTGCCCCACACTGCTGCAGCCTAGGTGAACAAAGATTGAACTGCCAAAAACGTTTCAATGTGATTTGACAAACCAAAATAAATCAATTGGGGTTGACATTTGGTTTGATTTTCTTGATGGAAAATTGAAATTTTTGGACAAAAATAAAATTTTTTCAAGGGCAAATGTTGATTTTTGCAGAAACCATAATTTTCTACTGAAAAAAAATTGACAGAGAGTTCCCACCCAGTTCTCATAAAATTCTTTTGGTGCCTGCACTTCTCAGTCAATTATCTGAATAGAAACTAGCAAAGAGCAATAACTCACGTGCATGAGCCAAGCTGAGTGCCCAGAGCCGGAGGTAGGATGCTGTGTTGGAGATGCAGCCCAGGCAGTATTCAATAGTGTGGATAGCTTGATGGACAAATGTGTCTCCAAAATTGAACTGAAATGATGGGAAATCAAAGCTGCATCACTTGCACTCATTTACTGCTGCTTAGTTAACAGAGCAGTGAGGCATATTGATGCACTGTGGATCGGCTCCCTTTCTCCTCCTCACTACAATGTGAGCAACACATGGGCGTGTTCGATCTCCTTTATCTTCCCATCCCACCATTCCCAGATCAGAGAAGACTCCCGTGAAAAGCAGCTGCCAAAGAATTACTCTATATTTGCCATTCCTACAATTTAACACCTGGGGGAGCGTGGCAGTGAGCATACCACCATCCTCCTTGGGCTCCCCTAAGGACAGAAGCCTTCATTTTTGGGTGGGACTTCACAAGATACCTGCTAGCAGTTGCTTCTGTGGATATACACTGAATCAGTGCGTCTCCTAGGAGCCAGCTCCCTTCCCAGCCAGCCAGCCCACTTTCCGGACTGCCAGCTCTCTCCCTCCTTAGCCAATCGCATCATCTTCTTGGACTACCCCCTGACTATACCAGCTCCCTCCCCCTGAAGCATCTAGGGCTGTCGGTAGCTGGTACTGCTGTGAACCCCACTCTGTCTGCTGCCAGCGGCACACATTCTGGGTTCCCCCAGTTCAAATGACTACTGCCTTCCCCATTTTATGGGCTGCCAGGTATGACTCTGAAATAAGTGTGGAACACCAAGGGCCTGATCCAATGCCTACTGAAATAAATCAATCAGAAACTTTCTTTTGTCCTCTGTGGGCATTGGATCAGTATAGTCAGGCGAGAACAATGCCCAACTTTTGCCCCAATCTTAGTTGTTCTCACCTTCCTCTCCCGATTCCAGGTTTTTTAAATGCAGAACACTTGTGCATTGGCAACCACGACAACTGCTTTTTCTTCATGGGGGCAAAACCTCAGAAGTTACGAGAGATACAAAACTTTGTGCTGCAACCCACACTAATTAGCGAGCAGGATGAGATCTACATGGGGATCAAATTGTACCACATCTGCCTTCTGGAAGGTCCTTATGCCTTCCTCTGAAGTAGCAAGTTCTGACCAATATCAGAGACAGAGTACTGAAGTGGATGAGCCTCAAGTCTGATCCAGTTTGGCAATTCCTAGGTTCCTGTGATTAGAGACGCATGCAAAATCTCAGAGGCCTAGCCTCAAAATCTGAACCTCATGAGTTCACCGAACTAGGTGTGAAGGTACAAAAGAACAGGTTCTCTCACAGGAAGCATGTTCTGAGACTCTACCTGCTAATTATTTTGCCATTTCCTTTCCCAGCTAAAAACCCACTGGCGCATGAAAATGAACAATAATAGATGGGGAGTGGGAAAGGAAGGGGAATTAAACCTTTCTGAAGCTCAACATTAGCTTCAGGTTTGATCAGAGCATTAAGTTAAGGTTTGGGGGGCTCTTCTCTTCAGTTCTAAGGAACTGGTTCAAGAGTTTTCCCTGAAACTATAAAAAAGGCTGCAGGCAAATTCCAAACTCTTGGCCTCGCCTTGCAGAGTATCATTCACATTCCAATCTGACCTATTTGCAAATAGGATTCAGGATGACTGCTCCTCCCCCTTTCCCATGTTCTGATTTCCCTACCTCTTCGCCATGGTCATCATGTCCTTCATGGCCACCACTATGATCTTCCTGACCGGCTTTCTTGGAATGATTGGACTCAACGATCTCTACTTCAATGTCATCAGTGGGGCTTTCTGAAATTGCTGATGACTGGAACTTTCAAAAAGCAAAAGAGAGTGACTAGGTTTGTATTATTCTAATTGTCCTACAAGTCAATAGATCCCCTATATAACTACATGTACAGGTCTATGGTACATAACTCCCCTATAGTTATAGCACAGACTATGCATGATGTAATGATGATTTCAGCAACAGTCAGACATTTATTAGGTAGAGAAATAGTGTATTGCTGTCTCCTTCACCAGTAAGAAACAATAAATTTCACTTCAATAGCATTCTCCATCCAAGGATTGCAACACACTTTACATGCAATAACTTCAGCCTTGTAACACCTTTGTGAGGCAGAGCGATATCCTCTGCATTGGGCAGATTAGGACACTGAGGCACTGGAGGCCTGATTTTCTCTTTGCAGTTACACTGATGTAAATTGAGAAAAGTTGCAGTCAACAGAATCACACTGTTGTAAGTGAGAGGAGAGAGTCAAGCCCACAGAGACTGCGAGGGTTTGCTCAAAGTCACACACAGGGTACGTCTACACTGGCAAGTTAGGTCGACTTAAGGACGCTTAAGTCGACCTAAACAAAGCCACGTCCACACTGGGCTTTTCTTAAGTCGACTTAAGCATTTCCTTAAGTCGATTTAAGGAAAGCTTAAGTCAACTTAAAACCTTCTATTAGGTCGACTTAAGGCCAGTGTAGACGGGGATTAACGCTAATTTGACTTTATTAAGTCGACTTAAAGCCAATATAATGGCTGTCTCTGCTGTTAAGTCGACTTAACAAAGTCGACTTAAAGGGTAGCCAATTTGTTAAGTCGACTTAAAGTTGACCTTGTTAAGTCGACTTAATAAAGTCAAGTTAACTTTGTAAGTGTCGATATAGCCAGAAAGAATGTGGGAGAGCTAGGAACAGAATCCAGATCTCCTGACTCTGCGTCCTGTGACAGAATCTCAAGACTCTCCATCCTCTCTCCATCAACATTGTGGAGCATCAACAGAGCACACAGCATTACAATACAGAGAGGATGACTTGATCCATACCTTCAGTGACCATAAACTAGTTTGTGGAGAGTCTTGTGGCTAACTTAATATACGGCACAATAAAAGTATTGTTACAATACTGATGCAGTAGCTTGTTAGGACATATCCTGGCATTCTTTAATGCTTTCAACAGGTTTTGTAGGAAAGGTTTCTTAATAATGTGTTTTGTTCTCTTGTACCGGTAACCTCAGTGATACCTGCTTATCTCAGTATTGTCTTGAATGTCATACAAAGAACCTCTTTTGCTGGAGATATCTAAATCTGGCCAAATCTAAGATCTGATCAGACAGCTGACGTGTGAAAATCATTGGTTGAAATATGAGGGAAAGATGAGAAAAGATATCTGATGTTATTGGCATAAAGCAGAAGCTGGAGTCAACAATGTAAACCTTACCTGTAAGAAGTTACACCAGGAGAAATGTAGTCCTACATACATGTCCTAGGGACTTGACTTTTAACTATAGGTTATGAGTTACTGGATTGGAAAAGATCTCTCCACCATGTAAAAGAGACTCCAATCACTACATCTAACTACCAAGAACAGTAAATCATTAGAAAGAAAGAAAATGAGTTACACAGAACAAAGAACAGAATTCACAAGCAACTGGGAGGCTGCAACTTTGACAATTATATGCAAGAGAATAGCATCAAGCGCTTTAAAACTTGGTCATATCTCATTTGGGGAGGAAAGCGTAATTTGAAAACGGTCAATCACTTTTAAATCAGGCCTTTCCCCCCAGTATTGCATATGTTCCTTGAGAGCACCATTTCTGCCCTGCTCCTAGTTTATATGGAGCAAGCAATCAGTCATAATAGTGTCTGTGAACTGAGCACAGCAGGGAACTGAGCCAATCACCAGACCACTGGCCTCACAATTACTTTTTTCTGACTGCCTCTGACCTAAGATATGGTTTTCAAAAAGCAATCAGTGTTGACCTAACTCTGTTCCAATCAAAGCCATGGGTAAAAACCTCCCATTAACTTCAAGGAGAGCTGAGTGAGGTCCTATACTGGGTGCTTTGATCTTCAGCTGTGCCACCATTCTACCACCTGCAACTGCTGAATGCGGTAACAGACTTGTGTCCTTACCATACGCTGAGCTTTCTGGTGACTGGCTCGAAGGACGAAAGGTTTAAATAGAAGCATCCAGGGAATAGCTATCAGGGCAAATATGACCAGAAAGCTCTGGACTTCTTCCTACAAGGGATCGAGGGGAAAAAATGTTAAAGGGACATCACAAATGTTTTTTCCAAATGTCTTTTCGGCGCAATTATGGTCAGAAAAGTGATTCAGTAAAAATGCCCCCTTTTCTCTTGTTCAGAGTCTCATGTGCTTGCTTAAAATAAAATAAATACAGTCTCTCCTTTGGATTCCTGATAACCCTGCAGACTCTATACAGCTATTGATGAGTGAGTTGGGTTCTATTCCATCTCAGGCTTCATCAACAGTCTCGGTAACTAAGTCCAAATGGCAGGACAGACCTCTGACCTCCGAATGCTGTATGGCTGCACAGAATGTAACCAAGTACAGAAGGTGTCCCGCAGAATCTTCATCACTGGTGATAAAGCATGCACGAGTCAGAAAGAACACAGCTGGACTTTTTGAAACCAGCATGAGTTTCCAGGGCTGGCAGCTAGAAAAAATATTTTCTCACATGTTAGCTGACTAAATGGAAAGAGCCAATAACAAAAGAGTTTTATTTTGGCGTAAAATTTGATTTTTGTTTAATGTTAGAATACCTCCAAACCAAGTACATTTTGGTCAAAAATATCCCCAAATATCATCACTGGACTCAGGAAAGACAGCTTTAGGAATGGGACTTGTCAGATAACCAGAGCCTCTTCTGCTCTCTGCTCTGTGATTAGGCCCATTTCCTCACTATCAGGGTAACCTGAGTACCTGGAAAACAATCTTTCCCAGCCAGTTTGGTGCCTGGCAATTGAGCCTCTGTGCACTTCCCCAATAATAACACTGGAGACAGGATTTGTCCCTCAGAGCACAAAAAAAGGGCAGGGTTATCCATTAAGAAGAGATATTGCTTTCACTAGCTAGAACCAAATTCCACCCAAAACAACCCACCACACACACAGGTGTGACCAGGGGCAGACCCTTACAACTTGAACTGTTTCCAGGGGCATAAACCAAGGGAGGCACGCAGGGCCATAATAATCATATCCGCCATCACCCCTCACATCTGCCCTGCTCCCACTCCTGGATTACCTCCCTAGAGCCCATCCTGCCTCCTGTCTGCCAGGGTGGGAACTGGGCCGAGTGCAGCTGAAGAGACGAGCCTGGGAAAGGCAGTGCAGCGAGAACTCCCGCTGAGCCCTACTAAATGCTGCCCGGAGAGGGAAGAGAGGCTGGTAGCACAGCACCAGTGTGAGTATGGGGGAGTCGGGGGAGTCCCATCCCTTCCTCATGCGCAGCAGCCTCCCTCCAGTCAATATTTGACGCCTGCTGGAGCGCACAGACGGGAGCTCAGGACAATGGCAGGGGGAGGGGGCAGTGAAGCTGGGGGCGGGGAATTCAGTGTTTAAAGTGCCCCCCCAAAAGTAGTCACATTTAAATCCCTGTGCATGCTCCTGCCTGACTGAAGGGTAGGACCAATCTGGAGGCGTCTGATTTTCAAACTAACAGAGCTTGTGGCTCACACACACCAGGCAGTGAAGCTGGTTCTTTACACGTAGGGCAAGTACCCCAGGATAAAAATACTTGAGTCCATACCTGGTGCGGGTACAAGGGGCTGTTTGTAGGATCGTTGTAATTAAACAGAAACATATTGATGAAGTGGATGAGAATGCTCGGTGCGCTCTGGGACACGCGGACATTGAATCGGCACCATTTAAAAATAATCATGAAGACCAGGTAACCAAACAGACAGAGGATAAAGATCATTTCTGGGATGAACTGCAGAACGATGTTTACGGTTTTCTTGAAGTAGCTGGAAAGACAGGACCCCACCAAAGTGACTGGTATGGTACGCACGGTACAAGATCACATAATTTAATCTCTGAAAAATGAAACTAGCATCTGACAGGTACGGATGGACGAGGGAGAAATGTGTGACCTGTGCCTCCTTAGGGATTAAAGGTGCTAGTTAATTGTAAATATTATTTTATACATATTCTATTCAGGCTTTACTCTTTGTCCTTAGCTATGGCAGCTGAGCACCTATGGAGATTATTACATTTTAAAAGTACATGAAAAGAATGTTAAAGCTGCAAAAAGTAGGGAATGCCAGAATTCAGGTTGCCTGTGCACCCTTTGTTCACCTCCCTTGGTGTGGGCATAATATAGTTTTTACTTACCAGATCACACCCTATTTTTCCACAGGACCCTGGCACCATTCATTGCACAGAATAGGCAGTGCTCATTGAATGGGCAGCTTTCCAATACTTTGTTTTCTCCTCACTGTTCAGTGTATCACCCCAGGCCTTATTTACTGCAAACCATCCACACCCTGCACTGAATACAGAATTATTAACTTCCTCATGGGCTTTTCTATGGTGCTCTCATGAGATGGCATAAATTCTGAACAGACATCATCTTTATCTTCACTAATACATCCCTTGGAAGTGAGAGATTCTGAGCCCCATTTTCAGATGGGGAACTGAGGCATACAGATTAAAGTCCCCAGCTGATTTTGGGTGCCCAATTTGAGGCATCCAGGGCCTGAGTTTTCACAATGCTTAGCATTCAAAGCACAGCTCCCATTATTGCAGATGCAGCTGTGAGTGTTCAGTACTTTTGCAGATCAGATGCCAGATTCTCAAGTTGGACACTCAAAAAAATGAGGAACATTTAGTTAGAGGCCTCCAGCAAAAAGTTTGGTTTAAAGGACTTGCCCAGCATCGCATAGGAACTCTGTGGCAGAGGCAGAGAGAGAATCCATTTCTCCAGGGCAGCATTCAACTGCCTTAACTAGGAGACCATCCTTTCTCTTCCTGGAGTCCCATTTCATTCACTATGCACCTTCCAGCTTTCCAACAAAGGAGGGTTCTATAGACAGACTCATTCAATACACAACTTCGATTCACCCCCAGAACAGATTTGCCTCTCCTCGATTCATCCCCAGGACAGAGTCTGGGTTTTTTGGATGCATTCTACATATAGGACCTGACCCAAAGTCTACTGAAGTCAACAGAAAGACTTCCACTGACTTTAGTTGACTCTGGATCAGGCCCATAGAGAGATATTTTAGTAGAAAAGCTAGAGATTTTACATTTAAAATTGACAGCACTTCTGTTTCTCTGAAAATACTTTGTGAAATCAAGAAGAGAGAGAGCGCGAGAGGGAAAGAGATCACTCAGGAGAACAGCCACAAGCCTAATGAAGAAGATGTGGTGAAAACCAGTGATCTAATGCACTTGGCTTGGTTTTAGCAATGAATTGGAACTGTGATATGAGTCGATAATGCAGACGGAGAAGCCCCATGCAGAGGCAAAATTCACTGCACCCACACTAATCCAAAGAATCAGTCTCTATGTGGGTGAAGTGCAGGTGTGGGGCAAGGGCAGGGTCCCCAGGAATACTGCATGGCCCTCCTGTTGCTGCTGTGCCACCCTATGAACCTTAGAGCTGTCATGGGACACAATTCTATCTCCTCATCTACTGAGATTTTTATACTATGTTCCTCACCATATACAAGCACCAGTGCAGGTCCCATTGTCACAGTGATTTGTAGATATGTTGTAAATGGATCCTCTAACTCAGCTGTGAAGTGCACCCAGACCTTACTTCCAACCTGTTTTCATACAAGTTTCTGAACCTTGTTTCCTCTAAAGTGCTGTGTACACTAAATAGACACTGTCATAGAAACAACAGTCCAAGGCTTCTGCCTACTTATAAGGACTTAGAAGGTCCCATCCTCACTAAAACATGTTGCAGCTGAGGGCAAGGGACAACCATGTTGTTCTTGGGACCATGAACTCAGTTATAGAGGTGGTATAAAAGTGAACAGTACAGGGAATATTGGGCTGGTGAGAATTTTCTGCAAGGCTGAGTTCACAGGACTAGGTTTGCAAAGGAAAAGGCCAGGAACGCAAATCAGTGGAGGCTAAGTCTGTGGAAAATACGTAAGAACACAAGATTAATTTGCTGATAAGGATAAAATATTCTGGCAAACACTTGATCCTTATCAGAATTTTCCACTGTACCAGAGTAGGGTGTGGTGCCCATGCTTCAGAAGGAGTTAAAGACAGGAATGTACTCATGAACAGCAGCTGTGGGCCTAGGGTGCAGGCCTCTAGCACAGTAATCCAGGCCAGCAACACAGGCAAATGTTTAAAACACAACTGTAAAATAATTAAACTTACATGTGGTTGAAAAGACTGAGTATGACCCCAAAGACCATCTGCGTGATGCCCATGACGACGGACATCTTCATTTTGTAGGAGTTCGAGAAAGTCAGCTTGTTTACAGCAATATTCCAGATCTTTAGAAAAGCAGAGAGAGAGAGATGAAAACAGAAGGATTCTCCCAAGTTCTTTTGATAACAATGAGTAAAAATCATTACACCCTTAATTTCAAATGCCATCAAACTACTTTGTTGGTTCTACTATGACCTGACACCAAATGACTGAAATCTAGGTCCGACTCATAATACATTGCATTTATACAAAGGTCTTCCTCCAAAGATTTCAAAAGTCATTAGAATCCTGTTTTTAAACAGGAGAAAACTGAGGCACAGACAATTAAAGTGACCCATCTAAGATCACACGCATGGTAGGCCAGTGGAAGAGCTGTCAATACAACCCTGATCTCTCTCCAGTGCTGTGCGCTAGTCACTATACCGTGCTGTCTCTCTCTCTCTCTCTACAGCAGAGATGGATTGCAATGAGAATATCCTTCCTGCCTTCATCCACTATAAAAAAAAGGACTCCGTGTTCACAGGAGGAAATAGTGATCGGTAGAACACATGTTCACTTCAACTCAAGAAAAACTACTCTCATTCTTGAAGCTCTGGTCACCACTTTAAGGAGTAGCTGAACCATTAGGGTTATGGTAAACAGTGAAATAGATCAGAAGGCAGAAAAGCCTGAAAGAGAATCAGAAGGTTAAACAGACTACCTTAAGCTGAGGGAGTAATTAAGGATGAAAAGTACATTGCATATAATTCAAATAATGCATTTGCCTCACTTTTCACTGCAGAGGATCTTGAGTAGATACCCACTGTGGAACTTTACTTTTCAGGCAATAGTTGAGAGAGATGCAGTATAAAAAAGGTTGGAGGCTAGGAAGGGAGATTTGCTGGGAAAGTAACATACTAGCTTCTACATACTCCTTAGATTAGGATATTCTATAGTTATGAAGAAGACCCCAGTATATATTCATCATCTAGTGTGACTATTTCTCTTCAAAGTATAAAGACAACTCGTCCTCCTACTACACCTGCAAAAAAGTATTCTTAACAAAAGAAACAAGCCTGGCCTGTATATTGTACGAATTTGATTAAATCCCAAAGAAACATTCATATTAACAAATTAGAGAGACAAGGAGGGTGAGTTAATATCTTTTATTGGATTGTCTTCTGTTGCTTAGAGAGACAAACTTTCCAGCTCAGCAGCAGAAGGTAGTCCCAATAAAAGCTATTATCTCACCCACCTTGACTCTTTTATATCCTAGGACCAATCTGGGTGCAACAAGACTGCAAACACGCTAAGAAATGAGCAACATTGTCCATTTCCTTACTGCCTGCTTCATTGCTAGGGTTAGGGTTAGAGCAGTGGTTCCCAACCTTTTCAGTAACATGGCACACTTCAATGACACAAACAATTCCATAGCACTCCCACTTTTTTCAGCTGAATCGATTGCTCATAAACAGTGGTTAAAGTATAATTTGATGGGCCCCGGAACCCTCCAAATCTCCAGGCCCCCTTCCCGTATTCGCTGGGCCCCCTTCATGCATGTGTGGGCCCCAGCCCAGGTAGGCATTTGCAACCACTTCTCAGTACCACATGCATCAGTTATTGCTCCATAAAAATATTTATAATTTTATATGACGTTTATGTCTTTAGCAATTATTGTCACAAACTAGCAAACACCGCATAACACAACAAGTATTGTGATTAACAACGGTGGGGTGTAGGACCTGCCAGCAGCCAGGGCAGGGCGGAACATGTGTTCCGCTGGATTCTTCTATTTTTAGGGGCCCCGGAACTCTGGCTCCTCAAATTTGTGGGCCCCGGAACTGTGTTCCGGTGCGTTCCCCCTTACTTTAGCCTCTGCTTATAAACATCACATTTACTTACATTTACTATAGTTACCGCCTTACTAGAGAGGTTTGCAACATAGTGCATACAACAAACTAAAAGAGGATCAAATGCATTCATGTTTCAAATCCACCGGAAAAAATACACATCTCAATTTTGCCCTTAGGCCACCTGCATTTAGAATGTCCCTGTTTTAGAATGGAAAGGCCAATACCTCACTTTTAATTTGATAATTAATTTTCCCGAGTTTTATGAGTTGTAATTTTGGTTGGATAGAATATTCTTTAAGATGAAACAATGTTTGTTTTACATTGTTTTTCATTATCTTTGTACAAAAATTCACAGCACACTTGCACAGTTCTTGGTGTGCCATGGCACACTGGTTGAAAACCGCTGTGTTAGAGAACAATACTTTTAGCTAAACTCCAAAGGGGTAGCCGTGTTAGTCTATTGTAGAAAGACAACAGAGTCTTGTGGCACTTTTAAAGACTAACAGATTTATTAATC
>ML685838.1:5200187-5303132 GCA_007922175.1 Pelusios castaneus
GATAAACTGATCGTGTGTACAAGGCCTTACACTTACTAAAGTTAGTTTGAATTAGTTAATTCGAACAAACTAATTCGAACTAATTTTAGTTAGTTCGAATTAACTTAATTCGAACTAGCAAAATTTAGTTCGAACTAAACAAGTGCCATTCATGGCACTTGCTTAGTTCGAATTAGTGAATTGCGTTGAGTTCAATGGGCCAGTTAGTTCAAACTAAGGAATTAGTTCAAACTAACATGGCCACATTGGTTAATTTGACCTAACTAGTTCGAATTAACCCTTAGTTTGAATAGCATATTCCAATTTCTTAGTTCGAATTAAGGAAGCCCTTCATTCGAACTCATGAAAGCCTAGTGTAGCCATGGCTTTAGTTAGCTCAAATTAAGCTTCCTTAATTGGAACTAACTTGCCAGTGTAGACATAGCCAATGGGTGTAACCTCCTGATGGGGGTGGGGGGAGCCGGGAGTTGGGCCAGGGTGCCTGCTGTAGGATCCCCTGGTGGGAGAGGAGGGGGGAACCTGGAACCAGGAGCAGTCCGCCCCCCCGCCCAGGATCCCCCAGTGGTGGTGAGGAGCCTGGAACCTGGCGTGGGCTGCCCGCAGGATCCCCTGGTGGCAGAGGGAGGGGACTGGACCCAGGAGCAGGCCACCCACAGGGCCCTCCAATGGTGGTGGGGAGCTTGGAGCCCAGAGCTGCCAAGGGGCAGCCAAAGAGCCGCATGTGTTCCGGAGACGCAGGTTGCAGACCCCTGGCTCAGATCAAAGGAGCAACAGCGATAACAGCAGCAGATTGGGAAGAGACTCTTGCAGCCTCATACTTGTCCTGCCTTATCTCTTATTGTATAGACTAGCCTCTAGACTAGCCAGTTTTACTAAGGTGACAAATACAATAGAATGGCAATAGTTTGGGTTTTTCCAAAGGTGCACATAGAGGGGAAACCAGGAGCACACCTACCGTAACAGGATCCTCAAGAGGAGTGTCCATTTCGGTGTACCTCAAATAGATGTTTCCTCTGCAGGCTCTCCACAGTAAACGCTCGAAAGGCACCATTCTTTCCCTTTTTATCACCCCTGCTGTGAATCTAGGCACAATTAACAAAGCAGAAAAATGGCAGGCATATTTTAAATTATTATGAATAATTTCGTACCGCACTGGGTTTTATAATCATGAAGGCTCCATAGTCTGTTAAACTGGATTTACATTCAAATCTGACCTGGGACCCTATCTACAGGTGTGACTCTAGTTGAGTGAGGCCTCCTTATTCAATAAAGCTCAACCCTGGACCGTACGTCCTAATTTACTGATTTGATCTAGCAATCAGGAGAGGAGCAGGAAGAGAACAGGTTCATTCTCTTCTTAAATATGAAAAGTGGATTTTGTGATGCTGAAAGACATTTGGCTGACAGCCCTGGAAACTGAAATACTCTCGAGACACACAGCAGGTACAGCTCCGGCAGGGCATGAGTTTCATCATATTGTCCAACCAGTATACCTCCACCTTCACCTGGAGGTCAAAGGTCTAAGCTGAGTTCAGTTTCCTGTCTTTCTCTCCCTCTCTCTAATCATTGACCCAAGGCAATCTAGCCATCAAGAGAAACACTAAAACTATCTACTTGCCAAACTTTTCTGTATGGGGATTTAACCATGACTAGCTAACAGAGTGCTGAACGGGACTTGTCTGAGTCTACACTACTTCAAAGTCACTATCAGCATCACGCCAGCTGACCTGACTGTCTTCAGGCTCAGTGCCTCTTTCTTTTGTAGACAAGACCCGAGTGTAAACTGCGCAGGTGAGTTCTGTGATGTGCACATCTGTCATAAGAAGATAATGGCCATACTGTGACAGAACAATGACACAGTGACCTATTTTTAACAGTGCCCGGTATCAGGTACCTCCAACAGAATGAATGGAACAGGCAGGGGCGGAGTTTATAATAGGCAGGGGGAGGCATTGCCTCTCCTGTTTGGTCGTTCTCTGCCTCCCCACTGAGGCACAGAGCAGCCAACCGCTGGCGGTGGTATCTGGCCCCATTTGGAGACCCGGAGCTGCCAGCAATGGCAGGATAGAGCCCCACTCACTCCTTCCACCAGTAGCGGCTCTGGGCCACAGCTGGGGACCCAGAGCCACCACGGCCGGCAGGATCCAATCTCAGCCAGGACCCAAGGCCATCGCTGGTGGCGAGATCTAGCCCCAGCCAGGGATCCAGAGCTGGTGGCAGCAGCCGGATCCAGCCCCAGCCAGGACCGAGGGTTGCTACCAGTGGTGAGATCCAGCCCCAATCAGGGTCCTGGAGCCACCAGCGGTGGTGGGATCCAGCCCTGGTCGGGGTCCCGGAGCCACCAACACTGGCGAGATCTGGCCCTAGCCAGGGTCCTGGAGCTACCACCACCAGCAGGATCTGGCCCGAACCCCGGCCAGGGTCCTGGAGACACTGCCGGTGGCAGGAGCCGGATCAGGCCCGGGGCTAAAGAAGGAGAGGGGCTGGGAGAGGGGCAGGGGGTGGCTGTGGTGGCTATGGAACTGCCTTCCCTACAGGCAGCTCCAAAATTCGCCCATGGGAACAGGCAGTTTATTGAGTGATTCACCCCCTGTCATCCAGTCCCAGCTTTTAGCAGTGGGAGGTTCTGAGACACCCAGAGCGTGCGGTTACATCTCTGACAATTTTGGCTAAGGGTCATTTGTGGACCTATTCACCATGAATTTATCTAATTCTTTGTGGAACCCTGTTACACTTCTGCTCTTCACAACATCCCCTGGCAATGAGCTCCACATGTTGAATGCGCATAGTGTGAAGAAGTACTTCCTAATATATGTTTTAAACCTGGTGGCTATGAATTTCATTGAGTGACACTTGGTTCTTGTGTTGTGTGAAGGGATAAATAACACCTCCTTATTCACTTTCTCCACATCATTCATGATTTTATAAACCTCTATCATATGACCCCCTTAGCCACCTCTTTTCTAAGATGAACAGTCCCAGTCTTTTTAATCTCTCCTCTGATGGAAGCTGTTCCATACCCTTAATCATGTTTGTTGCCCTTCTCTGTACCTTTTCCAATTCGAATACAGTTTTTTTGAAATAGGGCGACCAGAACTGCAGCCATTATTCAAGGTGTGGGTGTATCGTGGATTTATAGAGTGGCATAATGATATTTTCGGGCTTATCAGCTATCCTTTTCCTAATGGTTCCTAACCTTGTGTTAGCTTTTTGATTGCTGCTGCACATAGAGTGGATGTTTTCAGAGAACTACCCATGATGACTCCAACATCTCTTTCTTGAGTGGTAACAGCTAATGCACACCCCATCATTTTGTACATATAGCTGGATTATCTGTACATTAACAATATGCATTGCTTTGCATTATCAACATTGAATTTCAGCTGCTTTTTTATTGCCCAGTCACCTAGTTTTGTAAAATCCATTTGTAGCCTTCGAAGTAAATTTTGGATTTAACTATCTTGAATATTTTTATATAATCTGCAATTGCCACTTCACTTCCCTCCTTTTTCCAAATCATTTATGAATATATTGAACAGCACTGGGTCCTAGTACAGATCCTTGAGGGGCCCGACTATTTACTTTCTTCCACTGAGTAAACTGACCACTTATTCCTACCCAACCCTTTGTTTTCCTTTTAACCAGTTACTAGTCCATGAGAGGACCTTTCCTCTCATTCCATAACTACTTAGTTTCCTTAAGAGCTTTTGGTGAGGAACCTTGTCAAAGGCTTTCTGGAACTCTAAGCACACTATATCCACTGGATCAACCTTGTTCACATGCTTATTGGACCACTCAACAATTCTAATAGATTGATGAGGCAGGATTTCTCTTTACAAAAGCCATATTGACTCTTCCTCACTATATCATGTTGATCTAGGTATCTGATAATTCTGTTCTTTACTATCATTTCAACCAATTTGCCTGGTATTGAAGTTAGACTTACTGGCTTGAAATTGCCAGAATCGCCTCTGGAACCTCTTTTGCAATTTCATAACTGAGTTCCTTCACGGTGAATACCATCTGGTTCTGGTGATTTATTAATGTTTAATTTATCAATTGTTCTAAAACCTCCTCTATTGACATTCAGTCTGGGACTGTCCCTCAGATTTGTCACCTAAAAAGAATGGCTTGTGTGGGAATCTCCCTCATGTCCCCTACAGTAAAGACTGATGCAAGGAATTCATTTAGCTTCTTTGTAATGGTTTCGTCTTCCCCGAGTGCTCTCAGTGAAGCCACTGAGTGTTTGGCAGACTATCTGCTTCTGGTGTACTTAAAATAAATTTTGCTAGTAGTTCTGGTGGTTTTTTACTAGAAGCACTTAAGATTCTTTTTTGGCCTCTTCGATTATATTTAAACACTGGACTTGCCATACATTTATGCTCCTTTCTATTTTTCTTCCTGAATTTCCCAAAAGCCACGCAATGGCTGTCAGGTAGCAGTGATTTTTAATCACTAGAGGCACATTTGAAACAGTGACCTGGAGCTGAAAGCTGTCCGTCACATTTATCAATTCTCTCAGTCATGAAGATCAGAGTTTTAATCATCTATTGTCTCCTTCAAAACACTACAGTGGCTTTCAGTTTAATCAATGAGTTACAAGTAAGAGACTAAAAACCAACCTGTGCTAAACTACCCAAAGATTGGTTCTGAGTTCAGTAAACCTCTAAGACTGGGTCACAGTGCTGAAACCAGCTCATTAAGGCCCGTGGATGTAAAAGGGAAGGTTATATTTGCAATGGCCTTATTAAAGCTGTAAGCCTATAACCACACTGACCCCAGCTTTGCAGCCACTGCGGCAGGAGTACTTCTTAATTCCAAGAGACCAGAAGTATCTTCACTGAAGAAATCATCTGACAGGTTGGTTTCTGTCTGAAAGTAGAAACCATCATTTTCTTTTAAAAATGTTTTAAACACACTGAAATATTCCAATTAATTAACTTGTTGTCACATCTTGACTACTGCTTTTGTTTGTCTAAAGACAGTTTTCTACAGAGTGTTAGACTAACTGCAAAATTGTCAAGGCTCTAAAGGTACGTCCACACTGGAGCCTTAGGTCAACTTAAGGACAGTTAAATTGACCTACAGACCGCTGCGTCCACATTGGGCGCTTATTAAGTTGACTTAAGCGCTTCCTTAAGTTAACTTAATAACACCAACTCTGAAGGCTGACTTAACGTTTAAGTTGATCTTATTAAGTCGACTTAAGCCAGTGTGGACAGGGAATGCCATTAAGTCGACCTAATTGGCCTCCAGGCCCCGGTGCAATGTGAGACAGCTACCCACAATGCACCACTCCTCCATCAACCTATGAGCTGCCAGTGTGGAAACTGGCAGTTGACTAGAGTTTTCAGTGTGGACTCTCTAAGTTGACTTAAAGGTGACCTTGTTAAGTCAACTTAACAGAGCCTCCGTTGTAGACATACCCTAAGTGACTTAGGAGCTCACATGAAATTTAGACACTGAGAAGCCTGAGACCCAATGAGACTTAGGTTCACCAAGGCACTTTGACTATGTCTACATTAGCAATTTAGGTCGACTTAAGGACCCTTAAGTCAACCTAAATTACTCCCTGTCTACACCAGACTTTCAGTCGACTTAAGAAATTCCTTAAGTCAACTTAATGAAAGCTTAAGTCGACCTAATAAGAACTGCCCATTAGGTTGACTTAAGCCTTAAGTCAACTCCTTAAGTCGACTTAAGGATGGTGTGGACGGGGAGTAACCCTTAAGTTAACTTTATTAAGTCAACTTAAGGGTGGTTAGGTTGACTTAACAAAGTGGACTAAGTCAACTTAAAGTTAAGTCAACTTAGTCCGTTTTGGTAAGTCGACTTAATAAGGCCGGCTTTAAGTCAACTTAGAGTCAACCTTATTAAGTCGACTTAACAAAGTCGACGTAACTTTTTCTAGTGTAGCCATAGCCTTTGTAAAATTTGACCCCAAATCTGCAGTAAAGAAAGCCTGGAGTCTTTTTAACCCTACTGCACCCTCAAAAATAAAGCCAAAAACATAAACAACTTAAAAACGCATCAACCCTTGTGCTAAGTGAAAGCAGAACAAAACAAACAGATAGTAACACATATGAAAAGCTCTCACCTCAAAGAAGTCCTGAGTTTTCTTAAGGAGATGTTTTAGTTCGGTCAGTTTTAGAAAATTTTGTTTCAAGGTTTGCTGATTCTGATTGGCTTCCTCCAGCTCACCCTCCAGTTTCTCCAGAATTGTCTGTTTACAACCAACATAAAACAGGAAATATGCAAGACAGGCCCAGAGATCTGTTTACAGGCCACTACCACATCCCTGTCAAAAGGATTGTAAAATAAAATGGACAGACACATATGCTTGTGCAGTGAACATTTTAAAATAAGCATTGGTTGTTTAGGAATATGCACTCAGCTTGATCCTGCCACGGCAACAGGAGCTCAATCCAGCCCCAACCCCGGCCAGGAATGCGTGGCTGGGGCGTGGCAGCAGCAGCCCAATCCAGCTCCGACCCAAGTCCCAGCTGGGAACCGAGGGCCGCCAGATCTAGCCGGGAACCTGGGGCCATCGCCGATGGTGGTGGCAGGAGCTGGGGCCACCAGTGGTGGGAGTGGATCCAGCTTCAGTCCCTGACTGGGAAACTGAGGCTGGATCAGGCTCAGGGGGGCGGGGCCGGTGCTGCAGGAGGTGGGGCCAGTGCAGTGGGGGAGTCCCTGGGCCCAAACACTGAGAGTTTTTTGGGGTCATTGACATCCCTGGTGAACATCGATGTGAAAAAAGGTTCCGGTACTCTGTACCGGTATGTAGCATCACAAAAAAAGCAATGAACCCAGCTATTAAATCCCTGGCCTACCTATTCCCACTTTCTTTGTTGCTCTGAGACTGCAAGTTACATTTAGGCAGTAAAAGGAATCCCATGCAATCCAGAAGACCCATATTCTACATGATGCTAGATCATGGCCTCTTCCCAGGCAAAGAGTGACAGTCCATCTTGATTAAAATCAATCACTTTGTAATCTTCATTTCCAATTGGATTAAAAGCAGACAAACTCTGTACTTCAGAGTCTACATGTTCTCTTAGGACACATCACAATCCAAACCAGCCAGGTGCTGAATGTAACCTCTAAGGTTCATAGCGGCTTCAATTCACAGATTTCACAATGGACTTCAATGGGGATGGAGATCTCATTGTACCTTCATAGAATATGATCTAAATCTTACAGGTACTCATTTACCAATGTTCAAAGAAACTGGCTCCCTCCAACTATCCCTGCTAATTTCCACAGACAAAAGGCTATTTTCTCCTCCAAAACTGGTTTTTTTTTTTTTTCCTGACAGGGAATTGGTCTTTGTTATCAATATACTGGCCTGGAATTTTCAAAGGGGGTCTAAACAAGCTGGCTGCCTCCCTTAGGATCTTTGAAAATCCCACCTGTAGTTAATGTGATGAAACAGTCAGGTGTTTCAGCATCAGCCCATGCAAGAAGAGTTAATTCAGGCCTGAATGTGGTAATTGTAGTACCAGGTTGCAGGTAAGTGCAAACAGCCATGATGATCTAGTAAAGGCTTCTACTAACATGGCTGGCAGTCAAAACAGGGTAAGGAATGAATGGTATAAAATGGGAAAACTACAAAAAAAAATTAAAAAGGAGGAGCAAGTGGATTAAACCTCGGAAGACTCTCCCAGTACATCAGGAGGCTTGGAATAAATAAATTTTGTCCCTGAAAAACTCTGTGGATAAGAACAAACAAGGAATCCTGTGGCACTTTTAAAGACTTCAAAATTTATCACATGAGCTTTCGTGGGTAAAATCCCACTTCATCACATGCATGAAATGGAAACTACAGTCTGGAAGGGAATATATAAATGAAGAGAAGGGTAAGTCACAAGGTCTATGGAGAAGATATGTGACTGAAAATCAGGAATCTGATTTTTTTCCCCTGGCTCTGCCAGGAACTGGTTATGTGAGAGAGCAAATTATTTAACCTCTCTTTTCCTAAGTTTCCCCACTGTTAAAATGGGGATAATTATTCCAACTCTGCTTTGTACGAAAGCACTCCAAAATCTATGTCTGGAAAGCGAGATATAAATGCAATATTTTTAAATCCACTTCACAGGGTTGTGCCACAACTATAGAATAACATAGCTAACCCACAAGAATTTGTCACATTCCTTCACTTCTGGGACCCACATGGTTTTCCTGAGATGTTAAATATGTGGCTATATATGCAATTTCACCCCCTCCCATTGCCCCATTTTCCTCCACGTGCTCCTGAGGCACAGCAGAGATCTGTACCTCCAAATCAATCATTTCTCGAGGCAGGGGGGTCTCTGGGTATTTTTCAGGCTTGAAGATCACAGTCTCACTTTCCATCTCATTTTCCAGGAAACCTGCAAGGAAAACCACACAAAAGGCACTGCTAGACTTTCCCAGGGATCACCGACATGACCGGCAGTGCTGACCCACGTGACATCATGACACATGACTACTGTAGGCAATTGTCATTTGATATTTACTCTAGAAGATTCATCAGATATTTGTGGAGCTCTAAAACCCCCAAGACTGGGACTTCTAAGAGCCTCCCTCAGTAGCAAGGAATCTGCTCCTTCTCAAAAGGAGATAAGGGTTACATGGGAGAATCATGACTGCATTACAAAGCTAACCTAACCATAGACTCAGCAGTGGAAAATGATCATCAGCTCATTGTGCCTGCTCCCCTGCCTGCTGCTCCTTATAATACAGCATCCAGTGGTTTATCCAGAAGAGTTTCAAAGCCTAACGTGATGGGGATACTCCAACTTCCCCCAGAAAAATACACCACAATAGAATAGATCCCTGTGGTAGCAAATGCTCTCTGCTAACCAACCTACATTTCTTCTGTGTTTAATTTCATCCAGCAGATTTATTTAGACACCTTGTACTTTGTACCTCCTCCCTTTGGCTGCGTCTACACTGGTAAATTAAGTCGACTTAAGCTTGCTTAAGTCGACTTAATTTACCCTGCATCTACACTACAGTTTTCTTAAGTCGACTTAAGCAACTTGCTTAAGTCGACTTAAGGAAAATAAAGTCAACAATGAAAATTAAGTCAACTTTATTAAACCTGTATTTAATTCAACTTTAGGCTTAATTCAACTTTTTAAAGTCGAATTAAGCTTGTGTAGACCTGGAGTAGCCCTAAGTCGACTTAGGGCTACTCCAGGACTCCACCACTGCCCTCCCTGCTGGGGGGGGAGGGCACAGAGGGAGCCTGGCATGCCCCCCCAAAGGGCAGGGCAGAGCCCTGCCCACCCGGCCCCTATGCCCTGCCAGGGTCCCCATCCCCCTTTGCCCCACTGTACCCATGTACAATGGGGCAAAGGCTGAGCCCCCTGGCACTAGGCAAGGGGTGCCTCCCCACCCCCTTGGACCTGCCCTAGGTCTGCCTAGCCCCTAGAAGTTGACCTAGGCGTCCAGTGTGGACGCTCTAGGTCGACTTTGTAAGATCCCCCTAAAATCGACTTAAAATTTAGGTGTAGGCTCACTAAGTCGACTTAGCTAAGTCGACTTAGCTAAAGTCGACCTAAATTTTCAAGTGTAGACATAGCCTTAGATCTTTACCCAGGATCATTGAATGATCCACAGCACCTCCTCATTCGGGAATCAGCCCTGCAAGGGACTAAGAACATTGCCGTTAAAGGGACTACCCAGTCTTACAGGTAAGCATGTGGCTCTGCACTTGTCTGCAGCTGGCGCAGAGCACTCCATAGGGTCAAGCCATGTTTCACCAGGCATCACATATTTAGCTCTTTGACATGATTTGCTGTAATAAGAAGAGTTTCCTTCAAAATACTGAGCCATTTCGACCTTGTAACACTGCTGGTTTAGATACCTCCAATGGGATCAACTGTAAATGTTATGGGCTCGATTCACATGGTGACATTCAGCCTAACTTCAGTCACCTAGAGAATCACCAGGATTCACAAAGCCTGGGTTGGGCCCCCAGGCTGCTGGACAACAAACAGGGAGAGACAAGCACCTGAGAATGGAATTCACAAAAGCCAGCATACTAGGCTGCGCCTTGCCTGAACTAGCTAATGGCACTTAACCCCTCTCACCTGACTTTACCCATATGCAAAATAGGTGTGATGAGTACACCTCCTCCCCTTCAACTCCCCCTTTCCCCCACACCTGGAGTAGTAGCACTTAATTGATGTGTACAAACCCTTCAAAGCCCTCATATGAAAGGTACAAAGACTTTCTAATGAAAGAATTGCCATTTTCCAGACAAAGCCCATCTAATCTTGCTAGCTGGAATACTGGTGTGTGTGTGTGTGTGTGGTTTTTTTTTTTAATACTAGATTATAGTTAGACTCATAGACTCATAAACTTTAAGGTCAGAAGGGACCAGTACGATCATCTAGTCTGACCTCCTGCAAAATGCAGGCCTCGAGACCTCACCCACCCACTCCAGCAATAGGCCACCAACCTATGACTGAGTTATTTACCTCCTTAAATCATGATTTAAGGACTTTAAGATACAGAGAATTCACCGGTAGGTGAACCATGCCCTGTGCTACAGAGGAGGGCGAAACCCCCCCAGTGCCCAGGTTGTTCTAGCATTGCACAAATGTCAACTTACGGAGGATCCTTTCCAAGGATTCACACCTTCTGACTTCATTCACAAACTTTCTCTGGAAGCTGTTCACATTCACGTTCAACTAGAAATTTAAAAAACAAACAAACAGGACTGAAAGTCGATTTCAATCTTGGTGATTTTTAGTTTAAATGTCTCTTAGTGCTCATGAGAGACGCAGCCTTTACATACCACTGGACTTTATAGTCTCCTAACCACACAATGGAAACCACACAAACAATGGGAATGCAAACAACCAGTGTGCCTCAGCCTTGCCCGGTATCCTTGGTCCATTCAGTCATGACTCCTCTAACTGTCAAAGTTCTGAGCTGACGTAGAAAAGGCTTCTTGGATTTTATAGATTTTAAAGTCAGAGGAACCATTATGAGCCTCTGATCCTGCATAACAGGAACGACAGAATTCAGCTAACAATTCACTCAAGAAAAGGAGAGTTCTTCCCTCCAGTGCAAGTTCTGACGGTGCCACTTTGGCTATTTGTTGCCAAGGAATTGAACCAAGATCCTGGAACACATGCCACGTTTCACTGAGGAGGCATCAGACAATTATTCTCCACCACTGCTGACCTCACTTGGATAGAAACTGGTGCCCTAGCAATGAGAGACTTGCTATCCTCATGAACAAAACTCTGAACTCTCTTTCTTCTCGTTTATTTAAATAATCAAACCTCTGCCAATGTCACAGGTAAAACTAGTCGGGGTGGAATTTTGTGATGCACATTCCATACATCTTGGTTACACTAGGCAAATTAGTAAACATTTATTTGCACTGATACAGTTCCACCAGCGGAAGACATGACTCATCGCACCCAGTCTGCAGCACAGCTTCCATTACCGAGGGTGCACTGGGGTCACCACTACAACTTCCCCCATTGCCACCAACAGCACCACTGCAGAAAAATGCTTATGAATTTTTTATGCCCCATAGCAGATTCTTTTGGCTTGTTAATACACCCAGGATATTTCAATTGCTATGTCATTCACTACTGGTAGCCACCAATAAATCTCACTTTCAAGCCATGTACAAATGCTTCATAGTCTCTTCCTTGTACAGATAAATCTCATGCTGTCATTTTTGCTCTTCTATAATAATGTTCTTGTAGATACCCACTTTGGAAAACCATCAAAAGTAACTGGATGATTTAGGTGGGTTGGAGGGATTGACTTGGAGGATATGCAAATGATATCTAATTCAGGGTGCAGAGAAATGGTTCTTATTTTCTTAGCTGAATCTAACTTTTGGCATCAGGCTCAAATTTCATTGCAGAACTAGAGAAGCAGCATCTTCCTTGATGGGTTTAGGTTTTCGCAGAAGCACCCACACAGTTTATATACTTCAACCAACCATAATTGCCATCACATGGAAACATATCATCCTTGCTCATCTTTACCACAGAGACTACAATTCTCAGCAAGCAGCAACCTATCTTGAACCAAGATAGCTCCCTGCTCTGATTAAGATAGAGCTCTACAGATGCAGTTTCTGTGGATCATGTCTTCCTATTCAGTTATGGGTGAAGTTTGCCACAGATTGCATTGTAGGGTAGTATTTGACCTGCAGGGCACCCTTGGACTCCAATAATTCCAAATATCTCCCCTTGCCGGATATTGTAATTCTCACAGATTAGTCCACTGTCTCAGCAGGTCCATTTTCAGGACCAACCATATTTAGAGGGGCCCTTCAATATCTGACAGCCCAACATTCCTACCCAAGAACCTCTTGTAACTACTTACATCTCGGAACTGGACCAGGCCCAGCTCTCCAAGTTCTGCAACACAGCAATAGGCAGCCTCCACCTGGAGAAACAGCTGCGTCAAACACATCTCTTCACTTCGAAACATCGACGCCATCTTGGCCTCTTTTGTTCTGCAAGAATGGTGTTGGGAGAATGAAGGTGGTGGCTCTGCCTCGTTTACCTTGTGAAAAACCTTTAAATGCAAAGTGCACTATTAAAGGCTGACTTATTAAGCCAATACAATGAAAGGTAATTGCTGGGCACCTAGGCTATGTCTACACTTGCACTTTTAAGTCGACTTAACTAAGTCGACTTAACTAAGTCGACTTAGTGTGTCTACACTTAGAATTAAAGTCGACTTAAAGGGGAACTTACAAAGTCGACCTAGAGAGTCCACACTGCATGCTCTAGGTCGACTTTGTGGGGCTATGGAGACCTTGGGCAGGTCCACGGTGGCAGGGGGGAGCACCCCCTGTGTACAATGGGGCAAAGGGGGACAGGGACCCTGGCAGGGCAGAGCCCTGTGTGTGACACTGTCTGGATTTAGGGAAGCATTTATGATATTATTTTCTGTGGATATCTCATAAATGCTATAATCCATAGGAACTATGTCATGTTTGGTATCAATAGAAAGGTAGTCATTTGCTGGGAATGATTATATAGTTTATGTCTAGGAATTCTATTTTGATTAGAAGTTAAGAATTTGATGTTATATCCATTAAGGAGACAATGGTTGTTCACACCCTCGCATCTAAGACATTCCTTCAGAATGACACAAGTTAAAGTATGGATATAACATCAAATTCTTAACTTCTAATCAAAATAGAATTCCTAGACATAAACTATATAATCATTCCCAGCAAATTACTACCTTTCTATTGATACCAAACCTGACACAGTTCCTATGGATTATAGCATTTATGAGATATCCATAGAAAATAATATCATAAATGCTTCCCTAAATCCAGACAGTGTCACACCCTGCCCACATGCCCTGCCCTTTGGGGGGCATGCCAGGCTTCCCCTGTGCTCCCCCCCCCCCGGCAGGGAGGGCATTTCTGTAGTCCTGGGGTAGCCCTAAGTCGACTTAGGGCTACCCCAGGGCTACACTGGCTTAATTCAACTTTAGAAAGTCGAATTAAGCCTTAGGTCGAGTAGAAAGGTGGTTTAATAAAGTCGACTTAATTTTCATTAAGTCGACTTTATTTTCCTTAAGTCGACTTAAGCAAGCTGCTTAAGTTGACTTAAGCAAAATGTAGTGTAGACGCAGGGCACATTAAGTCGACTTAAGCCTAGCTTAAATCGACTTAATTTACCAGTGTAGACGCAGCCCTAGAAAACTATCTGGCACCTTTGGTAAAAATGTGAGACGTGCTGAACCCTGGAGTGTTTTGATATGACATGGATATGGACAACAATGGAACTGAGTTTAGCTGTGAGGAATTATAATGTCTGTCAGTCACAGGCTAGCTTCAGGATGGCACTGACTGAATCACAGCTAGCCAGCCCTCCATAAGGCTGCTCTAACCTTATGGAGGCTTTCCACAGCTACCTATGGGCTGTGCTGCAACCAGAACACAGAGCAATCCAGCCACCTGGACACAGTTAGGGGCTTGGGGGCAAAGGGTGCTGGGCTGTTATGACAATTAGAGAAGTCCCCAACCTTTTATAGCAGGGGGATTCTGGTTCCTGAGGATCCAACTACATCCCCCATCACCCTCATGCCCCTCTAGTTGCACATAAGGAGGCAGAACACAGCCGAAGATCAAGAACTATGTATGCAAAAATATACGGTCTTTGCCTGAGTTACTCATAGCACATTAGGGAGGCTGGATGAATTTTAGGCATCTAATTTGCTGCTCCCTATTTACACCTGGCAACTCTCCAGGGAGAAAATTAGGGTGAGGGAGAGAGCTCAGAAGGGGTGCCCCCTTCACCTCTCCCACTTTTAATTCCACTATTTCATCACACTCTGCCAGCCCCCGCTGCTTCTTCCCCTGGTAGCTGCAGTGAGAAAGAGAGGAAAGAGGGGACTGTGGGGAAGGAGAAAGCAGCATGGTGTGGGTTCTTTATGCAGCACGACCTACAGGGGAGGAAGAAGTGCTGCAGCACAACACACACAACCATGTTTCTCCCTCTTCTGAAGACAATAGCAGTGTCCCCAACAGAGTCATCATGGCAGGGTGGAAAGTTAGCAGTGCTTATTCCTCGTAGTTCTGCATGTGTTCGACTCACCTCTTATTTATAAAGCATTAAGGATATTAAAAAAAACCCTAAAAAATACTAGGTGAGTTTTACAAAATGTATAAAAGGGCCCAATCATTGGAGATACAATGGAGTCAATGCTTTGTATGCATAGCCAATGCATAACCTTTTTTTCTTCTGGATTTTCGTTGCATCACTCTGTGCTCATTCACGAAGTAGTTTAATGCAGTGGTTCTCACCCTTTTGCAGGTTGCGACAAGCTTGATGGCAAATCGTGACCCTACTGGACACAGCAGCCCATGCCCCCCCAGGCCAAATCCAGCCAGCTCCCCAGCTCTCTGCGACACACTTACCAATTTGTGGTGACACAGTAATGTGTCCCAACACAGTGGTTGAGAACCACTGGTTTATGATAGGAAAAAAACAGAACATTGCTAACTAATAACACTCTAAAATAAAATGTCTCAATTGTCAGTTTCACATGGCTAAGAGAGAGTACAGCTTGTTGGGAATTTCCCAACAGAAATGGAGATCATCAAAACCTGAACTGGTCAGTTTCAACAAATCACCCCATATGTTCCAAAGTTGTTGGAACAGCCCATTTCAACATTTACGAAACATTTTCATCTTTCATTTAGAAATTTTGTCACTTCTACGTTAAAAGTTCAAAAAATAGGTTAAAACTGAAATTAATTCTTAAATCAATATTTTTTTCAAAATGAAACATTTTGATTTGTGAAAGTTTTTGAGATTTCATCTTTGCCTCCTGTTTAGAACAAGGTAAAATTTAGAAATCTCAAACTCTCACAGGACAGGAAAACTATTTTCTGCCCAATTCAAATGAGCATAGGAGACATTTTTCATTTACTTTAGGCACTATTTTGTTAATATAGAATAGAGCCTTAAACTGAGTTGCTTTCAGTTTTCTGTCCCTCATAATTCTTCAGTCTCACAATGGGCTAGCTAAACAGTCACACAGTTACTCCATTTGTGACCTGCCAAGTACTTAAATTATGGTTAGAATTTACACACATTTAGATATACCTGTATGAATTAATTGTTGATTTAAAAGCATATTAATATATGTCATCAGATCAATGAGAAAATTAACTTTATATAGGCCACATCTTTAGTGGACTGGGGTGGGAATTGCCCATCAAGTCTTTACAATTCTAAAGGCAGTTTTACAACAGTGAAAATGTTGCATTTTTTGGCTTAACTAGCTACGATTTTTGTGTTAGGTAATGTGAATACCTGTTCTTACCTTGAACACTTGCTCTTTATGCAGTCTGAAGAATTCTGGAACTACTCCTAACTCTACTGAGGAGCAAATGAAGGACTGAAGTAAACTTTTCTTTCTTTAACACATCATTAGAAACTTGTTCTCTTAAGGGCTAAACTGGTCTAGACCAGAGGGGAGAAAACCCTTATTGTCCTACAATAATCACTGAGTGAAATAGATCAGGAGCTGTCTGGCTCATTCTAAATTTTTCATGTCAGACGTGTGACAAGAGTCAGCTGTGTTTTGTCAGCAGGCAATGTTGTGATTAATAACAAATCGGCCATGCCTGCTTGCACAGCCAAGGTGCTCTCAAATGAGAACGAGCTTTTGTAAGTCGCCGCAGTCAGAGATGTAGAAACCAATGACAACTCATTCAAATATTGGTTAAAGAAATATCAATCCCCAGGAAACAGAGAAAACCGTCCAGCTGTTTTGCACATGTAACCCCTTTGGGGTTTATGAGAGCATGGTCCTATTAACCCTTTGCCCTGTAGAGGGAGGCACTGATTATGCTGGAAAGAGAGGGTGCTGTTTGTGGGGAGGGGATGACAGGAGGGTGTGGCTGAAGCTGGAGGAGAAGGGCTACAGCCAGAGACCCAGAGAAGCAGCAGAGGCCTTGCCCGAAAGCTGGGGAGGGACAGAGAGCTGACCGGCGACACCCAGGGCAGGAGCCAGAGGACACTGTGCCAGGGAGGAGTTGCCCAAGGACAGACTGGAGCTGGACCGAGTGACACGGCTGCCTAGATCTGCGGGGCCGTGACTACGAGGTCTGGGACTTGGCCTGGGACTTGGGGGAGGCTCTAGGTAGTTAAGTGGGGAGGGCGTCGCTCTGGGGTCGCAGAGAGCGGCAGAAGAGGCACCGGAGGGTTTGCTGGGGACGCTTGCTGGTGCCGAAGACGACCAGGAGCAACCAGGACTCAGCCCAGACTCCAACTGTGCTAGAATCACTGAACTCAGAGCGCAGATGCTGTGCTCGCTCGCTGTCTGCCCTCAGCCTGCAGCACCCCTGGGCCTGCAAGGCCCTGTGCTAATTGTTAGCCTGCTTTCCTGCTGCCCCATCTCCCCTGTTGTTCTCTCCTTCCTCCCTCTGTAAATAAATCTTCCCCGTTCCCATATTCACTGTGCTGTCCCAGTGTGTGATCACTCCGGGGGGGGGTTGGAACAGGTGCCCCTGGGGTGGAAGGTGACTGTCCCTGCTGCGTTCCTGCACGCACCTTTCCTTGGCCAGAGCTGCCTACAGAGCGGACTCCATCTTGGCCACAAGGGTGCTACACTCGGTGGCCCGTATGGGGACAGTGCAATACACAAACCTCTGTCACACACCCTGGGTCTTCCTTCACAGTGAAGAGAGACTACCTGAGTGATTGTCCTCTGAGTTAAATAAAAGATAAATAAATAAAAAGAATGGAGACAGGATTACTGGAAGACCTTTGCCGAGGAGCACAGATCTCAGTAAACCAGGCTGTGCTGGTGTCAGGGTTCCCAGAAGATATGGAACCCAATGAAATTGAGGAGAGCCTAGATGCGGTGGGAATACTGGGGAGAGTGAAGGTCCACACCCGTATTTACAGCCGTGAAGTGAAGAGCATGGTAGCACTATGTACTCACTCCAAAGAAGCAGACTTTGATAAGGTGCCCAAAGAAGTGCAAGTGAGCGGTACCCCCTGGACAATTCTGGGGCCAGAGCAGTCCTCTGCTGGTGCACCCCAGTTGCTGGAAGTGGATTCATTGGCACAGAAACTGCAAACTCTGATGGCAGATGAGAAGCAGACACGAGAGGAATTAATATTGGCATTAGGAGGAACTCCAACATCTGCAGCACCCGGCCTGGCAGAATGGGCGAAAGAGTTGGGGAACGATCTCAAAGATGTGCTGAGGCTGATGCACCATACAAGCATTTACGTTCTTTCTGAAGGGATGAAAGACACAGACTTGTCATGCCATGGAGGAGCAAAAGCTATTTCTCTCAGCTAGGCACCTCATTTATTAAGCTGTACAAACAGCTTACATAATATCATAATAAGCATTCATGTACAAAACACAGCATAACAGAACAGAAGAACATAACAGGTTCTCTCAAGGCCTTTTACGCAGGGAGAAGAAAATAAGCTCTGTTGATTACATTCCTAGCTGAGGCCTTGAGAAAGAAAGCTGGAACGTGGGAAAGAATGAATCTTTCACTATCTCTCAATATACTCAATGTCTTTTCATTCCACTCCCTCTTTCCACCTGCCTAGCATAATTTACAGGTGGATAGCCTGTGATCATGCATCGAGGTCATCCAGGTGTGCCTGGATGTGCCATCTCTGCATGACCCCAGGCCATGAATCCCTACACTTTCTCAGGGGTTACACACACATCTCTCTTTATAGCTTTAAAGCAAAGATACAACACTGGAGATCAAAAAGGAACAGGGAGAGATGGCTGACTTTCTTCCAGCCAGCCCTTGGTATGATGTTAATGCAGAATGTTCACACACAAAAAAGAGGGTCTATCCAGTGTATTAAGTTAGTGATCATAAATGCTGATTGTATGGACCTTTATTTTTATTGGTTTTGAGTGATGGGAAATGTTCCTATCCCAGCTCTTCCCATTTTCTTCCACAGCGGTTCAGTAGCAGGCCCAGAATTACATTCAAATAACGTCCTAAAAGGTAACTGGGAGAGGGGCCTGGCAGTTCCGGGCATGCAAATATCACTAGCTGAGCTCCGCTAAGATCCCTGGTGCATTGGAGACTAAATCTAATTACCTGATACTGAATGAATCAGAGGGAAGTAATAAAGCCAGATCCCCATTGTTATTACCTTCACTGATGAATGATAAAAGCCAAAAGGATAAACTATGTCATTCTTTTGGTATTTTGAAGGCAGAACATTATTAAAAAGTATATTATTAAAGATCAGCTTGCCACTGGTGGTGACCACCAGACATTCACTGTCTAGGCTTGCTCTGTGTGTGTGTTTTTCTAATTTCTGTATCAGCCTCAACCCAGGAGCCCTTTTGTCTGTATGTAGCAGCTGTTGCAGGTGGCATTAAACTGGGAGCCTCTTTCCGATTCAGCCATCAGGACCCAGGTAGTTTCTCTCATGCAACGACTTGTGCAACTTCTAGGATGCCGGAGTGGAAGAACAAGGGGAAGAGAAAGGACCGCACATCAAGGTCTCAGGGCTTGTCTACACTTGGGGTGGGGATGCCCGGTCAGCTGGCAGCAGCCACGGCAGCCAGAGGCCAGTGTCCACACTGGAGCTAAGGCAATTTACTAAATTTGCACTTAACCCTATGCCTCCTGAAGGGGTGGATTGACAAGGTCGACTTGTAACACCACTTAATTCGACCTTCCAGCCGCATGAGTGTGTACGCAGGCTGTAGAAGGTCAAAGTAAGCAGTGTTACATCGACCTAAGCCCTCAGCGTAGACTAAGTCTAAAAGTTAGGATCATGTGTAAATACCTTCTTGAACTGGAGCCTTTAGAATCCAGCAACTGCAGTAAACAAAACCGAGTGAGGGCTCGATCACGCCAACATTCAAACATGTATAATATTACTCTTGTGAGTCGTCGTCCCACTGACGCAGTCAAGTTCCACCTTTCCCTCTGTGTTTGCAGGAGCATGGCCTGAGACACCATTCGTAATCACCTCTGTCGGTCCAAAGATATTCTGTGTGGCTACATCAAAGGTAATAAGTACATTTTCTCTACACCAAAGCTGTCTTCCTCCACAGCAATATTGTAAACAAGAGCATCCCAAAGCATGCTGAACATAGGGTAGGGAACCAAGATGTAATGGACAACAAAATGCTTTATTTGAAAAAAAGATTTGATCTCTTTATACTTAACAGTGTTGTGTTATGTACTTAATTTTCTTGGCTCCAGTGTAGTGCGTGTGTTCTACCGAGTTAGGTATTTTGTGTTCTAAAATACAATACCTGACAATCTTTGCCACTCTCTCATTTACTTCAGCAGGGTTGCACTGATGCAATAAAGATCAGCTTTTGTTTAGAATGTGAAGAACAACAGGTAGCAATCTCAGGGTCACAGAGTTGCAGGCAGTGTGCACAGAGCATTTGGTTGAATTACAGTGGATATTTCAACACCAGTCGCTATATAACAAAAAAATACACTAAAGTGGCAGGCAATCCCACATTTGAGATTGGCAGAAATTTGCCTAAGAGATCTATTAGACAGTGGAATAGCCTCCTAAAGGGGGTGGGAAAAGCATTCAGCAACTTCCATAAAAAATAATCCCCAGCAAGGGAAGGCTCAAATGACCAACATCATCTCCAATTTTAATTTCTGTGATTCATGCAGTATCCTTTCCCCTCTGGAGACTAGAGTTCAAATAGAACAATAAATCACAGCTGAGCACAAGTTTCATTAGTGTCATCACACAAATTGGCATAATTAGCAGCCTCTGGTGAAAGGAGGTGCGGAACTGAAGCAAGTGTTCCAGGTCAGCACTGAAATAAATCCAGAATTGTGGGTGGAGAACCTTTAACAGGGCATGCTTGTTCCAAGCCCAACCCAAAATCTTAGCCTCTATAATCAATGGGAGTCTTTGCATTGACTTCAGTGGATTTTGTCTGAGCCCTGTCTTGAAATATTCAGCTCCCCTTTTTTTTTAAAAAGGAAAGAAACCAATCATCTGATGTTCTTCAGCTGTGCGAATGTACAGAAAACAGTATCGGTCTCTTTTGGAGGTCAAAGTATTTACATGCAACCGGACAAAGGCAGTTTGAATAATGGCTACTGTTAAAAAGGTGCTTCATCACTGGTCATAAATTCTTCACTGAACAACAAAGTTTCTATCTTCCTTTCTCCACTATTTTGTACTGTGAAATGGACTTTCATATCATGTCTGCAAAATGACTTTCAGTATCAACTCCTGCAAAACTCAAAAGATGAGTAATTCCAGGAGTGGAAGGAGAGCACTGGGCTTTCTTCCCAGTAACCAATTTATATTTTTCATCTAAGGGGGATGCTCAGGTGAAAATGAAAATTTAAAAAAAAAATGTATTGGCTCCTGACACAGTAATAATTAACCAGAGGCTAAGAAAACTTTATACACTGAATTCAAAAGACATAGTATATCTGGGCATTCCAAGACTTTTTAAAGCATTGTCTGTCATGGAAAGGTTTATTTCTTTCAGGATTATTATCTGATGGTTTGTTCAGCCCAGAAACAGCTTTTGGGGTAGGTGAAGCAAGTGCCCACCTAGGACCTGAGCAGTAAGGGCCCCTCCACCTACTCTAAAAGCTGCATCTGCCTCCACCTCTGCAGGACATGTGGCAGGGAGCCAGGGCCAGGGCCGCAGTGGGGTCACAAGAGGGCTTCAGAGGCCCCCATCAGTGAGCCAGCACCACGGGGCGGGGGTTGCAGAGTCGCCTATGGGGGCCCCCACAATGGGCCCTCACCTAGGGCCCCAGATAGCCTAAGGCGGCCTCAGGCTCAGCCACTCTGTTGTGTTGTCACATAAGCAAAGAACTCCACCTATAACTGCTCCCCTGTAATCAGAAAGAATTGACAGTGTATACAGAAGGCTCAGACAAGAATAACCCATTATAGACTGGCTAGAGGCAGTTGTAACTTCATCTGCTGTGGTGGACAAGTAAAAAACTTTAAACAAAGCATAGTTGGAATGGCAGGGCCTTGTAGCTAACTGTGAATTTTTCCATTTCAGCTGTTCTGTCTTTTGCAACTTGACAAGTCTTTTCTCATGGGAAATCTAGAGTGGAATAAGCTGTATTTCATCATGGAAATATTTTTTTTTCAAGGACTGGGTATTGTTAAGGGGCTCTGTAAACCGATTTGGAACCTTTTCCTGCCAGTATAGAAGTGTGGATGGTGCTCTCAGTTTTCGTGAACTGGGGGCTGTCTCATTACAGGCATGAACTGGGTGCCTTGCTGTTTGTCTCAGCTGAGCGGCAAAGAACTAAACGGTATGAACAATGAACAACCCATTCAGTTTTCCAGTTGAAGTTAGGGCTGTGTTGGAAAACAACAATTCCATTTAAAAAAAGAGAGGGTTGGACATTTGTTTTTGTTTGGCATCAGAATAAAATTGAGGGGGGAAAATGTCACCAAAAAACAGAATAGCAAACTGTGATGACTGGAGAACTCACCTGGGATGTGGGAGACCCATCTTCCATTCCTTGCTCAGCCAGATTTCAATGAAACATGTCACTTATGATGACAGAAATGGGTTTAGTTGATATTTTTTCAGTGACTATAGGCAGCAGAGGCCAGATAGCTGGAGACAAGGTGGAAGGTGCTTTCATGGCCATTGTGTTTAAGAGCAAATCCAAGACTTCACTTGCTCCAACATGCACCTTTGGATTTCACCATCATGAAATTGCCTAAAGCTATTAAATTTGCTGTCACAACAAAGCACAAGCTTAGTGAGCAAGTCACAACAGAACTCCAGGCAGACTGCACAGATCCTGAGCAGCTTTTATTTTACTTGTGCACCTGAAGATATTTGTAATTACGACAGGAAAAGGCCAATGGTTGTGTGCTGCTGGCCTCCAGCTCTTTAGGTAGTTTCCTGTCCGATTTAACGTCTGAAGTGTTTTTCATAAGGACCTCATGGAAAGTAGAAAGCAGACAGAGATAATGGCTCACAGGTGCTATGACAGTGTACAGAGTCTCTTAGCTGTACCTTAGGTAACCAGTTCCCATTCATGGTAGAATCCAGATCATTAGTCATCTGAGAGCTGTGAATGGCCTACCTAAAAGGCTTGGTTTCAATCCTTCTCTTTGTGGACAAGTACCTATCTCAACTGACACACTGACTGCCCTATGCCCTGAAAGAGCCAAAGACTGTGTGAACCTAAAGTCTGAGTTACTCTCTGATACCACAAGTACCATAAAATACCACAACCGGTGCATAGTATGGGGAAGACAACTTGCATGCAGAAATCTTTGGATTTTAGATCCAGGACATAAGAAAGATTCCCTCACTGGTCATCTTCTTTTTCAGTTCTTTGCCCATCTGGCTGAGATCAAAGCATAATATCAAAAGCCATAAGCAGATCAGTGGCCTTGGTAAGAAGAATTGATTTCAGTATGTCTTTCCTGTCTCTTACTGCAGTGATCCTGTAAAGGAGCTGGGAATTGACCTTCAGGGGACCTTTAGCAGCTGCACTGTTTGTAATTAACTTACCCTGAAGGCTGCCAACACAGATTTTGTTTTGGTTAAAGCCCTTCCCTTTCACTGTACAGTACATGATAGGAACAGTTCAAGGTGGACTGACAACGGGAATTTCCTTTGCTCCACCCTTTCCCCTGAACATTCGGCTTGAGTTTTATTGAGGACCGGCACATCCAAAACTGCCAGTGACTGCATATTGATCTGCACAGCTGCTTGGACAAGCTCCTACAATTCCAGCATGAAGCACTTTGCCATTGTACCCTGTACGACCATCGCCTTCATCTTCCTCTCCATCGTTCTTCAGCATTCTTACTTAGCAGGTAAGTCTGTTCTACTTAGATTCTTATGCTGCATCCCTCACTTAGGTATTTGAGAGTCTTGCAACTCAGTGGTCAGGTGAGTAACAGCCCAACCAAAGAGTTTGCACTTTACTTTGAAAGAGACAAGCCACCGTCCCTCATCTAAGAAGTGTAAACTTGGTTTACATTACTGATGATTACCGAAAAAGGATTACTTGGGGGCAGCACTCCCAGTGTCTTTCTGAAGAGGTTGGATGTTGCCAGGTATTTACCTTAAAAGTGCCAGACTGAATCCGCTAATGCAGTTGCAGTTTGCTCCATAGGATGTTGACTGCTGGCAGCAGCTACAAAACAGACATCTGGCTTCCATACCCAACCTGCTGGGTTAAGTGATCAGTTTAAAGTATGTGATATTTGTAAATTTACTGGCCACTGATTCCAGACGTCCAGTTTTCACAGCTCCCCGGTGAGTAGTGCCAGACAGTGCCTCAGAATATTGCCTCCCTTGAGGTCTCAGAATTTCTGCAACTCTTTTAGTAGCTTTTTAAAGATGGGTGACTCATGGTACCTATACAATGCACTGAAACGCTACAGTGCTGCTCCGGCTGGCCTGGGTCAGTTGACTTTGACTGTGGGGCCATCAAATTGCACTGTGGACATTCAGGCTTGGTCTGGAGCCCATGAGGAGGAAAAATCTCAAAGACTAGCCTCCAGCCCAAGGCCTGACATCTGAATTGTTATTTTTAGCCTTGCGCGTGAGCCTCATGAGCCCGAGTGAGTTCACCCAGGCTCTGAGACTCAATGCCATGGGCTTTTTATCACAGTGTTCCTGTGCCCTGAGTTTGCTGTCACAGGATATCTTTTTCAGCTAGACTGTGAAGGCGAAGGTTAGAAAAACGACGCCACTTTGTACTCCCATGCTGCTTTCTTCCAAAGAGCTCACATTATTTTCCAAGCATTAATTAAGCTTCACAACTCTCCTCTGAGGTATTTATTAACCCCTTTTTTACAGATGAAAAAGCTAACAACAGATTGACAAAGTGAGTTGTCCAAGGTATGCAACAAGTGGTAGCAGAAGTGGGAAAAGGAACTGAAGGTCCTAACTGCTACCGCCTTTCTCTAAGCCGCTCTCAGTATAGCAGAGCAGAGGAAAGGACAGGATTCGCAGCTTCCTGCGGCCAATTGACCCATGTCAAAGGTGGAACACATGGAAGTTATTATGAGCAGGAAGCCTCACATGATGTGGGATAGATTTCTTTAGCATTTCATGTAATCTCATGTTCCATGGCTCTATATTTCTAAAAATGTGTCACAAAATTCCTGAAAGAAAGCAAAGAGGAAGGATGGTTATAACACTAGACTGGGAAACCTGGATTCACTTCTTAGCTCTGCCAGGCTTCCTATGTAACCTTGGACAATACATTCAGGTGGGTATTTTCAAAGGGAGGAAGAGAACTCCTAGGTCCCTTTGAAAAATCTCAGCTTTAATCTCTTTATGCCTCAGTTCTCCCAAAGGTACACACATGGATTTTTCCTTCCATCACACTATTTTAAATTTATTTTCTATTTATTTCCACTGTCTTGTCTATTTAGACTACAAACTTTTGAGGGTTAGGGCTGACTTTTACTGTTTGTAGCATGCCCAATGGAGCCTTGATTAAAAAAATTAAGCAATCTTTATGCCGTTAGTTCGGAGGCAGTATTTTTCTACACTATCACTGACAATGGCAGGATGACAAAGGAAACCCAGAGGTAGCAGCATCCTAGAACACACATTTGGGAACTGTGGTTAATAGCAGTAGTTTTTTGCAGCACTGGCAACATACAACACCCAGACAAATGGCTCCCCTACTAGTAATAACTGTAGACCAGCTCAACAGCCCAGCATTGTTAGAGAGAGAAGCTGCCTGACAGAAGACCCCACACGCTGACATGTGACCTGTGCTACAGGAAAAATATCTCCACCCAAGTTCTTGCAGAAGAGGATCACTGTCAGATTCTCCTGCGATCAGTAGACTACAGAAGGGCTAAGACATTTCTCCTTTTCCTTTGTTTGCTTTTCCCCGTTTGTGATGCCTTTTCTCCTGTGTTTTTTCCCTCCAGGGGCTGAAAGCATATCCAGTGTCCTCTTGAAAAATGCTGAGGGCAATGGGAGCTCAGAGCTATGTCCATGTAAGGCTTCTCTGATTCATTCCTACAGCTCCAAAGCTTAGTAGTGAGATTACACAAGAAGTCATCAAAAGACAGCTGAGGGGTAGGACTGCTGTGCTATGATTAACATAACTGCAGGCTCAGGTTAAGGGTAAAATTCCACAAATATTTTGCTAGAATCCAAAGTTCACCTGAGATGGGTGGCTTTTGAGGCCTTGTGCTTCCTGGGAACATTCTGTGCAGATACACAACTTTCATGGACCTGGACAATTAGCACAACCTTTAGCTCCACATCCCTTTCTTCATCACCCCCCCCCCCCGGGGGGGTGGTCATGGGGGGGGGAACCAGTGGTTTGAACCCCTTCACTCCCTGCCAGACTAGCCCTGGGTGTAGGGTGTGAAACCCTTTCTTAAAGGACCTATTACCCCATCCCCACAATCCCATTGCCAAATCCCTCTCTAAACTGCCTACTGTGCCTAGTAAACTAATCCAAGATCCTCCTTCTACCTCCAGTGCTTCCAATCTCATCCGTTTTCCCAACTGCCAAACATTGCCGTGAGCCATGCACCTGCACTGGACTTTCCTCTGCCCTTCAAAATGACCCCCAGTTACTCATATGCAAGTAAAATTTGCCTTCCCTTCCCCCTTGCTTGTTTTCTTGGAACCAGCTACTCTTACCGTAATCTGTCTTGGAATCAGCAGATGCTGAAATAGGTATTTTCAAAGGATATCCCCTTGTGGGAGCAGCAGCTTTTTAATGAGTTGGTTAATAGTATCCCCAGCTACTCTAAGCATTCAGCTAAAAGAAGGCAGTTGCCCACAGCGTGTAAAAGTGGGGCATGAGGAGTTACAGGGAGCCAAATGAAGGGGAGTTGGTCAAACTTTGGGGCCAGGATCAGGTACACGAAGTGTCCCCCCCCCCATCTTTTCCCTGGCAAAGAAAAGCCTGTTATGTGCAAAATGTCCTGCATGGCTCACTTTGCTTTCTGTGTCATCAGATGATGTGGACTTCTGCCCACAAGCAGCCAAATGCTGCCAGCTTGGAGTAGATGAATACGGCTGGATTGCAGCTGCTGTTGGCTGGAGCCTCTGGTTTCTGACTCTCATCCTGCTCTGTGTGGATAAGCTTATGAAACTCCGGCCCGAGGAACCCAAGTATTTGCAAGCATGAAACTTGGCACGCTAACAAGCACCAGCATCCACCACGGTCATCCAGAAAGGGGCAGATGGGTTCAGAGACAATTTAACTGCTTTGTTGAAGAAAAGGACAGTCAGACACCTTAAGATCCAAGCAAGGCATGTCAGTGCCTTCCCCAGTAGCTTTTATAGTGAGTCTGCAAGTGTTTCTCATGTAGAATACTCCTTCTTTCCTGAATACCTGCCCTCTGCTGGGAGCTTGCCAGCTGCAGTTAGCAGACAATTCACAGCCCACATAACACTTACAGGGGGCAGTCCAGCTTCTGGCAGTTGAGCATAAAACAGGTTAGTGAAGTTAATTTTATTATAAAACACCCACCATTGGGAGCTCCATAGTTAAGGGAATAGCGTGGGCCACATCCTTAGCTGGGGTAACCTGATGTAACTACTGCTTTTATGCAGTTGTCTTCACACAAAAGTTGCAACCATAACTGAAGTCACATGCCAAAGGGGTAGCCGTGTTAGTCTATTGTAGAAAGACAACAGAGTCCTGTGGCACTTTTAAAGACTAACAGATTTATTTATTGCGTGAGCTTTCGTGGGAGAAAATCCCACTTCGCCAGACGCTTTGAAGTCGCATGGAAACTGATTTATTTAAACTGGTACAGATTTCTGTGTGGATGCTCTTAACGCTTGTCTACACACTAAAATTGGGCTGGCTTCATCTGGAGCTGATTTAGTTCAACAAGTGCAACTTCTGAGTGTGGAGTCTCTCAAAGCAGTTTAAAATTGCACCCGTTTAATTTAAATCAGTTTTTAAATGATATATTTAAACAGGGCTTTTTGGTGATGATGGTACTCAGGGGTACGGAGTACCGGCACCTTTTTGTCACAGCGATGAGGCTCCGGCTCCTGCTGCTGCCAGCTCAGGTCCCTGGCTGAGTACCAGCACCTTTTTTTAAAAAGAGCCCTGTATTTAAACTCATACAAACTCATGTGAACTTTAAGAGAGGCGCTTTAAAAAAAACAAAACAACCCACCCTGTTCAAGACCAGCTTAACTTAATCTCCCTCACAAAGCCACTGTTAACCCAAAGTAAGAGAATCCACAGTGAATAGCTACACGCAGCTGTGAAAGGTTGGGACATGGGAAGGCAGTGGGCAGGGAGCAGGACACAGTATGGCTAAAAATAGCAGATGTGTGCAACAGTGCTCAAATATGTAGAGAGCTGTGTAGGGTATATACTCTAAAACAAGACACCATTTAATACACGGCAACATCTCTGTGGAGAAAAACGATGAGTTGAAATGTTAACATCAGGAAATAAAACATTAAAAAAGGAGGGCTTTATTCTTTTATGGCTTTTTTATTGTGAATTTCTTTTAAAACATGCACAGTAATACAAGCAGGAAACAATCACAAAACATTGTCCTCAAGAAAAACTCAACATTTCAACATGCAAAAATTAAACAAAAGCAATATTTCACATGACAATAATTGGTGTTGGTCCCGCCAACTACCCCTTTTCACAAAAATATATAAAACTTGTATATTTACAGACTTACAGAAACAAAGGGTTTTCTTTGTCGTCGTTGATTGGCAGAACAGTGAGTTGACAACTAAACCTTGTAATGATGGATGTCACAAATCATATAACTATATATACATAATGTTTTTGTCCTGATTTGTTATTTTAATAGTAGAAAGTTGTATAGAGGTCTGACAGCAGTGTGATACATATTGACAAAAACTGCCTACTGCCCACCTGCTGAAGAACTTTCTACTCTTCGTCAGTTTTAGGGAGACTGTTTTCTAGATCCAAAACAGATCAGGAGCTGCTGGAAGTGGGATTAGCTACCATTTCTGATGGGCTATATTTATAGTTCTTTCATTACCCTGGACTAAGATTGGAGAAAAGTCATTGCTTTTGCTATAGTGCAATTCCACCACGAAACATACTTTATACCCCAGTGTCTTGGTGGAACAGCCTCCCAGTCTCAGCAAGACGCAGGTCTGAATTATATTTACTAAATTAATGATTTAGAATTTCTGTGGTAACATGGCTATACCCCAGTCCCCATTCACAGGTACACTTATGTAGTACAAGGGCTTTGCTTGCAAGCTGCATAAACTCCTTGCATTTGACATGGCCAAGAGACGCCTACACAATATAGCATATGCTTTTAAATACCTGTTGGAGGCTGGATTCCTAGCCTTTCAGTTGGAATCGCTCTATTCACTACACTGGGCCTTAATGAAAACGTAGTGCTGTTTCTGCAGATCTTGAGTACAATGCTATCATCATCAGTACACTCTGTGGTCCTTAGAAGAAGTAGTAGTATCCAAAAACCTCCCAGGCTACCAGTGCAAACAATTTGATGGTCCCAAGTTACAACATAATTATAATTCTTCTTAAAACAGAGATCACTGAGGTGTGTGTTATATTTGGCAATGATGGCACGTGCTGTGTGAGATGACCCTAAGTAAAATCTAAACACACAAGAGATAAGTAGCCAATGGGTCTTCCAGCAATAGGATTTCAAGAGTCAGACAGCAGTTCCAGAAAGAGCAAAATAAAAAGGTGGTAACCAAAAAACTCTAGGGCTTTATAAAGATAACACCCCTCCCCCCCAAATGGGCTCTTATATGCACAACAGTGTACCATACCCAAGCACAACTGAAAGTTTATTGTGATAGGCATGTGATGTTACGTTTGTTAGAGTATTCGGGAAGTGCAAAACACACCACAGTAGGATTTATGCTGTGGAGCTGCTAAGAATCTTCTTTCTGACTGACAAAATCCCAACAGAAGGTTTGTCAATTAGAAGAGACCCAACATAGAAGATGGCCAATTTTCATTTGTAAGGAGTAGCACAGCACATTATCACTGTGCTCTTTATGCAAAACCCTGAAGCGTTTGGTCTACTACATGAAAGTCACACTACTAATAACAAATACATCAGACCAAATCCTCAGCTGGTGTAAATCTGCACAGTTCTCATGACCACTTCATACCAGTTGGCCCCACTTCTAGAGTCTGATTTACAAATTATCAAGCCAACTAACTTTTCTTTCAGGGTATAACTTGAAACCAGCATGGGAAGCCTAAGTCTGATTTGTGAACGACCGTAATTGTCATCTGCAATAAACTTCACTACCCTTAAGCTAGTGCATGCTGTACGGTGTTGTTGGGCTGTTTAAGATGTTTTAGGTACCCAACTGTCTTAAGACAAAGCATGCAAAAATCCAGACTGACTGACCCTGTGAGCTATTAAACTGTGAAATAACCTCCCATTGGTGGCAATGGGAACCTCAATTCTCAAATAATTTCAGAACTTGACTAGTCAAAGCATGGGAGTGTGCGCAGTACAGGAGAACCTTAGAATCATAGAAGATTAGGATTGGAAGAGACCTCAGAAAGTCATGTAGTCCAACCCCTTGCTCAAAGCTGGATCAAACCCAACTAAATCATCCCAGGGAGGGCTCTGTCAAGCTGGACCTTAAAAAACTCTAAGAATGGAGATTCCACCACCTCCCTAGGTAACTGATTCAAGTGCTTCATCACCCTTCTAGTGAAAAAGCTTTTTCTAATACCCAATCTAGACCTCCCTCTCTGCAATTTGAGACTATTGATCCTAGTTTCTGCCATCTGCCAACACTGAGAACAGTTTAGCTTCATCCTCCCTGAAACCCCCCCTTTAGGTAGTTGCAGGCCAGTATCAAATCTCTCTCTCCCTTCAGCCTTTCCTCATCAGTCATGTGCTCCAGTACCCTAACCATTTTCGTTGTCCTCTGCTAAACTCTCCAATTTGTCCACATTTTTTCCTGTAGTGGGGGCCCAAAACTTCTGCCCCAATCCTCCAATTTGTCTAGGTTATATTGTATCCTGTCCCTACCCTCCAGCGTATCTATCACTCTCTCCAGCTTAGTGTCATCTGCAAACTTGCTGAGGATGCAATCCACTCCATCCTCCAGATCATTAATGAAGATGTTGAACAAAACCGGCCCCAGGACCAACCTCTGGGGCACTCTACTTGACACCTGCTGCCAACTAGACATTGAGCTGTTGATCGCTACCCATTGAGCCCAATGATCTAGCCAGCTTTCTATCACTTTATAATTCATTCATCTAACCCATGTTTCTGTAACTTGCTGGCAAGAATACTGCGGGAGACCATGTCAAAAGCTTTGCTAAATTCAAGGTATGTCTCACATCCACTGCTTTCCCCACATGCACAGAGCCAGTCATCTAATCATAGAAGACAATCAGGTTGCTCAGGCATGAATTGCTCTTGGTGAATCAATGTTGATTGTTTCTGACCTTCCTCCTCCAACCTTGCTTTGACCTGAAGATAGAGATGGGGAAGACGTTTAGTCCAACTCCTGTAATTCAGTACTGGCATTCAGAACAGAGAAAGTGCAAAAATGGTTGAATTTGGATGACAAGACATAAGTGTCATTCAGTAAGGCCACTGTGAATGCTAACACTATTGGTCAAACCAACAGGCTTGTTTTTATTTGCTTTAGACTAGAGTAACAAGATTCTAAATTTCAGGCATGAGATGTGGTGCCGATAAAGAGGGAGGTAATATCCAGTAAAGTTGCCATTAGCTTAAATATAACAAGAGTTCTATGCCTCTTAATTGATGAATAGAAAAGCAGGAAGCTTGCAGCTGAATAGCTTTTCTAATACCAACAAGTACCATTGAAATAAATGAGCATTAGTAGTTTCTACTACTCGTTTCTTTCTTCTGATCATGGTTTCCCCTCAACATTTTGACATTCGCTATATAAGATTTGCATAGCACTTTAAACACATAAAAGCTCTATAATTGCTAACTATTGGTGATACATTTTTTAGAGACAGACATGCCTCATTCTACCTTCAATCTTGTGTCCCCATTTCCTTCTGCTGCAGTGCTCCATGACCACCTCCTCATCTGAACTCTTTGGTCATCTCCACAACCCATCTTTTGAAACTTTCAGTATTTCCTTCTTAGGCTAGGCTCCATGCTCTTTCCTCCAGTTCTCCACCCCATTAGTGCATTCGATACTTGTTGTGACAATTCAGAAGACCTGTGAACCTCCCTGGCTTCCTAGAGGAAAACATGCCATTTTAGTCATTCAAGTTTATATCATCATAAACTAATCTTTCTTCTCTGATGACTGCAGTTTACACAATCGTTCTTTCCCCTCTCCTGGCTTTTTACCATAAAATATTTGTGTCACAGCAGTGCTTCCCATTTCCTTGTTTGAAATAAACCACGTTACACATCATATTATTTGATTCTCGACTTTTGATCTATGGACCACTAGTGTTGCATGGAAAATAGATTGGTCACATGATGCTGTCCCTTCCTAGTCTCTAGTTACTTGGTCCAATTAATAATGGCTAAACATCCAACAACCAACTTTCTTAATATTACATTCCCATGAAACACAAGAATGCCAGGCAGTCATGAATGGGAAGTGGAGGTGACCCACATGTTAGTAAATGCGAAGGGAAGTGTGTATGAGGCATTCTGTCAAGATGTGGGCCACACAAAGACACCGATTGAGGAGCCCTGACTCACAGATAAGTTGGCCAGATAGCAAGTGTGAAGAATTGGAACTTTTTTTCAGCGGGGAATAGTAGCATATATAAGACAAAGCCCCTACTCAAGAGTGTGTCATTTCTCTTCATCAACATGCAGAGTGTGCCTTAGCTCAAATCAATAGCAAACCTATTATATTACACTTCCCTTTGTTAACATATGTAAACTTTGAAGATATGAAGCACTTGTGTATGCTAAGTAGTGGTGTTTTATTACTGGCAGACAAACAAAACACTTACATTTGAGACTTCCGGGGCTTTTCACAGTAACAGGGAATTCTTAGCAGATGGAATGGTAAGAATTAAAGTTTTCAGCATGAAATAAGACATGCATCTCCCACACCAGTAGTGCCTCCCTTTGCTGAATCCTTTTTAGAAGAACAGGCGGAATAAGCACCCAGCTACATTTTTGCCACAGTATCTTCCTGATCATCAGGGATTATAGTTTATTAATTTGCCCTGCAGAAGTGAGCCATCAGGCAGCATTCAGGGCCTGATTCGTGTAGTTATTTACACCAGTGAAAAGCAGGTGTAAAACTCAATCATTCTGACCTGATAGCCTCTTAAATCCACTTGCACTGGTATAAATAACTACACGAGGTGCAGATCAATGACTATGAGACACTTTCCAAAGGGGTTAAACAGGGACTATGGATTTTTCTCGCATTACATCAAGTGAATTGACCTCCCCCTCCTCTATGTGCTGTTCCCCAGTGTTTTGGATCCTAACACCTACTTTGATTTGCTGTTACAGCCTGACCTGATGCTATGTCATACACTCCCCTGCATTTAATATCCTCCCACTCTGTAACTTTCCTATCTTCAAAGCGTCTGACGAAGTGGGATTTTCTCCCACGAAAGCTCATGCGATTAATAAATCTGTTAGTCTTTAAAAGTGCCACAAGACTCTGTTGTCTATGAGACACTTAGTTATTAGCCAGTGTTCACCATAAGCTGACTGAGAAAATTTTCCTAGGATGGTTTATAAAATATACACCTAAATCCAAACCTAGGCAGCTAACCAGAAGTGGCTTCCAAGATTTTCAGCTCTGAAAAGCAGACCACTTATTTAGGTGCCTAACATAGAAGGCCTACATTTGAAAATTGTCATAGTGGGTTGCAGATGCAGTGTACTAAGGTGAATCCTGCACTGGTACCCTATTTCCATCATCATCAAGGCTATAATTCAAAATAAAAATCAAGCAACCAATGGTATAGACTCATGCACTGTTCACTCCATAGTTCTCATTTGCTGCTATGGAGACACGCAGCACCCACAAGACCTGACTTAGAGTCCACAGAAGTCTTCTGTCGGCTGAGGTCCCTAGTTAAGGTCCAAGAGTACTTACAGCACTGGGACAGCCCTGTCTGAGCCAAAGAAGTTAGACAACAAAATCACATGCTGTTTCGTCGGGAACCCATTTTTCAGATTCATTCAGTTCTAATTCTTCTGCAATCTGCTGAAGAACACCGACTAATGGAAGTTCCTACATGTCAGCCCCAATATACCTACCACATTATGCACTTATCACCTGTCCCTTTCTCACTTAACTCCTTACAAAAAGTTAAAGCACCTGGCATCAGCGTCTGATGAAGTGGGATTTTCTCCCATGAAAGCTCATGGGATAAATAAATTTGTTAGTCTTTAAAAGGGCCACCAGACTCCTTGTATAGCTTTTAAACTGTCACAGATGGTAGCTTAGTTCACAACTCCATCTGCTGTTTTCCTTTTTCCAATGCTCAATAATTTCCCGCTTTATTACTATTTCAATGCTTTCTTTTAACTACAGAACCATACTTCATTCAAGCCTGCCTTTTAAATCCAAGGCAAAGTTAATGTATTACTATATATAACGATACTTTGTTTTACATACAGGTATAAGGAAAAGCAAGGTCTCATTCTATGGTAAATTAATACAATCTCTAGCCATTGCTCTCAGATTATACACATCATAGAACATTCAAAAATAAACAGCCTGATAGAGAAACCAAATCTGTCTTTGGCTCAAAAATGTTTGGAAAAACCTAAAGGAAACGGCCAGTGGAACATGACACAGAAGCTCCATTAGTATTACTCAACAGGAAACAAACAACTCCCAGTCCTCAACCGCTTTTCCATCCTCTCCTGATTCTTGTTTCACCGAAACTTTTCTAAATAATTACCAATAGCAGCCACAGGGCTAAAATAACATGTAACCAAAATCCCCATATTAAATATTCTGAGATTTAGCATATACTAGCTGAAGCTACTGTTCATTTCATCCATTCAAACATACTGAGAAAGGCAACAAGGAGCAATAGTCTGGAAAAAAACCTCCCATTATGGAGCAAGAACTACCACAAACTAAACAGACGTAGCCATTCCAAGAGAAATATTTAAATGTGAAATAAGGCATGAATAAGCCACACACAAAACAAACTAAATACTGCATCTTTATAAGCTACCTAGGCAGAGACTTTCACCATGCTTTGTTAGAGTAAGTGCACTAAAGTCTCTTTTCAGTATACTGGCCTTCCACAAAACTCTGAATTGAACTTCTGTTCCGGGAAACGAGTCTTAAAAAGGGTATTGTGGAGTTCCATATTTCTCAGTCACTTCCACGTAAATGTTCACTCACCCTGGGATCTGAAAGTCAGACTGGATGTTCTCTGGCTAGCACATCACCACCAGTAACAAAAGATCTGTGGGCTAAATTAATCCCTCATTCACATTTATGCAACCCAATGGTTTTCAGAGGCATTGCACACGTGTAAGTTGGGCCAGAAAATGGACCAGATATTGGAACTCAAGCCTGATCTACACTTTAAAATTAGATCACTCTAGTTATATTGCTGGGGGCTGTGGAAATTTTGTACCCTGTACTGTAGCTAAGTCACCCTAACTCCTGGTATAGATGGAGTTCTTCCATTGACCTATATACCGCCTCTCAGAGAAGTGGATTAAATACATTAATTGAAAAACCTCTTCTGTCTGTGGCATACTTATACTCAGTGATTCTGTTGATATGTGAGCAGCAACAGATTCCAGTTCACACAACCAGAACTATATTGGTTCTGCAGTATCAAAAAAAAAAAAAAAAAAAGAGTAAAAAGTAGTAACACATTAAAAAATAAATATATAAAACCAATCCTTATTTCTGACACTAAAGCAGGAAGATCTGACTGGAGGTACATGAGGAACAGATTCGCTGAGCAAGAATTTTTAATTATTTTTCTGACCAAACCAGCACTTTAGAAACTGTTCTGCACACTCAGGAGAGACCAGGGATCCAGCAGTCAAGTCCTCTCATATAACAACTTTAGAAAATCCACCTTTTCTAATTTAGGTTTACCCTTCCCCTTGTAAGCCTTAATATCTAGTGATCCTGAAACGTGTGAACGTCAAGAAGCTGATGATCATGCATCATCTCCTTTTCTTCTTTACTTTTAGTATAAAGAGGACTAGAAAGAGGGAAAAGATGTTCAAGACTTTCAAAACCAGGTGCCTACCGTTATGCTCCTCTGTCCGTGATTAGACACCGAAACGTGTGTGGACAAAGGAGCAAAACTTCTGGCTCTTGTTCTGAATGTTGAAGTAAAAAAATGAGCATCTTGGGTGAAGCTGCCAAATGCTAGATATGAGGCTGTGCTGCAAACTGTCCTGGTTCTGGAGCAAGAGGACAGGTGTTTGAATCTCTCCTCACACACAAAGGGCAGATTTTAAACACTTTGTTATGCAGCCTATACCCTTTTCTCAACCACATAATCACAACAACTATGTGGTGTTTCCCAAGAGAAATTATCTTTGACACCATCACTGGACCATTTGTATTATCTCCTATGTTTTATTGCAGGGAATCAGGGGAAATGCATGGCATCCTCAAGTGTGATCAATTAAAACAAGTGTAGAAAGCCTAAAATATTTCAATTACCTCCAATAACTAAGTATCGAAACAGGCTGGCCATGATGCAGAAATATTTAGCTTTTATTTTGCCAGTTTCTTTCTTTTATATTTCAAATTGACCACTGACTATAGACATAATTCAAGGAAAATTGTGAAGGATCATGAGAGCTTGAAGGTTTGCACAGAACAGAATGGTATAGCCATGGAATAAAAATGAAAGCATTGGGTTATACTTTCTTTTTTGCATGTACATATTTGCCAAGTGATCAGTGAGACTGATGAGATTCATTAACATATACTTTTAATTTATCCTTTTGTTCTTCCACAAAGCCATAATACAACAGTAAACAGAACAATTGACTAGCTGGCCTCGGTAACCAACCTCCCTCATCTCTAAACCCAGTGTTTTCCTTCTGAGAAACAAGTTAACAATGATCTGGTTTCCTTTTTAAAGGTGAATAAAAGCATTCAAATTGGTTGATGAACATTTGGGTGGTTAGACTCTACACAAATGATCCAGTAATAAAGGGGAAATACACATCTTGGCACATACATTTCAAACTGTGTTCTTTTCTTGCAGCTCATGTACAATCTACATCTGCAGCAATTCAGCAGTGGCAGAAAGTATGTACAGCATCCCCTTTTGGTGTCTTACATGGAGGGTTTTAAACAGCACTGGGAGACAGAGAACCATAAATAGGCGGCAAATACCCTACACCTTTTTCTAAATAGCAAATAAGCTCTCCTGCTGGTTTGAGAGTTTTACTGTGGCAATGTGTTTACATCTATTGTTCTTCTCTATAAACTGTTCAGGTGTTGAAGAGGTACTTTCATACTAGAGAAAACTTCTTAAACTAATCTAAATCCATTCACCTTTCTCAACATAGTCACAGTGTTTGAACTGGGAAATGATTTCCCCCACCCCTACAAGTGATGATGTAAGTCAATGTTTCTTCCATATGTAGCAATCAAGGTATGGCATAAATCATCTATCCTCCCCACATGTTTCAGATCTATTCTTCCATAATTCTTGCTTATGTTTGCTGGTTGCAGTTATTTGCATTTAATAAAGATTATACACCCAACAGCCCATGTTCTTCTGGAGTGAAGTCAATGATCACACAACGTATCAGTGATGATGTACTAACAGCATAATGTATTGATAATACCCTAAGCAGTGTGATGTCAGAAACACAGTAATCTGACTTCATTACAGATTATAGAAGGAGAATCTGGGCTGTAAGGGAGGGAATTTTTATTGAAACACTCCAAAAAAGAAATCAGTCCTTAGTAATATCAAAACATAAAAATACTGGCCCACATACATTTCACACCCTGCTAATGCTCTTGTCTTTCAAATCAGCGTCAGTTTGAAAATTTCTTTGAAGCACCCACAGGGTTTGCTTTTACAAACGTTTGGATGAAACCAATGTTTTATCCACCAGGGATGACATGTTACACTCTAAGTCAAAAGGTAAAACTTGGAGAATGTCGTATCAAAATATTAAAAATAAATAAATAAATAAAAATTGATGACCATTGAGGATTCAATTCAGTATTTTACCCTGGGCTCATGAAGGCTTAGAGGACTGGCAGGGGGATTACCTCTGAATTTCACTGCCCTGGTATGTCAGGTGTCTCACTCTGTCTCAGATGCACTTTTGATGAACTTGGGTCAACAAAGGTGTAACCATCTTCCTTGTATCTGGGGCAATATGAATCTGTTTTCAATGCTAATGAGCAACCAGCTACTAATTCCAGTGATGGAGACAGTGACTTTAACATGTAGACAAGCTCCAGATTAACACACAGGTGTCAGGAAGTAGGACACAGAGTTCCTCCTCTTTCACCGAATTGTGAACCAATTCCCTCTACGGTAGCTGAACTCTCTTTTATAATTGAGAATGTACACAAGGGTAGCCTCAGAGCTACCCTACCATGACAATGCTACAGAAATCCTAATTCAAGTATCAGCCAAGAAAGGTATCTCCATGAACACACTCAAGACATTCCCTAAAGCCACCTGCTTGGTGACCCCTTTGGTGGTCCATAGTTCATCAGACCAGTCCTTACTACTCTTGGGTTCTGTGTTTGAAAATCCCAACTCTTAGCATCAAGGAGTTAAGAACATCTCTTTCTCGATGTGAGACTTCTGAACCATCTGACCCATATTATCTTACACTGTCTCCATACCACCCTTTTAGCTTTAATCTAATGCAAGTTAAAAATAAAAGTACTCCAACAAATCAAAATTTAGTTAGAATGTTCACTTGTATTACACAAGTTACAATTATGCAATGGCCAAATATTAGTAAAATCATAGCTAATTGTAAAATAAACTCTGCAAAAATAATGACAGACTCCCAAGGACATATATCACCATGACTGTGCCCCTTCATCCACGAGCACAATAGGAAAGATAGAAATAAAATAACTGCCTCAAATAACAAATCTAAGCCTATGTTAACACTCAATGTCTTTGTCCCAAGTTTTATCTTTCGTAAAATGCAGTTTCACTGGATAGTTCTGAAATACAAATGCATACTGTGGTTTACAGTAAATTTATATCTAGTGCTGGTGACCCTGTACCACTTAGGCTGGCTTTTTTATCTGTCCACATAGCAGACCACAGATTTAGCGTATTTTATTCCTGGTCTTGTGAAAGCACATAGTATGCAAGTATTTATGCTTAGAAGACAGCTATACATACACATACTCCAAAATTCAACTGTGACTAAGAACTCCCATTTAGAATATATTTTTAACAAAATAAATATCCAGCCGTCTCTTTTCAGACATTTTGCTTTCCTACCCTGAATGAGTCTATAGATGTATTCTTGTGTTTAAAAAGGCCATGGTTTTACTTTGCAAACATTAAGATGAAGGGACACTAAAGAAAAATGGGGACAAGTGCAGAGAATAGCTCCATTTAACAAAAAAACAGAACTATAACAATTTATTGTTCAGGTTTGTTACAAGTAGCTCAGAAATCCTTTTTTTCTAAATAGTCTTACTTTTACTGTCATTAAGGGGATTTCCTGTGTTGGATCAAACCTTCATCGTCTCCGATTTGGTATAGTTTATAATCTTGCAGAGCAGCAACATGAGCCATTTACTTTCCTAAAACATTACAGAGGTTAGAATTTTTGAAATCTCTCATCAAATGTCAATTCAGTCCATCTTGCTAGTAACAGGCAAGCTGCAAGGAGTCTCACCTTCTACCACTCGTGTGTGTGTTTTGTTACTGTTGTTGTTTAGGGTTTGCTTTTGACCTACAATTTTATTTTGTTCAGTAGATCAAACCAAAAAGGAGGGAAATAGTAATGTTAGCAGATTAAGCAGGATAGCCAGCTATGACAACACCACTTATGGCCTTCCCCATCCGTGCTTCCAAACACATCTCCTCTCTCTCCTTGTGTTGCTGCTCTTTTCTGATGCATAATCTCTGGCGCTGTGGAATTTCACTCTTATGACAGAAGAAAAATGTTGCTGATTTCCTTTAAGCCTTGCTTCCATAGGAAGTGGATACCTGGCAGATTTGCAAGAACATGACAAATCAGCTGTGAAAGTTCTGCACTGTTGTCTGTTTCTGGGAGAGTCGGAGAAGCTCCTCTCTAATTGCTTTTATGAGAGATGCTGAGGAGTGACCAGTCTGGAGATCCTCATTAGAACTGGTGGCGTAGCAAAACCCCTGCCCTTGAAGGTTGTTGTGTGGAAGCTGAGCAGGTGGTGCCGAGGGCTGTCTGGCTGAAGTCCTTTGCATCTGGAATACTGGTGAGGAGGAATATTCTTGATGTCCATGCACATGTGTCTGGAAAAATGCAAAAAAAAAGAAAAAAAAGTTATTGTTCTTTCTACTCAGTGTATGAAGAGTTTGAGAAAGTAGAGGAAAAGAGAAAGAGAAGAGGCAGAGAAGAGAGAAAAAGCAGCATGGAGATACGTCTAGCCCTTGCTAGTTCCCTAATGCGTGAATGGGTGATTCCGCTTATGAAGCGCAAAACAAATAAATTGCTGTCCTGTCCCAAGTTCAGGGATTCTCACACTCTCTTCCAAGGTCTTCAGAAGCCTGACCATCTTCGAATGTCAAATGTTTAAATACAGAAACAATGAGAGAAAGTCAGGACGGATGGTTTTGTGGATAAGGCACTGGATTGGAACTCAGTAGTACTGGGTTTAATTCTTCCCTCTGCCATTTAGCTTCCTGGGGAGCCTTTAGCAAGTCACTTAATCTCTCTGCGCTTCAGTTCCCCATATTATCGGTAAAATGGGGACAGCGCTACTTCCCTTTCCCACTCTCTTCTGACGTGTCTACTCAGACCGCTCACTCTTCAGAGCAGGGACCGTCATGTGTTTGACCATGTTGAGACCAATACAGTCCCAATCAGTAAGATTTCATTTTTCCATTCTCTCGAGTTGTTTGAGCTGCACTGTTTCAGAAACATTGCCTTGGTGTAGAACCTCCCCACCCCAAGTTAACAACAGATATAATCTGTTTTGGTTCCCTAGAGCTAATTGGTTAAGAAACAAAAGACGGTCTTAGTTTAAGTGTGGGGGGAAGACAGTGAAGGAAACTGTATTCAGTAAGCAAAAGACTAACTTCTCTGTAGTCATTTTTAATGGCTCCCATATTGTAATGGGGAAATTTAGCAAAGTAATTGAAAGTAGTCATGTTCCATGACTAAAGAACAGGCTTGGGTTTTTTATTAAAGTGACAGAACCTTAAAACCACAGTCACCCGCATAACATGTAGGCTGTTATCTTGCACAGCTCATGTATAGGGTAACTATTTTTTGGAATTCCAAAGGGGTAGCCGTGTTAGTCTATTGTAGAAAGACAACAGAGTCCTGTGGCACTTTTAAAGACTAACAGATTTATCGCATGACACGAAAGCTCATGCGATAAATAAATCTGTTAGTCTTTAAAGGTGCCACAGGACTCTGTCATTTTTTGGAAAAGGAGATTTGATAGGAAAAAGAAAGGATTTATGCTGGATAAAGTGTGTGTGTGTGTGGGGGAGGGGGCAAGGGTTTCCTCCTGTTATCACTGGTATCCTATCTTGCTTGTGAGAAGGAAACAGTTTCAGCTATTGGAAAGAAGTGAGTATTTGCTGTGAATTCAACTCAAATAATTCTTACCTGCAGTCTTTGTTTAGCAGCCCTGACAGGTAGATTAATTCTATATTGAAAAGGGACAGGTTCTATGGTCCCAATTGAAAAAACCACCAAAATGCCTTTAGATATCAAGATTTTATCAGCAAATTAAGCTAAGTTCAGCTTCCTATCCAGTTCCAAAGGGTTAGCCGTGTCAGTCTGTGGCACTTTTAAAGACTAACACATTTATTTATTGCATGAGCTTTTGTGGGAGAAAATCCCACTAGCTTCCTATCTAGTAAAATACATTCAGTACTACAGGCATGGTTTCTCAGTAAAAGTAACAAGGAGTCTTGTGGCACCTTTAAAGACTAACAAATTTATTTATTGCATGAGCTTTCGTGGGAGAAAATCCCACATCATCAGATGCTTTGAAGATGGGGAACTTACAGAGTGGGAGGAAATTAAATGCAGGAAAATGTATGACACAGGATCAGGTCAGGCTGTAACAGCAAATCAGAAAAGGTGTTGGGATTTAAACACTGGGGAAAAGTATACAGAGGAAGGTGAGGTCAAATTACTTGTTGTAATGAGAATAAAATCCATAGCCCCTGTTTAACTCTGAGGCAACTAAGTGGAATTTGCATATAAGTTCCAATTCTGCAGTTTCTCTTTGAAGCTGTGATTTGTTATTCCTTTCTTTGAGCACCGCTATTAACAAGTTGTCAATGGAATGAGCAGGGAGACTGAAGTGCTCCCCTACTGGTTTTTTGAAATTAGTGAAAGTAGAAGAAAATGCTTGCTGACAATGGTTCATAGAATAATAGGGATGGAAGGAACCTCACAAGGTCATCTAGTCCAACCCCATGCTAAAAAGCAGGACTACTCCTCCTAAATCACCCCAGCCAGGGTTTTGTCTAACCGGGCCTTAAAAATCTCCAAAGATGGAGATTCTACCACCTCCCTAGGTAGCCCATTCCAATGCTTCACCACCCTCCTAGTGAGAAAGTTTTTCCTAATATCCAACCTCAACCTCCCCAGATGTAGTTTGAAGCCATTGCTCCTTGTTCTGTCCTCTGTTACCATCGAGAACAGCCTAGCTCCCTCCTCTTTGGAGCACCCCTTCAAGTAGTTGAAGGTTGCTATCAAATCTCCCCTCAGTCTTCTCTTCTGTAGACTAAATAAGCCTAGTTCCTTCAGTCTCTCCTCATAAGTCATGTGCCCCAGCCCCCTAATCATTTTTGTTGCCCTCCGCTGGACTCTTTCTAATTTGTCCACATCCTTTCTGTAGTGGGGAGCCCAAAACTGGACACAGTATTTCAGATGTGCGGCCTGACCAGCGTCGAATAGAGAGGAATTATCACATCCCTCGATCTGCTGGCAATACTCCTACTGATGCAGCCTAATATGCCATTGGCCTTTTTGGCAACAAGGGCACACTGTTGGCTCATATCCATCTTCCCGTCCACCATAACCCCCAGGTCCTTTTCTACAGCGCTGCTACTTAGCTGATTGGTCCCCAGCCTGTAGTAGTGCATGGGATTTTTCCGTCCTAAATGCAGGACTTTGCACTTGTCTTTGTTGAACCTCATGAGGTTTCTTTCGGCTCAGTGTTCCAACTTGGTTGTTATTTATTTATTTATTTTTGGTGTGGGGGGGCGGGGGGCGGGGCAGTTAAAGCTGCCTGGATCATATTTAATCTCTCATTAAAACACAAGTGGCTACTGTTGTGTTTGCACAGTTGACAGCACATTGTTAAACAGGTCAGAGGCTGTAAAAACAGATACACCAGCTCAAAATGCCATCACTAAAATGGATTTTGACAACCAATTGAAGATGGTCTATCAATAAAAAGGCATAAAGAATTTCCGCAAGAAGTTTTAGACTACTATTCTTGACTTTTTAAAATCAAAACAAAAATGTTTTCTACCTTACATATATGTATCAAAGTAACATATACTGCTATTAAGAATTTATCCTACTTTATTTATGTTTTCTCAGTTAAACTCTTTCCTCCTTCAGAATATACTCTATTTTGATATAGAAAGAGTGACAATGATGGCTGCATTTTTGAATGTGTTATTTTACTGTCTCCTAAAGGAAATGCTGTAACTTGTTCTAGCTATCCAAATCCACCTGAAATCAATGGAAGAAACCCTTCCACTGACTTCAAAGGAGACTGGATTAGACCTCTGTGGATCTGCTTGCTGATTTTGGGTCAGGAAGGAAGGCTGCTGACTCATATTTTAGCATATTCCAGAGAAAAATCTGAAAATGCAGACTGTGGGAACTACAGGGAAGAATACTGTGAGATAACAGAGTTCATTCTAGGAATGGATCTGGAGGTAAGACCCAACATCTCAACAACAAAGAGAGACAGAGTCTGTGAAGGAAAGACAGAAAAGACAGGACGAGTGTTGGTGAAAAGGTCCCAAGTATGACACCCAAGGAACATGATTCTAACAAAAAAAACTTTTTAACACCTTCAGATGTCATCTTTTGAGAGCAGAGAACTGTGAAGTTCTGACCTAGTAAAAGAAATCAGTCTATGAAGATACAACAGAACAAACTTCCCTTCTGTTACACAAAACTGTTAGATTAGGGAATTACAGGAAAGGATTTTTGCTGAACCCACACTGAAGCGATATATGCCTATTTGAAATGGTAATAAGAGGTACTAACTGAAAATAAGGGAAATAAAATCCCTTGAAATGAGTCCAGAAGCTTTGAAATGCTCACTAACCATCCAGAGAACTGATGAGAAAAAATGAAGAGATTGTCTCTTATGGAAAAATATGGCAGTATACAGATAACACTGGAAGACTGTATGACAATGGTTCTCAAGTAACTCTCTCTCTGTGTTATGTAGGCCACAACCACACAACGTATATACTGTGGCCCCGAGGATGTCACATGGGCCAGAGCTGTATGCTGATTGGCTTACAAGCGGCCTGCATGCTGAGAACCACTTGGTGTATGGCATAGATACTGATGCCTGAAATAAACAACAGTTTATGTAGCATTGTGCAAAATAGTCTGACCACCACTCTTATATAAATAATAAAATAATGATGTCATGTTCCCCATGCACTTGAGGAAAAAAGCCCTGAAGGTCGCTAGGAAATAAAGTCACTTGAAATGCCTGAGGAAAGGGCCGAAGGACAAATAATGAGAGCTGACAACCAGCACCGACCTGCGATGCCACTGGAAGAGGCTTCCAACACAGCCAGTAAGATCCCTCAGCTGAGTGCCGCTCTCGCTGTAAATGAGCATTAAAATGTTTATCCTGATCAGAATGTAATGAGTTATGCGGATAGCACAATCCCAAGCATGGAACAGGAGTACGGATATCTAGCCCCATTAGGCAGACAGACCATTTGGCCTTGTTAGCTATGTTTTGCATAATATGAGAACAGTCATGTTCACATTCTGTCTGATTTTCAGAGTTGCTGAGTGCTCACACCTCCAACTGAAGGCAATAGGAGGTGCTCAGCAACTGCGAGAATCAGGCCCCAAAATCCTAATTCATTTTGTTTCTGTTGAGTCTCTCAGTATTTTCATTGAATACACTTATTTTAAGACAACGTGGAATGTCACAGTAATGAGGGTTGGTGGGGACAAATGCTGCTGAAAGTATACAAAGAAAGATAGGAAATTCTCCTCCTTCCTCAAAGGAGGACGAACTTGAATAGAGGTGGTAACTTGAGCCAAAACCAGAGCATAAAGGGGTTATCTCCAAAAGGGTACTACAAAAAAAGCTGGCATAGGTCACTATGGGTAGAGGAATGGTTTAAAGACTAAATGCATGAAACACTGTTCAGAGGAACCCGAAAGATAATATAATGGCTGAAACAACACAACACTTATGAATTAAACAGAAATTCTATTTTCTGGAAGAAGTGTTCACAAGAATCATGGTGCCTGGCCAGTAGGATATAGTATACAGACCAGATATGTTGTTGATAAAGGAAAACACCGTGTCTAGAAATATCTCTACTGCTGTACACTACACCTCAAATTCTACATTCAGTGCCCAGATTCTCTGCCCACATGAACTGGCGCAACTCCACAGAAGTAATGTAGCTGGGCCAATTCAGACCAGCTGAGAACCTGGGCCGTTTACTTCAGTGCATTTTATCTACCATTATCTCAAATTAAAGAAGTGCATGGAAAGCAAACTCTACTTTTGCTCGAACTCAGGGGTAGAAGTAGACAATTGTAACCAGAATACAGTGGTTGAAGGCATTGAGTGAGGAAGTGGAAAGGGAAGAGTGAGTGGAAGGAGCTAGGGAAGTGGAAGTAAAAGAATAGCAAATAAGAGAGGTTAGAAGAGCAAGTGAAGGAGGTCAGAAAAGCAAGTGAAAGAATTCTTGGAAGAAATTCCAAACAGCAATGAAAGCAAAAATTGAACACAACACTGCTTTGGAATCTATTCAAATGTGAAACACATTACTCACTGCATCTCTCCTAGCATATTCATCCTCTCCACGATACTGCGGCCACCCTGGTCCCCCCGGCTGGCCATGCCCTGCTCTGACTGAGGGAATCTCCACTTGTTGGGCTCCGATTCTGCTAGCAATTCCCACCTGAGTGAGATGCTGTATCTGAGAACCTTAAAAGCAAAGATTGGTTTTTCATCTTTATATACAGTAAGTTTGCAGGACAGACAAATGACAAAAAGCTAACAAACTTTTTGGAGGTTGGGAGGCAAGAAGAAAAAGAAGCTTAGTTTTTCTTTAACACCCTAATCAGGATCAGCAAAGAGAAGAATACCAGTGCAGACTGGAAAAGGGGAAAACCATTTTTGTTTGGTGCAGCTCACTCAAAATTCGGTGTTTTTCATTACCTTTCATTGATGGAAAATGTTGCACGTACATGCACATCAGACACAGAATATTCAACTCAAGTGTATACCAGTCACAAAAACAAAGATTATAGAAAGCCCATACAAATTTGAATGCTAGTGAGCTGACAGCAAAGGAGACATTTGCTATTGCATTGGCACATCTATCTACATCACACCAGCAGGCCCTAAATCTGTACACTGTTCTCTGTTCCATTCCTTGAAGCCACAACATGAATGGCTATACCTGTGTGTTTTTTCCAGCTTTACTTTGCGGTTAAAGATTAAACAGTACTGACATTAAAAAAAGAAAGGTCAGTGTACAGTTTACTTTTTTTATTAACTCACCTTGGAATCTAAATCCACTCCCTTCCCACTGCTTTCTACTGATTGCCAAGAGAATCACCGTAATTAACTGCAACAGAAACATTTTGCAATATACCAGCTTTACTCCTATGCTGGGATATAATTTTTCTGTAAATATATTAGGAGTGAAATAACTTTAAAGATCCACAGATGCCTCATAAAGTTGTGGGGAAACTCCAGTGCCCTGTCTCCACTAGAATTTTATAGGGTAGGGGGAATAGGTAGCAAGAGTTAATTGGGAGTGAAAACAAAACTTGGTGCATACTATCTAGGGTGACCAAATGTCCCCATTTTATAGGGACTGTCCCAATATTAGGGGCTTTTTTTTTTTTTTTTTACACATAGGACTCTATTAAACTGCATCTCCCATCCCAATTTTTCACACTTGCTATCTGGTAGCATCTGCCGGCAAGTGATGACTTTAATGGTGACAACTGTATAAGAAACACATCTGAAAAAGGTATAGCATTCTAGTGTATGTTCAGTAAAAACCCCAAGTACCTGCAGTGCTTCCAACAGGGCGTGGCCGTGCCACTGATGGCATGTCTTCTGGGTATATACCTCTGGAGGAAAACTGAACATCAGATTGTTGCTGACCTGGATGCACTAACTCTGCAGGTTGAAGGAAGCCCGGTCCAAAACTTTGTCTGTTGGCAGAGCAACAGAAGATTACACTGACTGACCTTTCCACTGTGAAAGCATTCACACTTCTCCCTTATACATAAAACTATTATGTTCACTCATGCATATTTTTACCTTAGCTGCTCCAAAAAGAATTAAACTTCATTACCATAATCCTCTTCTCTTACATGCACTTCATAAGAATAGGTTTGTACAAGGACTGTAACACAGGAGTTTAAACACAAGCATTTTCATATATTGGGGCAGCTTCCATGCACTGAGAAGGGTTTGAAAAGAAGAAAGATTTACTTTTCCCCCGTGGGAAACTAACACTCCTGCCACCTCAAAGCAAGCAAGGTACAGGAGATACAGAGTCAAATTCACTATTAACAAGCAGGTTCATTTAACTTTTCACTGACTTCGGTAGAAATACAGCTGTTTAACATAGGGGTTAATTTCACACCTGTCAAAAACTGTACCAACAAATGTTGCTTTGTTCTAAATCAACCAGACCAGAGAAAACTGCAGCATTTAACATGTTTTTGGCAAACAGAGATACCATTTGGATTAGGGGTACTTCCCTAAGTGTCATGCATATTTTTCGCGCAGAGCTCTGGACATTTTCAAATTTTCCATTTCCTGTGATTATATATGACAGATCACAACATATGGTGTTGTGTCATGACACAGGTCAAAAGGAGGAGGTACATTAACATTTCTATTTCCTGCAGTCTGACTATTCAAAGGCACTCTCCATCTTTGGTGACAAAACCCCATGACTGACTGTTTACCAAGGGCTTTCTAAGGTGATCTAGCATTAATCAAATGGGTCAGACTGACATCACTAAAAACCTATTCACAGAACTGTTACAGGCCAGGAAGTAGGAGTGCAAACTTCCCTACACCTCTTATCAATGTGCCTTAACCCTGTGCCTGAGAGATCACATTTAAGGATTAACTTGATCTTTACTATCTATCAAATTCTTAGGTTCTCTGCTAAGTGTGTCAACTCGGTGTCAATCAGTGCTTCCTGTGACACAGACTCCCATTTAAGTACATCATTCATTCTGCAATGGGTTCTGTATGGGTGAACCCATGAGTCCACGGTGCCCAGAGAGATCTTCTAGGACTGGGGCCCAAGTTTCTCTATTATGCTCATCAACAGGGTGTCTAAGCAGCTTTTTCATATGAAATGAGCTGTTTACGCTTCCTATGTTTTTATTCCACACATTAACATGGACCACTAAACAGTCACCTGACTCAAACCACTATTGATCTGGGCTGCATTTGAACCAGTGACCTACATAAGAAAGGCTCAGGGGACTGGATGACCCAGAAAGCTGGTCATGGGATATGGAGCCTAATATAGAGAAACCAGTCATTTAAAATATAGCGTATTAGACATTTCGTATGCAGCCTAATGGAAAGCGTTCTGAAAGGTTCAGTCATATTTTTAGTGTGGAACTGTCACCTATCCCTATTGCCTATGGACATGTTTCCAACTATCTACTTAGCAGCTCCAGAGAAGTGATTTGGGACCAACTTTCCCAGCATTATGGGAAGTTGAAATGAATGTCTGAAAGGCATTTACTAATGGCTATCTGGTGTTGTTGCCTGGAGACTAATATGAGTGCAATAAAGAGAGAAGAACACATATGGTATTTCATGGCTACACCAAACTGGAACCTTATCATCAATAATCTATTAGAATCACTTTAGATGTTTCCTTTCAAAGAAAATATCCCCCAAATATTACTGCTAAGGGTGTTATTTTTGTGCAAAATTAATTGGGGGAGGGCACAGGTGGAGGGGATGCGGGATAAGGGGGGAGTGAGTCTTCCCATTCCTGGTGCTCTTTTTGTAGTTGAAAGGAATTCAAGTTTAACAGCTCTCCTCAAGCCTCCCAATATAATAAATGATGGCTTGAACTACGCTTTACCACTTGTCAAAGATCCAAGAAAGATGATGCAAAATGGATAGCTGGGTCATTACTTCACTATTGCTGGTCTGAATTTGGATCAGACAGACTTTCTGTTTTCCAGACCAGCTTCCCATCTGGCCTCTCTAATTTCAGTGGAATGGTTTCACTTCTAGGGAATTCAACTGGGGGGAAAAAAAAAAAAGCCTTTGCAAATTACTTTTTAGATTTAGACATTCTCAGTATGCTCAAGCTCATTGTACTCCTACTGCACTGTGCAACATTCATTCCCTGATAATGGCTGCCGAGCCTCAGAATCTGCACAGCAGGTAAGGGACATAACTTTATATGTTTTGCCTTTCTGCCCTGGTTGGTTCCAGCCTGTTAAATATGTTGATTGCAGAAGTATAGAGAAAAGGGAACAATCTGGTTTCCCAATCACGGTTCCATGCACTGGCTCTTTAATCCACTGGACTGTGATGTGAACAATGCTACCTACCATAGTGACTTCAAATCATTTCCCCTCCTAATTCTGTAGCTCTCTGCATTGTTTCTAGCAGTTTATCTTTGTCTTCAGGATAGGAGTGTAATCTTCTTTGCTTGAACACATTTCTCCCTACTCAACCACAACTGAAAGCGAGGAGGCCACGGTATTTTATGCTGTCTTTAAACCCGGGCAGGACAATGAACTTACAAGTTATTACTTTAAACCTTTGGCACTAGTAGATCCTGGGTTTCCACCAATAACAACTGTGGCATTAATGTGTTATTTCAGGAAATTCAAACTGCCTTTGTCAAGGGGTTCATGAGCTTTTGAACAAGTAACATGCAGTGAAGGTACTGCCTTGGTTCAAGGATTTGATAATTGGCTATAGAGCCTTCCACTATTAGACTACCTCTCTCAATCTGAGACAAGCTGAGAGAGAATGAAATGTGTTAACAGGTGATCTACACGCAGTAGTGAGTTGGTGATCTCAATTCAGTTTCTAATGCACTAGTGTCCATGTAGTGGAGCAGAGAGGATAAACCCCTCTGTTGCTCTGTGAGCTCTGGCTCAAAGAGCTCGAGCAGGTGCCTGGTAATTAGGATTGAGTCACAGCCTTGGTTTGATGAGGTAAGGAGGAATAGCTAGGGACCCGGCCAGGAACTCGACAGAGGTCTGGGCAGAAAACCAGATAGGAGAGGTGTGGGCAAGCATGGCAGGGAGATACTAGATGTATGCCTGTTTGCTGGCATAGAAGGAGAGCGAAGCCGCTGGGATATCTGGGGCTGGAGTGGGGGTTGCACTGAAAACACTGTAAATAAAGAGCATGGGTGGCAGCAACTAAAAGCAAATAGTGAGTCATTTGTGGAGTCCTGGACACTGGGGGAGTGCGACCTGAGGTGCCGGAGGAGGGCAGGTGGGCCCAACCTACGACAGTCTCCCTCACAAAAACACCATCTCATTTCAAAATGATTGTTTCATCCAAGACCTCAAAGAACAAATGTTCATAGAGACAATTTCTTTCTCCTCTTCTAGAGGTGATCCTTTCAGTCAGTCCCATGGACAGGCAAAACCTGTCCATTCCCATTTTACAGAAAGAGGACCTCAGTCTATAGGGCTGTCAGCACAGCCTTTCTCCGAGCACTATGTTATTCATATTCTGTGTTGTAATTGAAATCAATATATGAGAACACAGAAATAAATAAAAATATGTATAACAAATTTAAATTGATATTCTATAGCTGTTTAACAGTGTGATTAAAACTGAGATTGTGACTTTTTTTTTTTTTTTTTAAACCTTGTGGTTAACCTCTATTTTAAAAATACATTATTTGACAGCCCTGATTTTTTTTTTTAATACTGTTACTGTGTACAGACCTCCTCCCTTCTTTCACACACTGACATTTATGCATGGGCAGTGCCCAGCTATTCATTCAGCACCTGGCACAAACCTTAATCTCCCTTAACCACCAAACATTTTTTCCATTGAGCTGAGACTGCAAAGTAGGAGTTTACATTGCTGCACCGTGAGCATAGCACTGAGAGATATGGAAGGGATCATAGGGTTTCTACCACACTTTTCTTCAAACGCATGTTCTCTGAATATAGCTCAGTTCCCAACTCTGGCATGAAAATTGCATGTATGTATGGATATGGATGTATCCCTGAAGTTCTCAATAGAACTGGAGCCTAAATCTCCATTTACCAAGTAGAATAAAAACAGTTCATAAGTGTGGGGCTTCCATATGTTTAAGCATTGTAAAGATGGCTGCTCACCAACAAAGAAATCATTTGATTATTGGCGCACAGTTTATACATTGTATATATGAAAAAATACCCAACACCACATGAGAAGAAGCTTGATCCAAAAGAGAGGGTACTGGACTTGGATGCAGGACATCTGGACTCTGTTCTGGATTCAGCAACTTTTTTTACTCTTTCAGTATCCTTCATTGGACTGACATTACTCCTGCCCTGTGTTTCTCTTCCTTCTTCTCTTCCTCTTTCTCTCCCTGTTCCCCCTTTCAGCAAGCCCCTTCTGTTCTTCTCTCTGCACTTTGCTCTCTGAAATTCCCAACTCCTCTCCCCTTTTCTGTCTCATCTACTAAAATGATAAGCGATGATGGAACAGCTAATATTGACAATGAAATGTCTTCATCACCGGGTTTTAGAAATGTTACTCCAATGAGATTAACAGGGGCAGACATGTTTGAGTCATCATTTCAGGCTCCCTGCAGACTCTGGCACTCAGTGACAAACTCTGGTCACACTTGGAAGGGTTCTTTGCAGCTATGAAGGCTGAAAACTTAGTTTTTTAATTAAACCTTGGACTCTGCATAATCTGAGGTCTAATCTACACTGGGGGACTAAGTCAACAGGAGATAAGCATTCTGCGTGCCACTGAATGCCTATCTACTTACTGCGCTGTCTTCACTCAGCACCATAGACTTGAAGTGCCCTCCGGTTGATGCAGCTTTACTCCACGTGGAGGGGTGGAGTTATGGAGTCGACCAGAAAGCGCTTCCAGGATCAATTGAGCAGGTCTACTTTGGCCGCTCAATCGATCCCCTGGCTCGACACAGTTTTTTCAGTGTAGATAAGATCTGAATATGTCAGAGTAGCCACATAAATACTATAGGCAAGCTGCATCTGGCCCATGGTTCATCTGTTTGACACACTGACTTTTCAAAGTATCTAGCAGATTAGGGTCCCAAAGTCAGAAAGGCCTTTTGAAGTTACCGTGAAAGAAATAATAAATAAATAAATAGTTTCATGAACAGAAAGCTACCTCTGCAGCAGGCCCGGCGCTGTTGGAGGAGTCATTCCGAATTCCATGTACCTCTGTTGGAAAGAAATGAATAAAAATAAAATGAGTACATTGGAAAAGTCAGTCTTTTACAGCTTGAATGAGACCGATTATCAGGCTTATGTGCAAACTGTCTGCAAGTTTACTGGCAAAGATTTACAAACATTTTTTGTTAAATGGCAAGAGAAGGCCTGGGAAATGAAGCGCCAACAGGATAACTAGCTCTGTGGTGTCTACTCATGCTCCATATGTGGTTTATGTATCTTTTGAAAATATGTTCTCTGACTTGTAGCTCAAGGCCTCCTCCAATATTTAGTTAATATAAACTTTATGAAAAATGGAGTTTTATTTTCCCTTGTGTGAATGGGGGGAGCACACAGGTAGTGCTAGATCTTAATTCAATGATGTATTTGTGCAGTAGACTTCCAACACTATTTACAATTTCATACAGGAGCATTGTCTAATGGTTAGAGCAGGGGAGATGGAATCAGGATGTCTGGTCTCAAGTGCCTTGATTGAAAATTAAGAACAAACATTCTCCTAAGCTAAAACAGCCTTTCAAAAAAAAATTATTAATTTAAATAGCAAGATTGATCTGTGAAAGATCACAACGGATCTTTCTTAAAAAAAGAGAGAACTCCTATCTCCCTCTGACTGAGGAAAAAAAGTTTCAGTGAGTGCCCCATTTTGTAGCAGTTCCAATCTGGACACCCTTGGTTCCAGTAATTACTCAATAGCTGTGATGAGCCCTGATGTCAAAGGTAAAACAGGGACCATGGCTCAACTGAGCCTAACACCCTGCCCAGAAAAGCCTTTCAAGATGTGTCACTCACACTAAATGAGATGTTAACTGCCTGGGCTGGACCATATGGTGATCCCCACTGGGTGTATGTGGTTCCCCTCCCTGATCGAGCAAGAGTTTTGTTTACCGGCTGTCCTGCAGATACCCCAGGTGACGTGACGGCAGTGGAATTGGCTGCTTGGTTACTGGGAGCCACCAGGGCAAAGGCATCATCCAAGAGAGAGTGCATGGTCTGCCGGGCCTCTTCAATGGATGGCTGTGGAGGGATGTACTGAGAGGCTGGGTGGGGAGGCAAACCTGGGTACTTCCCGAGATCAAGAGAAGAAGGTGCCTGTGGTTCTGCAGGCAGGTCAGGATCCGACTACAGAGAACAAAGAGAATGGAAGCAGCAATCAGACAGACTTTTACATAAGCATTTTCCAGTCACAGTGACATTTAACTTCTAAACAATAACTAAAACAAGACTGAGGCTCTGTAGCTGGAAGCAACAGGGAAGAGACACCCGAGTGTATGGGTCGATCACAGGATGACTACTACCCACCAGTGTGATGCAGGTGTGAAAAAAGCAAAGCATTTCCAGTAGAGAGAGAGAGAGTATTAATGCCATTATACTAGGCACTGGTAAGCCCTTGTCTGGAGTAGTGTACAATTTTGGTCTCCCATGTTCAAGACAGATGAATTCAAACTGGAACGGATGCAGAGAAGGGCTACTAGTATGATCACAGGAGAACGGACAACCTATCTTGTGAAAGACTGGAAGAGTTTGTCTTATTTAGCTTAGCAAAAAGAAGGCTGAGGGGAATATGTTTCCTCTCTCTAAATATATTGCGGGATGGGTAAACAGTAGGGAGGGTGAAGAGCTATTTAAACTACAGGATTATGCTGGCACAAGAAGAAATGAGTTGAACAGTCATGAACAAATTCAGGATGGAAATTAGATGATGGCTTCTAACCACTGGAGGGATGAGGTTCTAGGACAGTCTCTCAATAGGAGTTGTTAAGAGAAACACTGTGAGGGAACTGGACAAATGTATCAGTGTGACTCTGTGGTAGACGCAGTAGCTTGTGATGGGACGTGGCAGGGCTCATTTCTAGTTAAGACCTTCTGTTCCTAACAGCTCATGCTTTAGAGCTTCAGCTGGCCACCTGTAGGGATCATGAAGGGATTTCCTCCCTCCAGCTCCCGCAACCCTGAGAATTTAGTGCAGGGATTGGTCTCCTTCCTCTGAAGGATGAGTGGTGGTCATAGCTGGAGATGACACACTGGACAGGGTGGACCAGCACTCTGAGGTGGCACCAAGCTTTCTCTCTCTCAGGTGCTCGGCTGATTGGTTCTTGCTCAGATGTTCAGGGTCTAACTGCATGTGGGGTTGGGAAGGAATTTTGCCCTGGGTCAGAATGACAGTGACCCTGCGGTTTTCCTGCCTTTCTTTACAGCACATGGTGCAGTTTGCCAGGATCATCTAGGTATATCACACTTAATTGTTTTCCTGCCACTGCAGGGGCCTCAGGGAGTGGCACACCTGGGTCCCTCCTATTCTCTGCTTGCAGCATAAGAGTTTAGTCCCCTGTGGAATGATAGAACTTCGGTCTAATTTAGGTTGTTGGGTTTACTTTGTTTATGCTGGTGGCCTGCGATATACAGGAGATCTGACAAGATCAATGGTTCTCAACCTTTCCTGACTAAGCTGATTTTTATTTTGCGTACCCCACGTTTCACATCACTTAAAAACTGCTAGCTTACAAAATCAGACATAAAAATACAAAAATCTCATAGCTCACAATTACCGAAAAATTGCTTACTTTCTCATTTTTATCATATAATTATAAAATAAATCACAACCCCCAGATTGAGAAACACTGGGAAAGCATACAGAGCAATATTAACCAGTCATTGTCTGTATGAAATTTTTGTCTGTACTGACTTCGCTTGTGATTTTTATGTAGCCTGTTGTAAAACTCAGCAAATATCTAGAAGAGTTGACATGCCCCCTGGAAGAACTCTCCATACTCCTGGTTGAGGGTCACTGGACTAGATGATCTGGTGCTCCCTCCCTTCTAGCTTTAAACCCTCTGACAATCAAAACTAAGTTGAGATTTAAGGCATCTGTATGTGTGCTAGTCAAAACTTACCCAGTTCCTCTACCAGAGAGTAATTTTAGTACAAATCTTTCAGCAAATTTAACCTGCGTTACTATGATATGAGGAGGGAGCAGTTTGCCACGTGACAGACTGAGCTGCACTAGAAAGATGTGGCTTGTAAATATATGGGCATCTGAAATCAGAGTAAATGCTGACTATCTAGAAGATGACAGTCTGATCTGTATCTCTCTAAATCAATTCTTTCTGAATCTTTGCAACTCTGAGGAGGCATTTGAGTCTTTGTGTAAAACTGACCACACTAACATTTCTGTTAAACAACCGAACAACACAGGAGAGGAGCTATTCAACAGCTAAACTTTAGGTTAGCTGTGAGGAAGGTGAACTCAGGTGCATCATCATAATGGGATTCACAACAGTGTCTGGTGGCAACGATTATCAGACAGCAGTCTGACATAGCCATCACAATCGCTATGTATTAGGGATGCAAAAGTGTAACTGTTTATAATTGATAATTGGCTGTTTAAACATTTTAAAAAGCTGATTACTGTTTAACTGGGGGGTGGGGTGAGAAGAGAGGAGTAGCTGTAGCTGCATTTGGCTCCCCATAAACAGCGTGGAGGCATGGAACCCAGTGGGGGCTAGCAGGGAGGGAAGCCACAGCTGGACAACTCCTCACTTATCAGGGAGGAGCTGAGCCCAGCACAGCTCCCTCCCTGCCCGTTTAAGCATTTAAAACATTTTAGAACGTTTAAGTGGATTTTTAATTAAACTAACTTTTACATCCCTACTACATATGACCTTAGCTCAGGAGCATATGGCTCCTCCGTAACGGGAAGTTACACAACCTTTGCAGCAGCAGACTTACTGTGCTAGCTCAATCTTGCCACTGCTTGCAGGCCGTAGTGACACCTCTCAAGACACAAGCCCCTACCTCCTCGGGAACTTAGAGTGCTGAGGACCAACTCTCCATGGATGCCAGAAGGGCTGAGCTGGCTATGTGACAAGTCTCAATTTAATAGCTGCAGATTCATTCTGATTCAGCAGGACACTAAAATGATCATTGTGCATGTTTAAATGCAGATAAAGACCACAGAACATTACAGTTCTTCACTAAATTTTTTTTAATGGAACTGTCCAGTGGTTTTGAACATTAGCAGTGAACTTAATGAATACTGATTAGTGGGCAGAGTGCAGGGGCAATAGTCACAGATGCATAATAAATACAGTTTTTTACCTGATATTATTAAACTCCAAAGTTGTTAGTCATTATATTTAACATGGAAATAAACTAATTTGATAGATACTGAACTAGAATGATTTCAGATATTTTTGCACTGCTATTTCAGTCTAAAGATAAGAAAACATATCACTGAGGGACTTGAGTTTTCCACTACATGAGAAACTAGCACAACATTTCTTATAACACTTGGGATTATTTAATGACCAGCAACATGAACTTTACTAGAATGTACTGAACTGACCATTCTCAACGGAGATAGTAGCATGCACATGTTTCACGTGACAGGTCTTTCTGGGATTTATATGTTTGTTTCTAATGCAGCTCACTGGAGAATCCTTTTTCCATTTCACTGCATTTCCCATGATTACCGTGCCTCTGTCCTCAGTGGCCCAATTCTTATTGTTTAGTTCGTTGGCATTGATTGGCTTCAAGCATCTGACGAAGTGGGATTTTCTTCCATGAAAGCTCATGCGATAAATAAATGTTAGTCTTTAAAAGTGTCATAAGATTCTTTGTTTCTCTTGCTGAACTAGTCTAACATGGTTACCTCTTTGTAACGAGTCTCACCCAGGTTCAATCAAATAGAATTAGCACCCAGAACATGTAAACTAGCCACACCAAACATAACAGGGACACAGGAGACTCGCCTAAGTCCCAGTTATCATTACAACTATCAGCATATTCCTGTAGTGTGAGAGACAAACATACAATATATGCAGAATTATTGACTCCCGGTGGTCTTTTGTATGTCCCATCACTGTCAGTGGTGATTAGCCGGTCCTTCTCAGCATCAATAGGGCTGCCATTTATCTGATGCCTCCGACGCTGCTTGGGAGAACGTTTTGCACGGGAACTAAAAGAGAAAAAAAAAGAAAAATTAAGAGAAAGTTTTTGTATTTTTTTTTTTAAACAAACATTTTTAAAAGTTGGAGATCATAAAGTATCTCATCTCAAATTCTATGAACTGCTCCAACACTCCTTACAACATTTCTGTTTTGATATGTTGTGCATCACCATCCCATAAAGTGAGTTCTCTGACAGCCACCAGTTCTCTTTTCCTGATCCCATGTTTTGATGGCTCATGGGAAAACACAGTGACAAACACACTGAGCAAGACATACCATACTATACAAAACCAAGACCCAAGGGGTGTTACACAGCAGTGAGTATAATTCAGTGACCACATAAACCACCGCAAGAACTATTATGTGCTTAGCAGTAGAGCCCATTTATAAAGGGCCCAATCCTTGGGAATTTTAAAAGGGAGAAGGATCAGGCCCTTAGTACAGCACAGCAGTGTCAGGATTGGGTCCTGATGTAGGATTTCAACCTAGAATTTTCTGACTCATGGGCAAGTATGTAACCAATGGAGTCAAAATAATGCAATACTATTGGCAAAATGCTACTGAAGTGAAACAATAGTTAAAGCCACTAATATCAATTTCACTTGTGGCCATAATTTATCAGCAAAATTCTCAGCCATGCTATCACCTCTCTATAACCTCGAAACTATTTCTCTCCTTCCTTTCCATTCTAGGCAGCACCTAACATCACCTTTATTACCATTTTTAAAAGAATCATTATTCAGAGGTACATTTTAATTTGGGATAAGTTCTAACCAGTTTGCCTCTATGGAAATACAACTGTTTTTACAGCTGGTTTATGGATTGTCCTCAGTTCTTTTCTGCACCCTTTCAGGCATGACCCCTTGCTGCATGTGAATATTTCAGAGCACCCACAGGCCAGGGATATCCCCTATGAAGTACAATGCAGTATCTAAGTCATCTGCAATTTCACAGTTACAGCACATAAAAACATCTAGGCACTTTACGTTGTAGAAGATCACATAAAAATTCAATTATGCTATAAGGGAGGGATTTAAAACAAAAAAAGAAATGTATTTAAATGTACATTTGGCTCACCCTATGGCAAATCATCAACATACTTCTGAGAATGACCTTGGTGGCAAGGGTGCTGTTCAGATAGCCTGTTCGTAAGGGAAAGTCTAGAGCGTGCAATGTTACTTTGGAAGACAATTTTTCTATCTTGGCTGGCTCTTAAAATATTTAACAAGTTCATATGTTCTCCCAGTCTCCTTCAATCACATTAGATAGTACTGATTTAATATTTTTAGGATTTTTCAGAAATAAAACTATGTAAAATGTAAAAAACCACTCCCAAATGCAATTGAATGATGGAGACTTATAAGTAGGGCCCTGCAAATCTGCAGAAGTCCATGGACCATTTCTTGTAGATGCGGATTAGATGTGGATCCACATATTTGTATCCACGCAAGGCTCTACTGATATGCAGCTAATCTTATTATAGTACCTATGTGATGAAATGGAATTTTGGGTGCCCAATTTGAGACACCTTGGATCTGATTTTTCAGAGCTCCTAGCATTATATAGCACTCTATAGGTTCAAAGCAAAGTCACCACTGACTTCAGTTGAAGCTGAGTGCTCTGCAATTCTGCAAATCAGGTTCCAGCATTTTAAGTTGGTCATCCAGAAAATGAGGAACACACAATTAGTGACGTGTGAAAAATTTGGTTTAACCAACTTGTCCATCATCACAAAGGAACTCTGTGCTCTAGTGGACACAGACTCTAGTGCCTTTTCTCCTAGCCTTGACCCCTTCTGTCCACTCAGCATCCCAGTCCTCTATCTTCCCACTTCTGGCTCTTCTTTCCTGCCCCATTTTCCTCACCCAGCCAGTCTCCAACCAAGTTCCTTTTAGGCTTCTCGTCCCAGTCCCAGTCTCCCTGCCTTGCAAATACTAGTTTCACCCTTCCATCTTCTTGTCCCAATCTCACCTGGCCCATTCCCATTCTTCTTGCCAAAGCAGTCCCAGTTTCTCCCTTCCCAACAGAGTTTCCCTCTCCCACAATATTTCTCATTCCAGACCTGCAGCACTCTAATGATGCCATTGTGGAGTTGACAAAAAACATGTCAGATTGCAGGTGTGAGATCATGTTGAGCTTTAGACTGATGTACATAGGTCAGTTGAAGAAAGAGGAAAAGGAGGAAAAGTTACATTTGTTTACAGTGTGAAAGTGGTACGGGCAATACTATGTTTAGGGAACCTAGAACTGCAGAGGAAGAGCCTCCTGTATCTGTATACCTACAGAGAGAGCACTGTCCTGAAATACAAGACCAGAAGGGAAGGTCTATGAGATGATGAGTGCTGCGTCATGGTTACCATGAAAGAATATGGAAGAAGGGTAATTTTATTGTCTGGTATTTGCAAGTTTTAAAGATAAATTGGCCATTTAATATATATGTTATAATTAGTTTTCATGGTCTCTTGACTATGTTTTCTTTGTTTTACTATGAAAACAGTGTTTTTTGCTGTTTACTTTTTCCTTGTTCCTTAAATTCTGTTAGTGCTCATAAAAAAAATTCAAATTTTGTTCCATCCTGCTTTTCTTACTTGATACTTTAGTAAAAAAGATGGTGGTGTGGAATTAATCTGTAATTTAGTAATTCTGCTTTAGCCTGCTCCCAAAATTATGTTGCATTTAACAATTACACAAGAGGAATTTAACAGTTTCCAAGTGGCTCTATCTAGCTACTAAGTGGGAAAAAAGTGTGCAAAAGTAGCAGCTCAAACAATACAAATCTCCTTAAAAATGGCTTTGGTTTATTTGGTTCTGCTACTGAGAAACTGTCCATGAGAATCTGTTAAAAAAAACAAACAAACCCCAAAATGCATGGCCTCCTGAATGCTGTTTAAAACCCCCCCTCAAACACCTGTGGTACGCATTGACTAGACGAAAACACCCAGAATAACTCCATCCCTTTCACATCTCCAATCCAGATATTCCTTAAGGAACAAAATGATTCTAAGCTCTCCCCGTGCAGAAATACAGACCCGCCACAATTTGCAAGTCTTGACATTGATTCCAAAAGAGAATGAATCTTTTTCTGGCTCTCAGACTGTACCTTTTCCTGGGTTCTATAAAGACAGTAGGCATGTTGCCTCCAGGGTCCAAGATCTTGTCGATCTGCATCTGTGCTTTGCGATATATTCTGTGCTGCTCTTTGGCATCAACAACAATCACATCATCCACAACCGGAAATTCGTAGTGGCCTTTGCGCTTGGCTCGAAGACGGATCTTATTGCGGTGATGCTCAATCTCAGATTTATGTCTTAGAGCTGTTTGTATCTTAAAGGAGGAGAAGAAAAAAACCCAAGATATATACTTTTGCAAATAAAGCCTTTTACTACTGTGTAATAAAAGGGATAATCAGAGCTAAAGCAAATTGACTGGAAATTGGCACACACATCCTTCCTCAGATATCTTGTCCTCTTGTAGGTAATATATTCCTAATCTCCTCAGGTAGATGTGCTATTAGACATAGTACAATCACTAGCACAGCATGTGCAATTAGAGAGAAGTGGCAGAGTGTTAATAAAAGGCATGATGAATAAGACAAAGTCCTTCCAGTTGCCCTAAGAAATGCTGTTCCACTGAAATTAGATTGCAACTAATGGCGTATGTGGCATATGTCTGCCTGTGCCCATCATAAGAGGCATATGATAGCTCTAGTCAAAATCTGTCATTGGTTTCATTTAAAAAAGCCTCGGAGTACAAGTAGTAAGAACTTAAGGAGCTGACTGAGTAGCAGAGTTGGAAGAGGGAGGGGTGGAAAGGCTCAGGGGATGGTAACAAGTTCTTCAGGTCACTAGTTTAAATGTAGATCAATGCCGCTAGAGCCTGGTCCAATGCCTACTGAAATCAGTAGGACTCCTTCCATTGATTACAGCAGGTTTTGGGAGTAGGCCCTTACTGAGCACTGTGCCTGTTTTGGAACTGTTTTGTTGTGCATAGAAAGCACGAAATATAAAACCCACTATAATATTTTATAAAAAGGACATTGGACGAATTGACATAGAAGGACTTTGCCTAGTAATTAAATTTACATTTCCTGGACTTCCTTGTCTATGGTTATGAAATGTATAAATTTACCTCCCAACATATTTCATAACACAAAGGATTAATTGATTTTTTAAGCTATCTTCAGATAAGTACAAAACGAGTTACTGAGCAGCAGCTGAGAGAAACATGCAGCATTAGATGCAAATAATCCATTTATCTAGGTATCACAGAAATTTGCAGAGCCATCATGAACCAAAGAGGGTTTATTAGTACCAGCATGGTAACTCAAGATTGCATGGAAAACAGTGTGTCCCCACTCTAGATGTAAGATGCACCTAAATCAGAACTCAAATAAAAGGTCAGGCATATCTCTCTGAACCAAAACCACTAGCAACTCATGATTTACACAATTATGAAAGAAAAACCCTTGATCAAGATCTGAAATGTGACTCCCAACAGATAACAAGGGAAATCTGAACCTTTTTGCTCCGATTCTCACTTAGCAGCCCATTTCTATAAACACTGTATATATACACCATTCCATGCACACGAACATTTTCTTAAAAATACCTCTTTGTTAATTTTGTTGGTCTCTGCTACTCGGTCAGCCAGGGCTGGGTTCTGAACTGGAGGGGCTGCAATTGGCTGCATGGCAATCAACTGGATCTTGCTGGGGACCCGTCTGCTTGCATCTGAGGAACGTGACATCCTGTCTACATGCTCAAAGATAGAGGCTGAGGAGTGTTGCTCGTTTCCACTACTGGTCTGTGGAGGCCCTGAATTGCCAGAACAAATACAATAAAAGACAGTGTCACAGCAAGGAACATCTTGATGAAATGTCAGGCCATACAAGATGATGTGAAATTCTATGCTATTATCCCATTCTTTGAGGCTATGCTTAATCTGCACTGGAGGTCTTCCGCTGGCTGCAGATTTATTGCAGGCAGTTTATAAGTAGTTTGCTGATTGCAAAACTTTTCATGATTTTTGGTGAATGTTCATTATTTTTGTAAATCAAATATTGGATATTTTACAAAAAATAAAAATCTCAAACCTGTTTCATCCCATCAAAAGCTATTAAAAATGCTCTAGCACATGCTGTAAACTGCTATTAATAATAGTACACAAGGAGGCTCAGATTCCCCAGAATGAGTTTTAAAAGCCAATAAAACATGACACACTGCAAAATGCAGTACTTTAAAAAGATACGGTATACTGAGAGCAATTTCTCCACTAAAAAAAGATTTTAAAAAATCTGTCCAGAATGTACAGTTTTATAGCCAATCTTTACAGATTTAAACTTTTTAACTGTCAGTTTTTTCCTTACCAACAGAAGATAAACAGTCTAGCATTAGGGCATCAAGCTGTACAGACAATGCTTTGTTGAGAAAATTATTTTCTACGCCTACAGTCCAAATACAGTTAGAGAGTCATTCTATGGAACCAATATGCATTTGTTTGATAATGAGTTCATCAAATATTTGATGCTACATTTTTGTATGCGTTGGTTATTGAGTTCCAACATACGCACTTATGCTACTTAGTCAGAACCTTCATAATCTTGTTCACAATGCCTATTTGATAAATGAAAGCTTCAGGAACAAAGTCAGTCTGAAATATGGTCAATTTAACAAAATGAATTAAAAGTAGTTTCAAGTAGAGCTGTCAAACGATTAAAAAAATTAAACAATTAATCTCGAGATTAATTAAATCATGATTAATTGCAGTTTTAATTGCATTATTAAACAATAAAATACCATTTATTTAAGTAATTTGGATGTTTTCTACATTTTGAAATATATTGATTTCAATTACAGGCTATGAAGTGTACAGTGGTCACTTCGCATTATTTGACTACACATGCACTGTGAAAGAGATAAAACAAAATAGTGTTTTTCAATTCACCTCATACAAGTGCTATTTGTTTTGTTTATCCTTTTTAGTGCACAAATATTTGTGATCAAATAATATAAAGTGAGCACTTCCCATTCTGTGTTAATGAAAATGTAGGGAGCATTCAAAAACATTTAACTGGATGGTAGTCTATTATTTAACAGTGCAATTAAAACTGCAATTAATTATGATTTTTTTAATCTTGCCATTAATTTTTTTAATCATTTGATAGCCCTAAAAAAAATCTACATTTATAAATTGAACTTTCACAGTAAAGTTTGGACTACAGTACTTGTCAGAGATAAATTAAAAATAGAGTTCCTTTTGTTTATCTTTTTTGCAATGCAAATATTTGTAGTAAAAATAATATAAAGTGAGCACCATACACTTTGAATTCTGTGTTATAACTGAAACCAATACATTTGCAACTGTAGAAAACATCCTCAGTATTTATAATAAATTTAAATAGATATGTTTTATTGTTTAACAGTGCAATTAAAACTGTTGAGTTTTAATTAATATAATTTGTTTTGAGTTACTTGTTTCATTAACAGCCCTAAATATTTGTACTGATTTTAAGAATTTGCAAAATCTTGTCTTTACAAAATCTAAGTTTCTTGTACAAACATGATCTGATGTCTCCAATTTTGTCCCTCTAATGCAATATGAAGAAATACAAGTTCGGCCATTTCCTTTCAATGACATCGTCCAAAGTCCACAGTAGTCAATAGGCATCTTTCAGCTGACTACAATGGGCTTTGGATCAGGTCTTACATAACCAGTACATTTCTTAGGGATTGGGAAAAGCCCCAAGGCAGAAAAGAATGTAGCTACTATGTACGTTGCCAAGACAGGAGCTTACATGTGGTATTATTTTGTATATCCAAAGAATTGCAACATCCCTTTGCTCAAAAGTGTGATGCATTTATATTATATACATTATGTGGGCAGATATCTAATAGATACAGGGACGAAACTGCCAACCTCTTTTCCCTGCAACACTGAATAGCCAACAGATAATTTTTAGTCCCCACAGACCCGAGCTGAGTAAGAAGCGTAAACAAGTGAAGGGCTCGTTATCCAATTATCAATCTCTTGAGCAGTAAAGACAAACTTAGGAGGCCCATTGATATAACATAGGCTAGAGGAGCTATCCAATAACATATACTATATTAAACAGAGAATTCACAGAACTGAGATAGTTCACAGAAACATAAATATTGGCCATTTAAAAGAGAAAATTAACTATTCACATTCTGTTCAACAGGGGCGTTTTTAGCGAATCCAAGGCCCTGGGAAAAGTCAAGGATGCCCAGGATGCCCTATAGCTAAGGCCACCTCTACTGTTCAAGGAAGGAAACCAAGATGTAAAGAATATCAGATCACTTTAGCATGTAAGACTTCAGCCAAAACATCACAAATCCTGCTGTTAAAAAATATTACAGCCTTAGTTACAAAAAATGCACTTGCTACTGGATAAACAAATTACCCTTTAATATAATGTGTTGTTGAGACCTCTTTCTCTAAGTAAATTGCTCAAAACCAATCTTGGCTGTTTGATTTTGAGGACAAATCAACTCAAACTTCAGATACGATTAGTAAAACTTTCTCAAGACCTTCATTCACATTTGTAACACAGAACTGCTAGTTGAAGAAAGACAGTCACACGCTAGTCTGGATACTTACCCACTCTGTTTGCTCCTGACAGCAAAAAGGAGAGAGGAAAGAAAGGCGATACTGTAGTTATGAATAATTTAGCAGAAATGGCATTTAGAATATTATACAACAAAAAGAGAGCTCCAATGCTGAGTGATGTACGTGATCCCTCGATCTGATTGCCAAGCTTTAGCTTTAGGAAAAAAAGAAGCTGAGCTTGGAGTATAGCAGGAGAACACCACATTGTTACAGTGAGGTCGAGGCTTCAGCATTAAAAATGGTTGCTTTACCCTTTGGCCAGCAGGACCAAATACCGAGAAATGGCTTCTTCCATCCCAGAATGGCAGAAGGGAAAAAGAGAACACATTTTACACAGCTCTTCAGCAATCATTTCCAGATACAGCAATTAAGACAGTTACAATAAACTCTGGATGTAGCAACTTCTAACTCTCTTAAGCCAAAAGGAGAAGTCAATCCTAACACAACATCTTTGAGGCAGATGAAAAAAGGGGACAAATAGGGAATTTCCCAGCAGGGAAGATAGAATTGAATGAGATGCAACAGGGATGGATTGACACGGACTGGGACAAACAATAATCCAACAGTGCTGCATAATATTAGTTCCTCATAAAACACTAATAATTATACCCATTTAATTTTGGTCCTTACAGCAAACATATGACATTAAAATATACATCATAGACCACTAAGACAACCTCTTACAAAATAAAAGGGTCATCTTGTGACAGTTATATGCCAGTGACCCATACTGCGTGCTAGTTTATTAGGAACACACTTTTTATTTTCTGGCAGTATTTGCTTATCTTGTGTCTTGTTTGCTTACACGCTACATCAGAATGTTCATCGGCGAGGAAAATTAGCCTCCCCAAACCGATCGTTTTGGGGTTATTTGATGGTCTCAGCATTGCATGAATAGAAGCACACACTGGGAAAAAACAGGTGCTTTGGAAAGGAACTAGTGATTTACATTGTAATAAATATCTCTTGCATCCTCCTCATTACCATTTCATCTCTGACTCAGTGGTAAACTGGGAAATGTATGTTATTGGGTCACGTATATGGCATTTAATTCTTCAATAGCCACTCCATGGAAAACTTTGAAAAAAACTTTGCAGAGGGATCTGCCTGCAATATTTCCAATATTCCTTCTTCTTCTAACTCTCACTAACACTAAGAACATTAAAACCAGGACTGACGTTCTGTTTGGGATATCGTAATCTTCTCCATGTAATGTATCTGGACCCACAAAATGGAGCAACTCTGACTGACAAGCTGAGGATCTGGTCCTGGAACCTCAAGTGAGAAGTAAGCAATAGGAAGAGAAGAGTGAGCTCTTAAAAATCAAAATCCTGTTTTCATGCAAGTATTACATTTTACAATGGGGTAAAAAGGAATAAAAATATGAAAGGAGTGAGCAGAATCACTTGCTGTATTATCCAGGCGATGCCAGCATGTCTTTACCAAAATTAGTGTTAAAATTAGCTTTCCGCAAAGGAAAGAAAATACATCGGGTGACCACACCACACGTAAGTGGAAGAAGACAAAGTCCAATGAATGATCTATTAAAACTGCCTGTCTTTCTTTAAATTATAACTACAAGGCATCATGGCTTCTAAACTATACCTTATACAAGCACCACATTAATTTTCAAAATCTTAGCTTTCCACCCTACTTTTAAATCCCATTTTTTCAAAGTCACCGTTAAAGGTATGTACCGACACTGCATCAAATCCTGCTGCGAGCTCCTTGAACCCAACGTTTCCTGCAAGACTGCAACCAACAGTCATAATGACATCTGATTAGAAACATATTTGTTGGAAGAGAGAAGGGAGAGTTATTGGTGTTATGGCACTTGGATCGGATGCATACCTGAATGAAAACACTTGCAGCTCTCCAGCTGCAACAGATGAAAAGAAGGGGTAAACAGAGGGAGGAAGGGGTGCCAATCCAAAACTGGAAGTTCCAATAGACAAAAATGTTTTTGTAGAATGTGATAGCACTGAAATGTATCTCAGGTGTGCACTACCAAACACTGCAGCAAGAGACTGAAGGGGAAAAAAAATGTAACAAACCACTCTTTGGAGCTCTGCGTGATTTGCCCTCATTGGCAGCGTTTGATGGTCTTGCAGTTTCTTCTCCTGTCTCTCTCCCACTGGACTGTTCACTGGCTGTGGAGTCTGCATCTGAAGGGGAAACTCTGCAGCCACAAAAAACCAAAGATATAAAAAAGATTAAGGAAATATTAGACAGATTTATAGAGGGCTGTGGTCAGCTGGTACAAGGAGATCCCATAACTGATTATAAGAACTGAAATGTATTCCAACACTCATTAATGTGAGAACATCTTTGTCATGGGTGCAGGAATTACACAGGTAGGCTGTGGCAATGTTGTGCCCTGTGACTTCACTCATAGACATGACAAGATTGTTAAGTAACTGGTTTTCACTTTTTAAAAATATAAGATTTTAATTGCGACAGAGCCCTTCACATTAGCAACTAGCAGGATTACTTTTCAGGACGGAAAAGTAAATATGACAAAATATGTAGGTAGTATCAGAATTAAAAGTTAACAAGTTCAGCTAGTAAAGTAACCAACGCTGAAAATAAGTCCACTTTGATCATTTGCTGACTATTTAAGCCTATGGCCAGCCAGGACTATTCATATTTTCTTTATTCCATATAGTACAAAACAAAAGAGAGAATCCCTTGGTTCCTACAAATTGTGGACACAGCTTCAAAGCCGACATGTGAGTACCATCTGGTCCAGGTGACTTACTAATGTTTAATCTATCAATTTATTCCAAAGCCTTCTCTACAGGCCCCTCAATCTGGGACAACTCCTGAGAGCTGATACTTAAAAAGAATGGCTCGGGTATGTGAATCTTTATTCTCTGCAGTGAAGACTGATGAAAATCATTCAGTTAGCTTCTCCACAATGGCCTTGTTTTCCTTGAGTGCTCCTTTAGCACTTTGATGGTCACTAGCCCCACTAATTTTTTGGCAGATTTCTTGCTTCTGATGTACTTAAACCAATTTTTGCTGCTATTTTTGTGTCATTATGCTCTTCAAATTCTTTCTTGACCTGCCTAATTATACTTTTACACTTAACTTGCCAGAGTTTGTGTACCTTACTCTTTTCCTCACTTCCAGTTTTTAAAGGATGCCTTTTTGTCTCTAACTGCCTCTTCTCTTCTATTGCTTAGCCACGGAGGCGTTATTTTGGTTCTTGTGTTGTAATATTTCTTATTTGGGGTGCACATTTAGTTTGAGCCTCTAATATGGTGTTTTTAAAGTTTCCATGCAGTTTGCAGACATTTCACTTCTGTGACTGCTCCTTTTAATTTCCGTTTAATCAGCTTTCTCATTTTCCTGATACTGTGCCTATGTCCTGCCTCCTACCCCTCAATTTTCTATTTAGATTTTTTGTAAATATTTATTTTATGGTAGCCTACCAATGCCTTATTAGGGATCAGGGCATTTTGCTGAGTGCTCCTGTAAGATGTTCAGGGCAGGGACTAATGCATTTTTACTAATGCATTTCTAGCGCAACAGGACCTTGATGTCAACTGTGGCCTATAGGTGCTAACTTGAATAAATAATAGTCATCTTCATTATCAATAGTCTATCATAAGTCTCTTCCATTTGCTAATTATGTAATCTACTTCCCATCTTGAAGTATAAGATGTGTATAAGACAATAACTGAACCATAATAGTCTATCCCCAACTCTGCCAAATGAGTTCATCGTCAAGATGCTAACCTTCACCTCCAGTCAGCCTATGATGTCAGCCTCCTTGGCTAACTAGGTAAATTTTCAAACAAGCACCTTCGTGCTTTCTCCCACGTTATGCCTCACAATTACAGAATCTACCCATAAGCAGCGACAAAACTGCCTTTTAATCCTCCTTCAAAACCTCCTCCACTATAATATCTATAAAAACACTTGACAACAAACTACTGGTGTGCTGGGACCACTGGTCTAACGTGTTGACCAGTTCTGGTTTATGTTCCCTTGTGTCTCCCCATCTGTCTGTATCCATTTGCTATCTCTTGTGTTAGGCATCAATTGTTCTCTCTTTGGGGACCAAAGTGTCTTTTTATTGTATTTGTACGGTGCCTAGCCCAAGAGGGTCCTAATCCATGGCTAAGGCTCCTTGGTGCTACGGTAATACAAATAATAAATTATATTAATATCAATATCCAACATACTATTTTGTACAGCATTATATTGCATGGGATTCTGTTTTATTCTGTACATATATACAAAAGCATAGAACTGAAAGAATAATACATAAAATATAATTCCCTAATATTTCCATCTTTCCCGCCCCCTAAGGGAGAAAATATTTTCAATGTCTCACTGGCAGGTGCAGATCAGCATATTAAAGTAACTCCACAGTTAAGCCAACATGGAGATTGCACTTAAAAGTAGAGGGGAAAATGCCAGTGTTTCAAAACCAGCACATCGATTTTTATTTTTTTTTCAACGTACTAACTTTTCCAGAGGAAATATTTTAAAATGCTTCTTTTTGAAATTTTGCCTTGTTTTCCTTTGAGTTTCTCTTGGATATTCAGACTAGAGAACCTCCAGCTACTCTCTCTTTTTGCATACTTACACATTCTGAGAGTATCTCTGACACAGCCCACTTCTGAAATTTTACAATGAAGCACATGGACCTGTATCTCTCATTTAGAATAATCCAACTGAGCCGAGCCAAGATTAGCTGACAGAACCTGTCAAGTTGCTTCAACTACCTCTGTCTTCTGGGATGCTGCTAGCCTCCTTTGCCTCTGACTCGCTAGTTCTACTCCTTAAAAAGCTCATAGGAAATATGGGGTATGAACTCTGGGGCAACAGCGATGGCGTCAGGAGGCAGGAATAGTGCATGAGGGGTTGAGTGGAGAGGTGTGGAGATTTATCAGGGTGAGGTGGGGTGCAGGATTCTGGGACTGAGCAGGAAGACTTAGGTAGGAGGAAAGAGGAGATTTCCGTCCTCTGTGTTCTAGCACACTGGGCAGAGCAGAGCCAAAGGAGTCAAGTGATTCTCTGCAGAGGCAATGATGTAGCAAGAGCTCCCCACTGTGTTGCCGGCACAGTGCAGAAGGAAGTCAAGGTAGCAGTAGATGAAGAGCCCTGATAAATCAGCCTAGAACCCTCAGGCACCATAGGGATACCCCTCATTCTTCCCAGCAAGCCTCTCCACCCAAAAATACGCCCCCCCTCCAGACACCCCCACTCATTCCCTCTCCACATCCTCACTCACCAGCATCTTGTGTCTCCCCTTGTCACAATGCAGCAGCGCTGTGGGGAGCCAAGATGGAGTGAGCAACCAATCTCAGGGACACAGGAAGGGGTAAATGGCTGGGGGGAGGGAGGGCGCGCATTTGGCTGGCAACAGGGATGTGAATAAGGGGTGGAGGTGAGCAAAGATATGAAGAGGAGAGGAGGAAGAACTGGTGGAAAGTGCAGCAGAGAGGAGTTGTGTTGTGCAATGAGATGAACACTTCTGGTTGATCATAGCACAGTTTCTCTTCTCTGCTTCATTATTTTCCTCACCAGGTCCCACCCGCCTTGTCTCACATTTCTCCCAAACCCAGTCCAAATTTCCTACCCAACCCAATCAACTGTCATGTCCTACTATAGCCTACCCAAAACTCTCCCTGCAGTGCCACACGCCTCCCCCTCACACTTCTTCAATGTCCTTCTCCGCAACCTTTCTCCTCCTAGGCACCCTCATGCTGTGCTTATGCAATCCCATGTCCTACATAACAAACACGGAGTCCTGTGGCACCTTAAAGGCTAACAAATTTTTTCGAGCATAAGCTTTTGTCAGATGCATTTAAGGTGACGCAGGACTCCTTGTTTGTTTTGCTGAAAAAGACAAACATGACTACCCCTCTGGAACAACCATGTATTGCCTCATGTCCCAACACAGTCCTGCTCCTCCACATGCTCCCCCTACCTATCATCTTCATCCATCCCATGATCTGCTAATTCACAACCACAATCAGCTTTTAAACAGTGATAGCCATCAGCATCAAAAAAACAAGAGTCCTGTGGCACTTTTAAAGACTAACAGATTTATCCATCAGCATCAGTGTAACTTATCAGCATTTATGTTCTAAATCTGGTAAAGGAGGATAGCATCAGCCCACAGACTTGGGTGTGGAAGCATGGTGAGAAATGAGGCTCTAGAAGTTATGTATCAAACAGCCAGGTGACAAAAGGGCAAAAACTTGATATGGGTGGCTTCCTAAAGCACCAATGACTTTTTTTTTTTTTTTTTCAATCAGCACACTTGAGAATGATGAAGTCACCCCTCTTCTACAAACATATGCAGTCTCGTCTGCAAAGCTGCAGCATATCTCATAGTCCCAGGTGGGGGGAATGATTTCTACAGCAGCTCTCGTGAAGTTTAGTTATGTGACACACCCCCATTCAAGAGAATATCAGAGTACCGCACTGCTTCTTCAGTGTGCAAGAGACAGAGAGAACTGAAGAGACCTCCTTCATCTCAAGATAATTAATATCTCTGTGAAAGAGAAAGATGGATGGCTTCTGTCATCACAAGTGCCATAGCACCAATATCCCTAATTCACTGTCTCTGACACACCCATTCTGCGCCTCACGGCCTGCTTCTCTCTAGCAGTGCAGTGAGTAACAGCTGAATGATGTCATAACAGTCCTTGCTGAAGGACAGGAAATTCTAAGCAAAGTGTGATACATTATTCTCAACTTGCATAGCTGCAGAACTTTTTTTGCCTGACATCAGTTTTAGGAGAGTGTTGGACATTTAGCAGATAGGTACCAAAGTGGGCATCCGCAGCAAAGTTGGGTACCAAAAAGAGCTGCAGCCTTGAGTTTTGGTGATTTGTGAAAATATTAGTACGATTTATATGTAATAAGTATAACTAATATCACCAATAGGATTATTTAACCCTCCACTTCCTTACTAACCAGAAAAACAACAGAGTCCTGCGGTGCTTTTAAAGACTAACAGATTTATTTATCTGACAAAGTGGGATTTTCTCCCACGAAAGCTCATGCGATAAATAAATCTGTTAGTCTTTAAAAGTTCCACAGGACTCTGTTATTTTTCTGCAATGGACTAACAGGGCTACCCCTTTGGATCTTTACTAACCAGAAGTAACTACAAAATTCAATCAATTAAAAGCACACACTTAACATTACCTTGTAACAGTTAATATACTGATTCTGCCCAACCCGCACCCAGCCCAAGATATCAACTTAACTGAAAATATTGAAATTAAAAACAAACAAAAAGGTAATCTTGCAATAGCTCCTAGAAAAGTGGCTAGCTACAAACTGTGATGAACGGCTAGAAAAAGCAAGTTCCAAACTCAAGGATGCTTCACTGAAAATGCTTTGCAGTGTACAATACTTCATAGTTTAATTAACCGGAACCTATCCAAGGCTACTTTTCTATAGCTGAACTAACCTCCCTCTGTGTCGGACATTCTTTGAAGGCTTTAAAGAGGTCTTTGATTTGGGGCTTGGCACATCTCCATTTTCAGAGGGGGTGATGTCCTTAACTGGTCCTGGAAGAGGAGCTGGTTCATGAATGATCAGGATTTCATCTTTGTTCTGTTGGCCCAGGTGCTGCTTAGCAAAATCAAAGCCCTTCACACTGGGGGCCTGTAGCTGTTGTGAAAGAATAAAGACAAAACAAGAACCATTAAAAGATACTAAGTACGAAAGCTTATTGTCAGGCTATTGTTCAGATTTATAATAATGAACTTCATGATGGTGACCGGGATAACAGGTTCCAAGAATGAGCAGGAGAGCACTGTAAAATGAAAACTTATCTGCAATTGTGTTTGCAGATTTATATATATATATATATATATATATAAAGATACAAAGGCAACAGCTCCTGGAGATGGGGGAGGCATAATTTTTCTATCACACAGACAACTAATTCCTTAAATTTAATCATTACAATAATACCTGTCATTTTTATTGGGTTTTCCATCTGAGGACCTCAAAGCTATGCACAAACTTCATAAATATCACTCAGTACTGATGAGCTATGGAAGCATTATTGTTCCCATTTTGCAGATGAGAAGATGGAGGCATAGAGATATGTACACCTACAGAAATTGCCACACCAGATCAGATTCAAGACTACCCATTCCTGTCCCACCATTATGGTATTGCTAATTTACAATATATCATACAAGACTATCTGACTGTTTGGGTGGGAAGCAGTGCTCTGAAGTACCAATCCTCACCAGGACCACAAAGCCTAAGTGCAGGTGGAATTGAATCATTCTTATTGATGGTATGGTACCGTGCTTTAAGGAATAGCAATCCTGGGGGGAAATCAGAAAGAGGTGATGAGGCCTCATGAAGTCACAAGATTAAAACTCCAAGTACCTCTTCACACTGGAGGTGGGAAAGGGGGAGGGAGTTTGTCAAATTCTGATAATCTAGAGTAGTTAGGGCCCAACCCTTTAAAGTCCTTATTTAGGCAATACTCCTACTGGATTTAATGGGAATTTTTCCTGAGTAAAGTGTTCAAAATTTGGCTCTGAATAGTCTAAACAACATTTTTATTTTAAAAATATTTGTTATTGGCTCTTTCATCTTAGTTCACACTATGAGAATGAGATGTTGACCTGCTAATTTTCCAAACCTTGAAATAATCAGAAACACTACAGATCCCATTTTTATAAAATTACCTTCCCAGGTCACATTTAATGAAAAAGCCTGGAAGCTGAAAAGAGGAAAAGCCGTTGACAATTCTGGCTTGCACAGCAAAAGATGGCTACATTAACAAGCACACCCACAACGGGGGTCCCAAAAGAGTTTTCCCACAAACTGAAAGATGGGTGGATCAAGTTTTAAATCTTTAAATAAGCTACCTTTCATTAAGCAGGGCATGCCAACATTTCCAACTAGAAACAGGCCTGTCTGATCAAATGCCAAAGATAAGTCTGCCCATGGAATATTTTGAGATTTTAAAAAATATTTTCCAAAGATTGTAGAAGAGCATGTTGAACAAGACTGCACTGTCTGTCTCTTCCAGCAGATGGCGATAGAAGCCTTACTGTTTAAAAGATTCCTTGACAAGGTCATTTATGACACATGCTCTGGTGTCTTTTTCGGGAACGTTTTGCACAAGAGGAGCAAACATACCAGTTTAGTAGACGTTTTGCGTTGCCTCAACATTTTATGCTTACCTTCACCCCTGCAATAGTAGTAAATCATAATTCTACTGCCTTCAACTGAGCTAAGCTGATTTACACCAGCGGAGGATTGAGCTGTTTCTGTACCTCCATTGACTCCCATGCCCACAATCCCAGCCACTTATCTGAACTTCTCCTGAAATTTAGTTTCCCCCATCCCAGTTCCCCCTCTTCTGCAAACAATCTCCCAGACCTTCCACTTTTCTCTTTCTCCTCCACTTTCCCCACCTCCATTTTCTTCAACACCTTTCCCTCTAACCCATTCACTTACTCAATTCCATCTACTCCTGGCAATTGCCCCACTCATATCCTGCTTTCACCCACCCTATCCCTCCTCCTCAACTTCTCACTCGTTTCCAATCTGTTCCCCCTTCAAAATACCAACATGAGCTGAATGCCCTCGATCCCCAACCTGCCTCTACATCTGCTGCTCTATCTTCCTTTTGTTCCTTTTTCTTTAAGTTTATTCAGTGTGTTATTTATAATTCCTACCTCAAGTTTCTCCCCTCCAACTCCACCCTGTCTCCTTCAGTCCACCAAAAACATTCACCTGAGGTCTCTTGCACATTCTTCCTATCTAAATCTCAGAGCTTCTACACCATCCTTGTTTTCCTTGACTTCAAACAACCTCAAAAACAGCTGAGACCACACATCCTTCTTAAACTACTCCCCTACCTTGGTTTTCTCAATATGGTTCTTTACTAGATCCCTTCAGTCCTTTCTAGCTGTCTCTTCAGTGTCTCTTTTGGGTAGAGGGGAAGGGGGCAATCTTCTCACCTTACACCATGGATGATTCATGAGGCTTAAACTAGCAATTACCAATTACATAAGAATTACCTACGGCTTAGAAAATGTAAGAATCAAGGTTGCCTTGAAAATTTAATTCAGACCCCTTGTGCATATACAATTTTTTAATTATATGATCACATTATTTTTCGCCAGGACCCATGCCTCATTCAGTGCACAGAATGGACTGTTCTGTAAGGACAAATCAGAACTGTGTACTACATAAAGTTGTTGTCTGCTATCCTTGTTGCCGAAGATGGAAGGCGTGCAGTGAATGAGACGGGAATGCATAAGAATGGGGCTGTTATCTTCTATGTGGGTCTGCCATTAGAGGAAAATGAAACACGCACTTTGCCAATGGTTTCAGTTACTTGCTGACTGCAGAGTAATGGTGACACAGGAATATCTGGTTCCACCTCAGGGTTTGGAGGGGAGTGTGCTCTGTTGGCCACCCATCACTCTTCTCTGTTTCCCCCACGCCTGATCACTCTGGCGCCTCCGTCTTCCTCCCTGCTCCCAAGTCCAAGTCTTCCTGCCTAGTCACTCCCTGTCTTCCTTCCCTGCCAGCTCTTAGGTCCAGTTTACTCTGTCCGCTGGCTTCTCACACCCATCTTTTATCCAATCTGCCTTCCAGGAGAGCCAGGTTTCTCTTTCACACTGCCTGTGGGGACAGCAGCCAAGGAGCACTGAGAGCACATGAGAGAAGGGATCCCTGCTCTCACTTCTGTTGCCTGACCCTGCAGCAGCCACCAGCCCCAGCAACTGCAGGGAAATTTCTGTGCCTCAGCAACTTGGGGATGGAGCGTGCTCAGTATAGTTGGAATCTTCCAAAAATTTTGCACCAGAACTCTGCTAAAAAGCCTAATGCACAATTTTTTTCTAATGTTTGTAATTTGATTACATTTTTTTTTTCAAGAAAAGACACATCTCTGGCAAAAAGGCTACCCCCTCCTGCCAAATGCTGAGCCCTGACTCCAAAACACAGAGGCTCTAGATCTGCTCAATAAAACAGTTCTAAGACTGCTTTTTGTAACATGGGCAAAACCGTGTATGTTTCCTTATTCTCGCTCTTTTAAAATAGCCAAACCCTTTTCGTTGAAGCTTCCCAAAATTATTCAGCCTGAAACAGACACCCAATATGGTAAAATTAATTCAAAAGTTTAACAAAGTTATAAGCAAATGAAAACAGGATCTTAGGAAGTATTATACCATTGTACTTAGAAAGTATTATACTATCTACACCTATCTACATATAAAATTTGAAGTCAGTCTTGATTTACTAAAGGTAGTACTTCATGCAGCTCATATCATTTGTCCTAAGCTGATTTCAAAACATAATTTGCTGCTCATTATTTTTATTAAAAATAGAAATACTAATGTATTTGGGATACAGACACAATGTCCATAGACTCCAGCTTTGTTTAAAAACCTTCTACATTTCTGTGCTCTTCTCTCTTTTGAGCACATCTTCATGATTCTTATTAAAAATAATATGGACCAAAAACACATTCTTGGTGATAGGTGTCAAAAGGACATTGCAACACAAGTTCATATTCAGCAATGCTAGATGGTCATAAGAACACCAAGATGCAGTGGAATAAATAACATTAGTGTTGTTCAAGATTGAAAAAGCTATAAGGCATTCCTATATTAGTTTCTGTGTGCTACTCAAAGTACTTTAAAAAAAAAAAAAAACCCAAAAAACTGATAACCCTTTACCGGGATGACCTGATTATATGATCTACGTACATTCATCTCTGAACAGAAGTCACAAAAATCCCATGAGCGGCTCAGTCATTTTACTGTTCACATACCAGCCACTCACCAGTTAGGGCAACTGTGGGGAAAAAATGGAAAAACCCAAACTATTACACCTTTTTGAAGAAAATGTTTTTGTGCTGGTACATCTGTCTGTCCAGGCACTGAAACAGAATCTCACAGCTTCATTTTATTGCCTTTTCTGCCTGTGCCTAAAATGGCACAAAATCAGTACTTTGAAAACCTCAGCTTAGGTTTCCTTGGGGAAATGCTTAATTTTAATGCTGTAAAAACCCCAAATTTTTAAAACTAAGTTCTTAAATAGCAAAACAAAGAGCAGTTACAAAAGGTAATGAAAAGTACCTTCAATAAAAAGAATGAACTATGCCAGTATGACGTCAGGTGTTATTCAGCACAAGATAAGAACAGGGCTCGACAAAACCCAGGTGCCAGGTCACCATGGTGACCAGGGTTTGTAGCCTGGCTCCTAGAGCTGCTGTGGAAATGCAACAGAGAAGAGCTCTCTGGCGACCAAAAATAAAACTGCTGGTGCCTAGCTGGGAGCAAATTTTGTCGAGGCCTGGGTAATACTATTGAAATTGAGAGTCGAGATTTTTTAAAAATTGGTGCCTCCAGTTAGCTTCTGAAGTTCATATTTAAACACCAAATTCCATGGGAACTGTTAGGTGACTGACACTTTTGGGAAAAAAATCAGACCATTTATTCAGGTGCTTAAATATGGATTTAAGGAGACTAATGTGAAGAGTGCATTTTTTTAAAACCTTGGCCAAGACTTTCAAGAATATTCATCCAATCAAAGGGGGTGAGACTCATTGAAAATTATTTGAGACTTTTAACACAGTCCAAGTACCACATATTTGCCAATGGAAAGGCATGACATGAATGATACCATTTTATTTTCCCAATAATACAGTTTGGACACAGCTGTGAATGGTTTGAATGGAAAACAATATGAAGGAAATTGGTTTTTGGTGTTTTTTTTGAAATAACTTACTTGTTTCAGTATAGCATTCATCACACAGCCCCTCCTACACTTACAGCTACTTCTTTAGTAAATGCAGCAATGCTAGAATTGATATATTGCTCTACATATTATATGCGAGACATTATTTCTATTTATTTTTATATGAAGTGTATTGCCTTGTTCCTTGCAGAGACATATGCAATGAACGGAGGTTGCCAAAATATATTGCTAATGAGCCAAAGGAACTAAGTTTGATCTCAAGAATAGTATTTCAGCTCTGGCAGCTCATCTATGAACAGCTCTGGAAACCCTATAAAAATGTCTTGATGAATTATGGCTGGCTAAAATGCTAGCGCACACAGTTCTGGAAAACCAATAGGATAAAATGTGAACATTTACTTAAAAAAAAAAGAACTTCCCAGTAAAGACCTTTTGAAATCTACCAATTTAAATCTGGGGAGGAAAAAAGCCACAAACATAACACTAGCAGAGGTCCAAGATCTACTTCAGTGGTCTGACTGCTAAAAATTAGGTATATAATGGTCATATACTTCCTTCCACAATTTCAGATTCACAGCATACAGCACTAGTGTGTATCCTGAGAATAAAATATATGCTCAAGTGAGATTCCACTGTAAAACTCTCAGGATGCACCAGTAATGCAAACTATTTTTAGCAACTGCTGTGCATAAAAAGTATACATTTAATTGCACCTCTTCTGGTTCACCATTTCTCTAGCCATTTCTTCAAGTTATTCCTTAAAATTACATTTTTTCCAAGAGACCTATTAATCTGTCCTCTCAGCACAGTATTTAAACAGACATTTGGAAACATTTACCAATAATTGAAATTCTGGATCTATCAAGATATGTATTACATTTTACCATTTAATCCCATTGTGTTTGTAGGATCTCACTCCCTTCACCTATTCCAGCTTTGTTTTTACATTGCTTATCTAGATTGTAAAGCTCTTTAGGATAGAAATGAGAGTCCTTTTCTACTTATCTGCCTATAATATACATATGCAAGTAATAAATGCAATATTTGAATTCAAAACAAGAAGAATGATAATAGGTACTACACTGGAGGTATAAAAAAAACTGTTCTGTGTATCAAAAAACCACTTCAAAAGACAAGGGCAAAGATCATGCCTTGTCAATTCATGCCCACTCTAAAACAGCCCAAAAAGGAATCACTTGTACTTGTGGACATGACTAGCGTAGGAAATGGAACATGATACAACCAACTTTTGTCCTAAAAGGCCATAGAACAGTTTGCACTGTTTCTGTTTTGATTTTGTTTTGGTTAGCCATTGGGAATAGCATAGGAATCACTCTCAGCTGCCGGACCAGAAAACATTTTATCTGAAACAAGAATGGTATCCAAGGCACTTCAACTCCCAAATTTTAGTACAACATGTTAAAAGTAACACAAATGTAATGACCAAACAATGCGTCTATCCATACTTCACCCTGCTGGTTGGAACACCACACACATTTTGTGTATGAGAGAATTCCAGCACCTTCTCATGAGCGGTTCACAGAGAATACAAGCCTTAACACATCAGTAAATGGCAATTCTCATTTAGCACAAGGAGGAGGAGTTTCTGGTTTTGGAGCAAACCTTTCTGAAGGGTACACAAATGACAGAATTTAAATGTTTAACAACTTGATTGGATCCACAAATCAGGTGATTAAAAGTCTAAATTGTATCATCTGAAATTTTCTGCAGGTACATAATTAGCTCCTTTTGAAACATGAGACCCTGGAATGTCTAATTCACACTGCACAAAAACTTACTGAAGGAGAAAGTTCTCAAAAAGCACTGCTTCAGAGCTCTGCCTCAAGGATATTTTTTAAACTTGAAACTCTCAGGCATCCATTCTGAAGCACTTTATGAAAGCTTCTTTTCAGTGAGTGATTCATATTATCCCCCCACCTCATCTTCCTGTACTGCCTCCCCAGTTTTAATGTGAACCTAAGTAAACCTCACAAAACCCAAGAACAACATATTATTTTCCTTCTATAAAGGCATTAACTGCGAGTACTACTTGATACTGAGCATGCTTTAGTTCCTGAAATCTCTCAAAGTGGAAAGAAAACACTTGGAAAAATCCATAGCAGCTACAACAACGTATACAAAACAGCAGCAATAGCCTAAGTTACAACAATTTTATAGGCAACTACCCAGCAGAAACACTCATGAATAGTGCCCCCTCACAGATGACACAAGTAAAGCAGGTTGAGAGTCTTCAGGTGGAACAGTTTTCTGTCAGAAAAAGCTGATTCAACAAAATCTAACTGCTGCATGGGAAAGTATAGATTTAATGCAATCTATCACAAAAAGTATGGAAATTCTTTATTTCAATATGAGAGGTAAAGCACTTCAATTTTACTGAAACATTTCAATAATGTCATTTAGCAATTTCTGGAATGATCCCCCAAAATATAAGCTTTGGCTGGCATAACCCAATGGGCTTTGCACTAGACCCTATGTGCACTGAACTATGAGCTACCCAGATAGCTGCACTTATTTTTCCAGAATATGCTGATATAAACACAATTACTGCAGCATGTTAGGTAAGGACATTCCAGTACTGGTCCAGCCTCAGCTGTGAATCAGAAAAGCTGCAGGTTGAACACAATTCTGAGCAGTTTCACACAACCTGGTCAGATGAAAGTATAAAGAAATGGTTACAAAAGCACAGCTGTACTTCTAGAGTAGACAGGACCTTTCCATAGTGCGGTCACATCAGTCCATTTTCTACCAAAGCAACTCCCTAAAATAGCTGTTCACAGATATCAATTTGCCCTTTCAAACAATTATTTCTCCAAGCCACACAAACAAACCTGACATCAATTGAAAATCTGTCAGAGACAGCACAACATTTTCAAAACTCACTAAATGATTTTTCCACTGTTTATTGCAATTTCAATGCTATACAAAACAAGAATATTTTCAAAATGAGGCCATCCCAGAAGTGCCAATAATCTCTAAAAACAGCGTGAAACATGCTGAAGACCCTTTGAGACACTGTGTGAAGGAGAATTTCCATTTAAAATGTTTTTATTTTCTTGCTTTTTTGTCTTGCTGTTGAGGTTTTATTGCACACAATAACCAAAGGCAGGCTAGTGCTCATATAAGCGGATTATTTATCATTTATACTTAAGCAAACTAAAGTTGCCTGTGATAAAGCTCTACAAACTTAATACACAATAATTCACAAATTGAATAACTCATGTCTGCATCAGCACACAACTATGAAATATGTCCATCAATCAATCATCTGGCTTGTTAATTTGGCCACCGTGAAAACACAGAGGAACTCTGAAAGATTCTCATTCATTACATCATCCTGCTACAATCACAATGTGAGCTGCCAGAGAATCTTCTAAAAGTTCCTGGTGTTCTACACCAAATGACTCAAAACTAAAGATCGCATCAGTTATGACTGCTCCCAAAACAGCTGAAGTCTAAGGTAATTTTATCACATTAACCACAAAGGATAGGAGTAGTTGTTCCATAACCGCTTCGGAGAAAGTCTGGAAAATGTGTGGCTAGCACATTATGGGGGATATACAAGCATGAATAAAGATAACACTGAAGCTGGAAACAGTCCCATTTTATCCAATCAATGAGGAGTTAAATATGATGCAAGATCACCTATTTTACCTGATGAGAAGTTCAAACTAATTTTTAACTAGTTTTAGCCACAAGCCTGAATTTAATGGAATTTTATTACATTGTTCCAAGCAATAATCGTTCTGACAGGTTTCGTCTGGAACTCAGGAGGAGGGCATATATTTTGGATACTAATTTTTTTATTATCTTGTTTTCAAACAGAAGAGCCTCAAGAGAATGAAGCGCAAGGATTTTACCTACTGAATCATTAGTGCTTATAAATGAGGCCTTCTCTGGCTCCAATTTTTTCAGAAGGTATTCCCCATCTCAAATGGTAGGTTACTGTAAACAACTTCTGAAGAGGAAGTTCCACCAGATAAAATAAATAAATTACTGAAAAAATAAAGTAATTGGTGGGCTAAATATCACACTCATTGCGAGAAGCCATTCATGGATGCCAAAGGGGAGCCAGAAAGCCAGTCAACCGACTCCAAAGCTATAATGTTACTGAAAGCTATTGCTGACACTATTAAAGGAAAAACACAGTTTGCTACACTAACTGAATGTAGATGCATGAATATCTTGAAGAAATTCATGTTGTTAGGGGTCATGCAGTCTTCTAGATGATGAGTATCATCTGTCAAGTTGTTTCTCTCTGCAGCAATCCTCTCTCTCTTTTTCTCCTGTCCGACTGGAATCATTCTCAGATGCAGAGCTGCTGCTTATGTATTATATAGACACAAGGAAAAAAAATTATTACAATGTCAGAACATTACCATAATCCTTCTCATCAAGATCAGAGATTCAGCTCCCTGAACAAATCACTCTCTTTTCCCTTAAAAAAAAAAAAAAAAAAAAAGACAAGGAATAGCTTTTTAGGACATGGGGTAATTGAGAGGAATTCCAAGCAGACAATATATGCAAATCTCTCAATTCATAGGTGTGACATCACATGTGTGAAGTATGAGATTCAGGGCTTGTCCATATGAACAGGCTGTAAATCTACAGTGCTCCAATGTACCAGGCATTAAATGTCCATGCGGACCCTGCTGCTGCACACTAAAGCTCCCCTGTGCATTTTGATGTAATAGGTGTCCCTGCTTGAAAAAGTCTCGACTTGCAGACAAATACAGACACAGTCACATTCTTGGCAAAGCAAGGGGGCATCTGGGATACTTGTCCCAACCATCAGCACTGGTGCACATCAAAGCAGCCCTTTAGCCAACTGGCAATAGTTCCCCCAAAGGACAGTGCATTAGCTGGGAATAGTAGGAGAACATAGTGCTCTGCCCATGCCTCCTTTCCCAACAGGACACATCCCATGCTGGGCAGTGCAGGGAGAGTTGTGCAGGAGACAGCTATGCTTATTCTATGCCCTCTGGCAGAATCCCCATCAAGGGGATGTGCCAATCTCTGTTGCTGTTGAAACAGCCAAATGGCAGAGCAGATCAAGGCACAGAATTGGCTTCATTGTCCTGTCACCTCTGATTGTGGTCTTCTGGTGGAAATAGGGGTACTGAACAAGCCAAAACAGGCAAGCTATAGAGTCAGTGGATACATAGTGCCAAAAAGAGGAAAGAGAACTTACAAGATCTTCCAAATAAATAATCAATATACTTATTCAGGGCACCCCTAGGGGCAATATTGATTACCTTTGATACAGAGAAGAACTTTTCCCTGAATAACTGGCAGTGGCTAAAACCATTTTAGGAACCTTAGCACAGAATTTGATTTTATCGGCTGGGAGCTTGTACAGCTTAGGCAAAGTGACAGGCCAAGTAAAATGGGCATCCAAAATAGATCAGGTTTCGTTAATCAGTTTTCGGATGATCAGAAGGAGAGAAACGGTGCTGGTTAACCCAGCTGCCTTACAGCTAACACACAGTACCTCTGCCTCTCCAAGGAAGAGGATGGGGGTTGTCTGCATGACAGGCAGGCTCTCCAGCACCAAACAGGAGGACTGTTCTGGTATGAAAAGCATTTGTCCGTTTTCTCAAAAAGAAAACTGGACTTAGCAAAAATCCAACTGTCCATAAAGGTGCCATTCCCTTCCAGTCCAGAAAGTGCATCTAGTTATGAGGTTATAGTGTAGGTGGGAGCACGGAAGAGAATCCAGTCATTTGCAAATGCCACGTTTACATTCTCTACTTCCAAAAGCAATGAAAGCCTCCTTAGCCAAAGTGACAACACCGATCACATCCAGGTGAACTTCTTGTACAACGCCATAGCTTACAGAGCCAGCCATGTTTTATGTACCCTTTATATAACTCTGGTGATCAAACAGCAGTTCTTTCTCAGAGACAGATCTGAGACGGTTCCACTCACAATAGCAGCGCCAATAACTCTGCTGCAAAACTTATTGTGCAGAAATTCACAGCTCTGATTGCTTTACTATCTACCGGTTTAAGGAGGGTCCAAATACAGCACACCCTCGCCATAATGAACCTGTCGGGACCCAAGCATTTTGTTCCCTCAAGTCAGGGGTTTGTTATAGGGAAAGAACAATCAAAATGAGGCAGTGGCAGGGCTCTGAGCATATCAACTGTCAGCCCCATGGGGACTGATAAAAAATTGTGCATCTATGTGCAATAATTCTCCCCCTTCCCCCCCACCTTCAGTAATTTTGGTTTAATACTGGCTTCTTATCTAAACCCTTGTGCTGAATTTAATATACTATATATTATGGAAAGCCTAAGTTTAGTGCCATGTTATGGGCGTGGAAGAATCGGATGTTATTCAGAGGTTTTTTCAAATCCACTCTCAAGAAAGTTTCTGTTTTCTGTCTTCTAGATATCTATGGCAGTGGTTTCCAAACTTATTTCCTGGGGCCAAGTTGAAAAAAAATCATGTATGCCCATAACCCAACAATGACAACTTTCGGCAGCGCATTCCAGTCTTTTGGTGGTGGCAGCGGGTGGAGCTACGACCCAGTGCCTGAGAGTCTACGACCGAGTACTGGATCCCGACCCTAAGTTTGAAAACCACTGATCTAAAGTACCTAGGGCTCCCATCGCAGTAATGTCTGAGCACTTCACATAGTATATATCCTCGCAACACCCTGAGGAGGTAGGGAGCTACTATTATCCCCGTTTGCGATATGGAGATCTATGCCACAGAGAGACCAAGGGACATGCCCACGGTCACATACAAAGTCTGTGGCAGAGCAGGCATTTGTGCTCAGCTCTCCCAAGTCTCAGGCTAGTATCCAAACCACAAGACCAGGCTTCCTCATGATATGTATTTGCTGCAAATCATCCCAGTCTGTGTGCTCCAGCTGTCATGCACACACTTGATCAAGTCTCACAAGTGGAAGGAAGAGAGAATGGATGGTACCAGGATGATACTGCTGTCCATCAGACTTCACACTGTCTGTCTTTAAGTGCTGAAAAAAAGCAGACACTTGCTTTATGGCATCTAATGAACAGGATGTAAACCAGGCTCTAAATTAGGGATGAAAACATCCCCACAAATATCAGTCTTACTCATATAATTGTAGAGAGGCACTGGGTTTCATGCCATCTGCATGTATCATATGTGCAGGAAAGGGAACACCTACACTGAATAACTGTACGGGTATGAAGTCTGCAGTGTTGTTGCAGCCATCTTGGTCCCAGTATATGAGACACACAAGGTAGGAGAGGTGGTATTTTTTATTGGACTAATTTCTGTTGGTGGAAGGGACAAGCCTTCAAGCTTCACAGAGCTCTTATTCAGGTCCGGGGAAGGTAAACACTACATTATTTCACTCCATTTTAACCTCTTTTTTATTTAATGCCACAAGACAAACTGTTAATATACATAGTATTTAAAAAGCATTGCCAGAGCAAAATGGTGTCATTATTTCAGCGCTGATTTGGCTGTGCAGTGATCTTTAGTTCTCAATAAACTTCTATTGTTTTGTGGTCATAAACACTCTGTTTTTGCTGAACAAGAGTCTGGGGAATTCCCTGTACAAACTTGCTACAACTATCTGGTGACACAATATCAAGAAAACTGCAAAGACGATTCACTGTTAGCAAAAGGATAGGATCATTTCCTTTGTCTAAGGCTCAGAACTGGGGGGAAAGGAGCAAAATGTGAGTGGGAAGATCTCCTGAGAATGAGTTCTGTAAGGAGTTAAAGACCCATCACTTACAAAATGTAATACTAGATTCAGAAAAGCATTGGAAAATGTATTATAGGGAGAATCTTCCACTGGCACCAATGATCTTACAGGTTTTTTCCAGTTTGTATGATACTTTTGTGCTTATAAATACTTCCCTTAAAAGATAATCTTGCAGGTTCTCCAGACAATGGAAGCAAGACTTGAACAAAAAATTCAAGACTTTTGTCTAGTGATTAAAATGGGACGTATAATGGAAACAGCGAAGGAAAAGACAAACTGAATATAGTGTGTGGATTTTTCCAAAACCAAGTAAACATGATGTAAGCTGTTTCTGGTCTGTAGACAATGAGACTGCTTCTTTAAAGAAAACTTGAGACAACAGAAAATTGAGGATTTGGAACATACAAGAGTGCACTGAGGCTACAGATTCCCTTGCTGGGACACAGATTTATTAGACTCTTTAATAAAACAGAAATGAATGTTGGCACGCCACGAGAAATGATTAAAAATTAAAACAAACACAACTTCAGGAAAAGCAGGCGTACACGATATCATAGGTACCCCAGAATGGGAGTGATCCACTAGCAAAGCTAGGTATTGCCAGGTTTTTTTTCCTCTTTGTATTTTGTATAAAATGCAACAACAACAAACAAAATCAAAACAAATTAAAAAGCCCTTTAACAAGAAATGAATTAAAATACTTCTGGATGTAACCCAAACTATCCAAATACTGCTAAACTTATCAGAAGAAGCCGGGGGGGTGGAGGGTGGGGGAAGGATTCCTTACGAGATGTTATAACTATCAGAATATGTTACATTGCAAGATTTCATGTAATCAGCCACCATGTCTTTCTAAAATTTCTGGAAAAAAATAAGAAACTGTTAAGCACTCTCCATATATGCTAGTGGTGAAAGTCTCTTCATTGCAGAGGTGACTTGCACAGAAACATCAAAATTGGGGTAAATTTGACCCTAAATCAGCAATCCTCTTCTAAGTCTCTCAAGGGCCTTCTGAGCTGATCATTGCCTACCTATTTCATTTTTAATTCTCTTGAGGGAGGGACTGCATCTTCCTTTATTTATTATACAGCACAGAGCGTAACATGTTATCGGTGCTTAACAAATACATAATAATAATGATAAACTGGAAGTTTATTTTTAAATACTTTCTCAAAAAAAAAAATCCCCTCCACCTATCAAGAGTATTATTTTTCATGACGTGCCAAAGTTCAAATTAGTTTTAAACTCCTATTCAGGATTAAGTATTACCCCAATCAAATATTAACATATCCAGGATAAAATGAACCACCAAGAGGTGAAGTCTATCTAAGGTTTTATTTGCTGCTCACCTTGATTCTGCAACTAAATCTAAAACTGCCAGGTAAGTAGAGCTGCTACTGATTTGTTCTCACTGCCTTGGAAGTGCAGCCACTTTCTACTTCTCTCATTTTTCCCTTCTTTAATTAACTTTCTGCAGACAGGGCTCTTTGACTGAACATGAGGTGACAGTATTACAAACGTGACAGTTCTAATACTGTACTAATGTCCATGGCAAGAGAAAGCAAGAGTTTATCCACTAACAAATATTTCAGGCACACTCTTCTGTCCTCTGTTTTGTTCAGTAAGTAAAAAGTAGGATAATATACTACTCATGTCTTTCTTTCATCTCTTTGTACTAATGCATATTTTATGAAAATACTAGAATAATAATTTAGGAGTTTACAGCTTTAGGCAGTTTCACATAAAAAAATACACCTCACCATCCCTCTATGCCTAGCCCTCCATGACTTTACATAATACTCAATACACATCCTGTTCAATCTCACAAGCTAATGCCCCAGTCCTGTATCAGAACTTACTAGACTGGACCCAGCGCTCATGTGGAGAGCCACTAACTTGCTGGGGACACTGGACAGGTGCAAAGGTCTGCTTTTACCAATCTCAGTGCAGGACTGGGGCCTATGTATGGTTTACTTTGCTTATCTTTTGTGTGGAAAAACTCCAAAAACACTTTGGGGTCCTGGAGAAAGTGAGGTTTGTGGGGCAACAGGCAATACCCTTCCCTGTCAATCAGGTTTGAGTCAAAGCAGAGTGGTTGTTCTGGGTGGTTTTTATTTGCTTGCTTATTTCCAAATCTTTCCCCACCTCTCGGAAACACAGCAAGGCTAGACATGCCTTGCCTCATGTAAACTGTTGGTGGGAAACTTTGCCCAAAATAGCAATAAGGACACTGTGGCACAGGCTAGCAACTGGAGTTATGTTCACAGGGGCCTAGGTGGGATTATACAGTCTGCACCGAACTTCTTGCCACCAGGGTATCATTATTATTTTTAATTAACTAGCTCAATTAAAGGGAGTATGGGTACATCAATACAAGCTGAAAATTACAGCCCCAGTTGCAACGTAGGCCGAGCTTTAAGTAGTTAACCAACTGCATGCTTGCATCAATAGGAGTAAACTCAGTACATCAGCTTCAAAAAATAAAATTTTCTCTATCGAGGAAGTTAAAGGAACAGCTCTTCCAGGACAGGAAACTGATATAAACAAAATCTGACATATTCCACTCAGTAGGACACACGCACATATCTCTGCATACAGACACACAGCAACAAACATATACAAGAGGTCCCAGAACAGACACATTACTCGGCCAGGTTATATAATTTCATTATATGCATACACTGTTTCATCTGTGATGGGAAAAACTGTAACTGAATTGTCAGAGGGATAAGAGGTTTTAGCCACCAATTCAGAAAGCTAAAGCCATTTGCAAAGGCAAGTTAGAAACTTAAAAGGATGAAAGACATGCTTTTTGCAATATACCTTACAAAACAGTTTATAAGTTTGCAGTAGCCTATGTCCAAGGAGCCTTAAAGCAAGTCTTGACGTTGCAAGGACTTCCAGGAACTAATGCAGGGGTCGGCAACCCCCAGCATATGTGCCAAACGTGGCACGCAGGCCAAGCATGAGCAGCAGGGTCAGCCCGCCCGGAGCCGCCGCTGCTGTCAGGAGTTGGCCCTGAGGCTGGGAACTGGAGGCCGCCCGCCAGCAGGAGCCGGCGCCAGCCCCAGCTGGGAACCTGAGGCCTGACCCCGCCTCCTTTTGGCCCTGCCCCCGGAACCTGCTGAAGGTGCAGTGGGTGGGGCTGGCACAGGGGCCAGCAAAGGTTGCCGACCCCTGAACTAATGGGATGACTGGGCGACAGAACAGTCTGACTAATGAGGTATTCGTAGGACACAGAGATGGTGCTGGCAAAGTTAAAGTAGTACTTGCACCTAGAAGGAATAATAGAGTAACCCTCTCCCAGGGTAGGAAGATGGACTAACTGATGTACGCAAGTTTCTTCCAACCTGTCACCTAGCTTTTCCCGAAGGGAAGCTAGATCCTAAGGGCATGATACGGCATTAGATAATACAAAAGGTAAAGGGGAAAGCAATGGAAACCAGTGGGGTTTTTTGACTATATTATTGTGTAATTCTTAGCAGTTCCACTTTTTTTCCAGATTGCAGAAAGGATCTACAATGGTGCGTCTCACCTTCCCATCTAAAGACACTATGTTTCCTAGACTGTCACAGTAACAAGTACTCAGGGTACCTGAACTACTCCCAATCCATTTTCCCATCCCGTTTTACCTTCTGTCGCTGCTGAACATTGCTCATGGTGTCTGGCTGAAACTCCAACTTGTCTGTTCGACACAGCTTCCAGTATAAAATAATAATGATAAGCAGCACCACAGCCACGGGAACTACCACACCAACAATAATCCACAGATTGTTATTCTGAGACTCGGACGATGACTCTGTCACTCTATCCACAGCTGCAGAGTTAGAAGAGGGTAGTGGGGAGAGAAGAATTTTATATATATAAATTTTTTAATTGTTAATCCTTCAGGGGGTACTTATTTCTTCATTCATAAGTATTAAAGAACTGCATTTATACAAAACAGACTGACCACTTTAACCAAGGTGATAAACATATTACTTAATGTACATCTTGGCCCTGAAATGCAAGTGTGGGACAAACGATCAATTGACTTAAAACCTTCTTTCAACTCTGGAAACCTGTGCTTTAAGTGACAAGTGAAATGGGTTTCCATCACACCGTTTGACATGATTAGTCATCTCTATTCAGGAGGAGCCATAAATTGAGCTGATACGGTGAAACAGGTTCGGAGACTGACATATCAGCAACAATTGGGTTCTTTTGTATTCTTCCCTGTACCTTTGTCTTTGTAAAGGGACACAATCAATTTGAAATCCTGTCACCTTCAAAAACCAAGTTAAACACTATTTTTATGCATAGTATTATACCCATCTCTGAATTCTACAATCACATTTTCCCAATTTGTTTACTAAATGTTTTTTCCTTCCCATTATGATGTGCAAGCCCCTACCAACAAAAGAAACTGATTATATAAGAAGACATAATGAAACTGACTACACACAAAGCAAACAAACTTACTATTTGCTGCTAGTCAATTTCATTTATAGCAATTGTTGATGCTACTTGAAATAGCAGATAAAATATTTTCAGTCAGAATTGTGATTTTTAAACCAACAATTTCAAATTAAAAGTAATATTTCTACGTGAATTTATTTTGCATATTATTCTTACAATTAACAATTCCAGTTGCTATAACTAGTAGAAATTAGAGGAAAATTATTATTGATATTTTTCCATTTTGTTTACTTTGCAAATTGGATAGCACTCAGACTATAGTCAGTTTCACTGTTTCTTTCAGTATATTAAGTTTTCCTTTGGTTTCTGTGGGCTTTTTCACAGCAACAAGAGAGAGACAAACACATAAAAATAGCATATATGCTTTCTATTAGTGATTTAGAATCTTCAGACTGTATTAATTAATTTTTTGGAACAGAAATTTCAGTTAAAACAATAAAAAAAACAGAACAAACTTGAACGCACAGTTGAGCTTGTACAGCCATTAACATTTTCTGTAAATTACATCCCAATGCTGTTTTATCCTTACAACTTCATGAATGATTCCCAAACAAATATTACAATACATTAACAAACAGAAAACATAATAAGATTAAAGGGTAACTGAGCTACCCTCAACTAGGAGACTAAAGAGGAAAAAAGTTTGAAAACTACATCTGATCCAGCCATTAATATTTTCATAATAACTACCTTACTGGGCAAATACATTTTTTTTCCAAAAAAAAAATCTTTCTGCAGCTAAATTTGTAGACCAGACACATGTTGTATTATATCTGATTTTTCTAGCTTTTGCTACTAAAGCAAAAAGACTGTACTATTATGTGTTGAACAACTTAGCTAGTTTTAAATAGAATTTGCTAAATTTATGAACAGGATTATGCAATGTAGTTGCCTAAAAGATGAGGGTACTGGACTCAAAGATACAGGAGATCCCCTTCCAGTCCCCGTGTCCTATGTTCTATGTGTTGCCTACACAGAAAAGAAAAAGTTAATTATGGATTTGAGACTAGTGAGATTTTATATTGCACACATTATATATTTTAACCCTTTTCCTCATCAGAGCGTACCATTTAGACACTAAATTCTTACGTATGGCACCTTACACTTCCATTTGACTAGTATTTAAACATTCTTCACCTCAGACTTTCACTCCTCACAGCTCTCATTGAGTGGCGTGCTACGGATCTTAATGCTCTTGTACATCTAGTTAATGAAACCTTATTAACATATGATGAAAAGGTCAAACTATAGACATATCACCGATGTATCAGTAAATAAAATCAAGATCCATGACATAAATCAAAGAAAAGGTGCCACAAGTTACGCTCCCAGCTGATATGATCCAAGCAACCACTTCCCACAGTAATTGCATCTTTCATTCACAAACAAGAAGTGGGTTTTGTTGGTTTTTCTGGGGGTTGAGTTGGGGGAGAGGTTGTAAAAAGAGTAACGTTTAAATTACGTAGGCTTGCATATTTTACATCAAGGAAATATTCCATCCCATATTTATATTTTTCCCCATTTTCTGTAACTTCATGAGTGAGATCTTCACCCATGCTCCAGCTCCTTTATGGTGTATAAAGGGATTCGAGCAACATAAAGGGCCTGCCTGAAGTCCTGTTTCTGGCTGCCAGAGCAGCCTTTCAGAGCAGGCACTGCACGGACAGTCTCAAAGTGGCCTTCTAAGGACCCCTTTGCAAGTTCAAACATGCAGGCATGTTGAGGATGGGTGGGTAACAGCAAGTAGCACTGGTGTGCACAGGTCAGTCTTAGGAGGCTACTGTAACTTATATCCCCAAGACTGTCTCAGTTATGCCTATGGCCCTGGAGTAGCCCAGGATCAAGAAGGTACAAATGGGGCATAAAGTCACCTATCTACCCAAGCTATGAGGTCCGTGCTGCACCTCCTAGAGCATGTGCATCAGCTATCATCTCATAGGTAAAACATGCATTACAGATATAAAAATAAGACACATTACAGTTTGTTTTGGGGAAGTCCCCAGATTCCTATAAGTAGGGTCATGTTTCCCCTTTCTCTGCAGTGACGGCGGGACTTACGTTGTGCCACGGCACCTTGAATGCGGTATCCAAGAACAATGGCCGCTCTCTGGATGTCGACTCTGTTCATCAGCTCTGAAGACTTCACAGCGCTGAGCCTCTTTCCGTCTTGATCCTCCACAAAATAGATAAGTTCTACGGGGTTATCAGAACCCTCTAGCCGTGACACATTGACAATCTAAAGAGACACAGGAATATTTTAAATCTCAATTTAAAATATATTTTCCTCCAAGGTTTCCCCATATTTCATCTTTTAACTCTCTCCTCACACACTACTACACTTAAGGCTTTGCACTATTAGGGCCCTTCCTCCAAAAAAAAGGCAGTAAGAACACCTTTGCCCAGAGACAATCAATGCTTCTCTTGAAATTGCTGCTGTCAATGACCCCTTGATGGCTCAAGAGCAAACGGCCCCAAATTAGACCACAGTGAGTCAACATGTTGCTGCTAAGGTGGAATCTTAATATCCACCAGATAATGGAACCAGAACACATGATACCCCAATAAACATTCACTGCTGAACCCTGAAAATTGATGGTGTCCGGAGAAACTCAGCAAAAGGACATGTTGTATAAACAAATACTGTGCGTACTAAAGAGACAATATAAGATCTAATTCTACTCTATTTCTAAACTTGATTTTAGCAACTCTCTAATTAATACTAAACAAGATAGGCATCATAAACTTATTGTTAAGTGCTTACAATTAGTCCCTAATAATTTGCTCCCAAACTAAAATTCAAGGCATCCCCTCTTAAGTAATAATAATGAAATAATAATCACAAGAGAAAACTCCTTCTATTCCAGTGGATGATTACAATCAATGCAGTCTTAAAACAGTGTCCCAATTATATAACATTGAAGTGCTGCAGGAAAGCGGGAAATCTACAGGAATGACGACCTAGTGACTGAGGAGGAAGCTATTTACAATGAACTAATCCTTTGCACAAGACAACAGTTTAATCACAAATTGAAGTTCTTGGCTTGAACAACTTCATGATAGTTGTAACACAGATTTCTAGATGTGCGAATGGGAGTAGGGGTGACTTTTAGTGATTCAGATTTGCGCCAATTAAAAAAGGTAATTTCAGCTAAATTTTACAATGCAGTCAGAGGGTGATGTCAGGAATTCATTTAATACTTTAAGAGCTCATGGATTTGATTTCACATATGGTTTGATTTCACTTGCCTTTCCCAAAGCACCTATTTTGGCTTCGCTTAAATGCTTTTGACTTCATTTCACTGAATTAGACTCAAATTCTGTGGATATTACCCATATGCATATACAGGCTTGCTATCTGCTTCAAATGAATCATTTGCTCATCTACAACTACAGCACCTAAACAATAAACGACATCTTTCCTAATTAATCTTCCTACACGAAGCCAAGTATTTACACAACACACCAAGAAGCCATTCCTTCAGTGTAGCTTTAATGCCATTATCAGTGGTTAAAGTATAAACTGATGGGCCCCGGAACCCTCCTAATCTCCGGGCTCCCTTCATGCATGTGTGGGCCCCAGCCCAGGTAGGCATTTGCAACTACTTCTCAGTACCACATCCATCAGTTATTGCTCCATAAAAATATTTATAATTTTATATGGTGTTTATGTCTATAGCAATTAGTGTCACAAACTAGCAAACACTGCATAACACAATAAGTATTGTGATTAACAACAGTGGGGCGTAGGACCTGCCAGCAGCCAGGGCAGGGCAGAACATGTGTTCTGCCAGATGTTTCTATTTTTAGGGGCCCCGGAACTCTGGCCTCTCAAATTTGTGGGCCCCGGAACTGTGTTCCGGTGCGCTCCCCCTTACTTTAACCCCTGGCCATTATTAATCAAAAGAATTTGTTCTCTGAGGCAGCCTTGAAGATACCAACTAATCAATGAACATTGAAATTGTAGATGAGAACCTCAATACTCTCTTGCTGTAACATTAAATCTAATATATTTTAATTACTTTTTGATTAACCATTTATAAGGTGTGTTCAGCTCAAAAGTAGGTGAAATAAATGCTGGAAATTGTTCTATTGAAGACTGAACCAACATAATGCAATATGGAAAGAATCCTAACATTAGGGCAACGGTACTGTTCTCTCACAGAATTCTCTTTTAATGAGAAATTCATTCAACTGATTATTTAAAACTCCTTTCCTCCAATCATTTGTGCACAAGTTTAAAGTGAAGCCCAAGCATCAGTGTTTGCAGGATTGGGTTTTATAAAAGCAAAGCAAACGACTCTCCCCTTCTCAGTTTCCAACACTCAAATTATTATTAAGGAACACATTACAGCATTCCAGTTCACCAGTGGGGAAAATGACTCAACCTAAACACTGCTTTAAGTAAGCATAATGAACGGCAATAAAGTGTGTTGCTAGGGTGTGATAAAATTAAGATATACAGTAAAAAGTAGAGGGAAGAAAACAGTTATTACTAATGACTTTCAGCTACCTCATTGAGGGAGAAAGGAAGGACAATGTTCATTTTCATAAGTCAGTCATTTTTGGTCTAAATGTCAAAAGAGAACAACAAACATCTGAGGGGCTTAGATTTTAAGATTTCTCTCTCAACAGTTCTATCAGTAAAATCAGTTGTTTTATTAACAAAACCAGAACAAAAAGAATTCTGCAACAGCATGTGAGCTTACAACCTGTGTCAATTTTCAACCCAATCTGGGATCCACTGTACCATCCCTTCTCAGAACATCAAGTTTATGATTAAACCATTGAGAGATCCTAATGCAAATATATCATGAACATACATTTCATGCTGTTCTCACACACACACACACTCGCGCACACACTTCTTTCCAGTAAAAAGATTGGAGAAAGAAACCTATTATAAGCCTATCCATCCCATGTCACTCGACCCTTCTGCCAGCTGAGGAGTAGTCTTTAATTGAAGAGGAGGAAAGGGTATCAGTAGATAAATTAACAGAAGAGAAGGCTGACGTCTCAAGACTTAAATATTGTTTCCTAATGCTCTTCCAGGTTATCCCATTTCTTATTCAAACAGGCTGTCCTTATCAAAACACATTCTTAAGCACAGAACTGCAGTGTGTATTGTAAACACAGACCTGCTTTTAATGTGCATGATCAATGCCACTGCTTGTTTATAATTTTCATAATTTCATTGATTCGAAGGCTAGAAGATATCGCTGTGATCATTTAGTCTGATCTCCTGCAAAACAAAGTTCATAAAACTCACCCAAAATAATTTCTACAGCTTGTATTTTTTAGAAAAGAAACATCCAGTCTTGATTTTAAAAGTGTCAGTGATGGAGAATCCACCATGACACTTATTAAATTGTTCCAATGGTTAACTACTCTCATTGTAAAAAAAAAAAAAAAAGAATACCTTATTTCCAGGCTGAATTTGTCTAGCTTCATCTTCCAGCCATTGGATCATTTTATATATACACCTGTCTCTGCCAGACTGATGAGCCCATTATTAAATAATTTGTTTCCCCTGTAAATAGGGACTTACAGACTGTAATCAAGTCACCTCTTAATCCTCTCTATTTCTTAAGCTAAATAAATTAAGCTCCCTGAATCTACCACTATAAGGCATATTTTCTAATCCTTTGATCATTCTCATGGCTTTTCTTTAAACCCTCTTCAATTTATCAATATTGTTCTTGAATTGGGAGCAACAGAATTGGAAACAGACTTCTAGCAACAATCGCATTATTGCCAGATACAGAGGTAAAATATCCACTCTACTACTCAAGACTCCCTGGTTTATACATTCCAGGATCACATTGATTCTTTTGACCACAACATCAAACTGGGAGCTCATATTGTGAAAGGAAGCATGTGAAAAAAGCAAAAATTTCAATCATTAATAAAAGAGCTCATCAGTGCACATTTTTCTGTTAATATTAGATATGTGCTTTAATCTCTACAGAGTAAAAACTTAACTGTGCTCCAGTACCAGTAAAAATTAATTTTTAAAAAAATGTTTCCAAACGAGTTCTGTAGGTCAGTGCATACTGTTGTCTTGGCAATCAATTCTAGTCCATAAATTATAGTAAGAAAACCTAGGTAGAGGAGGAAATCAAAGCTTTTGACTTTTTCCGTCAGCCAAGTGATCCTATAATCAGTTGCCAATTTGTTAGTAAACAGTAGGATTATTTCTCTCTTTGAAATATGCACATCCAACAGGAAAAAGAACAAAAAGATTCTGCTTTTTAAAAAATAGGATTTAAACCTATGCAATTAAATCCAACTGTGCCATGGTCTAAATTACTTAGCAAACATTACAGCATGAGCCATATGTTAAATGAACAATACACATACTCAAACCTAACAAAGACTGTGTGTGTGTAAGTTGTTGCATAAACCTACAATGCCAGGAAATACACCTAAACACTGGCAGCTTACTCTTATTGGGTCTACATTGCCAGTATTAGTGACTAATATCAAGTATTCACCCAATTTGGCATTTAGGCCCTGATCTCACAATTGCATCCACACAGTGGACCCTTGTTATGTTGGGAGGGATCAGAGGGAGGGAGAGACTAGTAAATAAACATCTGTGAGGAGCCAGCTCTAACATCTCTTTCAGTGGCAACTGTCCCAGCCAGCATATCTTCTCTATTTTGTCAGCTGGAAATCCGGGTTGCTGAACTAGAATTGGTTTGTCAGTAAGGACCGGAGGACTTAGTCTCAAGCTGAGAGCTCAAGATGTATTGAAACACTATTCCTCTCAGAAATCCATCCCAAACACCACTATCAGGAACACCCCCACCCCATGTGCTGGATGGGTCCCCTCAGCTGTCAAAACTGTTCTGGAAAACTACAGGGGTTCATTAAAAAGGACAGCTGTTGGTGTAGGAAAAGTTAGCAAAAAAGAGTTCCAACAAAAAGGTCAAACAGTGGAAATTCTTAAAATGTTCATTTAAAAAAAATAAAAATCCCAAGAAACCTAAATCTCTCTCACAGATTATGTGCCATCAATTTGAGAAGGATTCACTTACCATATAAAACAAAACATTGCTCAGTGAAAAACTGAACCCACCTTGACATCTCATGTTATCATACCTTTATAATAATTGTCTTATATAGCTTCTTAGATAACTAAATATTAAACACGTGAGTTATTTTATTTCTGTAGTTCTCCCTTAACTGAGAAATTCATTGCTTTTATCACTTTGCACCACAACCTTAATTGCCATTCTAGGATTTATTTTTTTGTTTTTCATAGCATTCAAAAGAAACATAGATAATTCAAATCTAAAAGTATTATATTCATATGAGCTTCTGGTGTGTGTTCTTTTAACAGTACTTAAGTGCCTGAGTCTTCATAAAAGTAGCTGACATGACAGACTACTCATAAAAATGTCAAGGGTCTCTAAGCCTGCATAATGTAATGTAACCTACAGAAAGCATATCTTGTATTTGAATGGAGAAGCTTTAGAAGGTGAAAGCTCTATGAAACATTTATACAAGCACCCTATAAAAATAGATGGGATTGTGTTATGTATAATAAGCAGCTATAAGGCTGTAAACCTTGAGTGAAGCTATGACTTTCAGTGTCTCTCTAACATAAGAGCGTGCCACCACCTGAGCAATACAGAGGAGAGAATGGGAGGAGAAAAGATGAGCCATTTAGATGCTAATGTCAGTCCAAGGCTCTTATTTTCATAAATAATTCCAGCATTTAGATTTAAAGAAGTGATTTTACAGAGTTATGTTCGTTGATAAATATATTTATTAAGAAATCAAATGTAACCCCAAATGGTCCCAGTTCTACTTTAACAGCATAGGAAACAAAAACCTCTGTGTGTAAAGCATTGTGTTCTCAGTGAAATACAATGTTATAGCTAGAAAGGGATCTCTCCTAAAACCTATGCATGCAAACAATACAGAACTGGTGGTTTATTACCTACGGGGTAAAACAGTAACTTTTTACATGCAGCCTACCTATATATATTTTCAATACAATAGCATCTATGTGGGTAAAACATAAGATTTCTTTTATATCAAGAAGCGAAGTAGGCAATAGGGAAAATGAAAAATCTGAACAGGGCACTGTATTCAGAGTGAATCATAACTGCAAAAGGAAATAAAATAAAAACTACTACTAGAACAGATGCTTCTTTTAGACCAAAAGCCCTCAAACATCTGGAACTTAAAGGAGAAGGGGAAACTGCAGGGTTGCAACTGTAGGAAGATGATAGGTCTGAACTGCCTGGATGGCAACTGTGAGGTCAACTGTTGATGTATTAGCTCGCACGCTTATTTTTAAACAACTTCCCTGTTAAAAAGGTAGACTGGGTTACAGATTGTTGATCTAACTGATAAAGGACCATATGCGACAGCCAGAAATCTAAGGAAAGGTTAACTTCTCAAATCTCTGCAGCCTGAAGGTGGCTTTTGTCTGAATGAACACCATCAATTACAATAAAGGTACAGAGAGCCACCAGTACCCAGATATCAGAGCACGGTAGGGACTGTCACAGATGCCAAGTGTGATGTAATTAATTCCTTCTTTCACTGCAACTTCTATAACCGAGAATTTCAGACCAAACAGGCCGTTAAAAGGTGTAATATGTTATTCTGTTTGACAAGATGCCTTAACTGCACAGCACATACGCCAGCCAGCACTTAGCCACATTATCCTATTTCATATTTATATACTGTTACAAAACACTACAAAGTATCTAGAAGCATTTTAAGAACTTTGTGGCTAAAAAAGGGGGAAGGGGTCAGTCTTTGACCCACAAGAGCATTGTCTCTCTCCCTTTACAAGACACTTCAAATAAATGAGGAACTCAATCAGTTCTTCAAATAGGTTGCTTTTAAGAGCTGCTTCTTAGCAACATTTTAAAAAATCACAGTACTTATGTTACAACCATTTAACACTACAGTTGTTTCCACTGTTATTAGTTCAAAAGGCAGCAGGGCAATTAAAAGAATGTTATTTGCACAACATGATATATGTATCAGTCTTATAAGGCAGCTGGATGCTTTAATTTCATCTCACCTTCCCTCATGTGCTAGATACTATTTACTGTTTGAACAGTTTATTACCCTTTACACACATGGGTGCGCGCGCGCGCACACACAGCACACAAGCACAGATTCGGCCACTGATCTTTTAGTACCTGCACAATGTTGTTGCCTGCAAATGTGGCCCGTTTCCATATTCGCCCTCTGGTCAAAGCCTCATTTAACAGCTGAGCCAGTTTCCGCTCCATCCCAGCCTGGAACACTTCCTCCTCAATTTGCTGGTCGACAACACCCAAGAGAACTACATTGTTTAAAAAAAGTAACCCAAGAACAAACAAATTAGTCAGAAGCATTAGTTCTCAGTGCCTTTTATGCAACTTCAAGGCCAGGTCTTGAATCACTTTCTTGTGCTCTGTTGGACAACATAAGCACAGTACTGAAATAGTCAGAATTGAATCCCACCCAGCTCAGATGAAGATTGAACATTACAATGCACGACTTTGGAAAAAGGGAAATTAAAAGGAAAAAAAAACAACAACGCTGAGGTGATTCCTGGAACTTCATGGGGGCTAGACTGGTCCAGAATAAATGCAGTCATGAAGTAGCCTATCTTCAAAATATCTAAATATATGGAAATATAAGGTACATGTCAAAACACGAACAGAAGAGAGTACACAATTCAAAATTATAACCAATTCCAATTTATTTGCTTTTCATTGTTAACTGCACTTTGAATTCACCTGTCACGGGAAGGTATGGAGATATAAACAAGAAGATAAAATAGGCTAGAAAGAACAGAACAAGTAGAAAACAGAAAGGAAAAATGTGTACTGTCACCTGCTTCTTCCTGGCTCAGACAGCCCTGAGCTAAACCTATGTAAGCAGTAGTACAGAGAAATTGGTTAGCATTAGTGGTTGTTACAACCCGGAGGCAAGTGCTGTAACACTCCAACCTGGAGAGCCACCACAGCAGTTCAGTTAAACGGGGTGACACTAATCATCATCAAGGCATATTCAAAGCAATTCAAACAGTAATTACTGGGCTCAGTAGCCCTTTTCTGATGCAGACATGGTCTAATCTCCATGGGCCCACAAACTCCCCTGGAAGGAACCACACCCAGGTAGGGACCTAAAGTCTTTACAGCTTGTCTGTGCTGGGCAGCTGCCTTTCTCCTTTGGACCGTGTCCTTTTACACCTGGTCTCTAAGCGAGCTGGTCTTTTCTCCAGCAGGCTGGAACTCCATGCCCGCATCCGCTACAGTCCTTCAGCTCAGACTTCCTGATTTAAGCCCTCTGAGCCTTCTCTGTGGCAGTCCCTAGCCATAACTGTGTCCCCCAGAGACTTGTTTCACAAAATTTCCATTTCAGGCTGCTTCTTCCAGGCCTTGTCTTACTGAACACCCCCATCTCTTGATTTCACACACACACACAAAGATACGAGGTTTCTTAACTCAGTCCTCCCACTCTTTTCTCAATCATCCCCTCTTTCCGTCTCTCTAGAGAAAGGCTCCTTTCTTGTTGTAGGCCAGATTCCAGGAGAATCCCTGGCTCCTTTCAGAGCCAGAGGGACCCACTGCTTCACTCTCCTGCTTTCTACGAGGGCTCCTATAGAATCATTGAATATTAAGGCTGGAAGGGACCTCTGGAGGCCATTTAGTTCAAACCTCTGCTCAAAGCAGGACCAACCCCAACTAAATCATCCCAGCCAGGGCTTTGTCAAGCTGCACTTTAAAAATCTCTAACTATGGAGATTCCACCATCTCTCTGATAACCCAATTCCAAGTGCTTCACCACGCTCCTTGTGTAAAAAGTTTTTTCCCAGTATCCAATCTAGACCTTCCCCACTGCAACTTGAGACCATTGGTCCTAGCGCTCATCTGCCAACATTGAGAACAGCTTAGCTCCATCCTCCCTGGAACCCCCTTTCAGGTTGCTTAAAGCTGCTATCAAAACCTCCCTCATTTTTTTCTTCTGCAGACTAAACAAGTCCAGTTCCCTCAGCATCTCCTCTGAAGTTGTGTGCTCCAGTCCCCTAATCATTTTTGTTGCCTTCCTCTGAACTCTCTCCAATTTATCCCCATCCTTTCTGTAGAGAGGGGTCCAAAACTGGACGCAGTACTCCAAATGTGGCCTCACAAGTGCCAAATAGAGGGTAATAATCACTTCCCTCGACTTGCTGGCAATGGTCCTTCTAATGCATCCCAACATGCTGTTAACCTTGGCAATAAGGGCACGCTCATAACCAACTTCCTGTCCACAGTAAACCCTCGGGTCCTTCTCCACAGGACTGCTGCTTAGCTAGTTGGTCCCCAGTCTGTAGCAGTACATGGGATTCTTCTGTCCTAAGTGCAAGACACTGCACTTATCGTTATTGAAAGCACCATCACTAGTTCTACCCCCATGATTTGGCCGATTAACGGAAATTGACTCAGCTGCATAGAACAGTGTTTGTTTCTGATCACTTGCAAAACTGGAGCAGTTCATCCCCCAGTTGGGGAGACAGTAATATCCTGGCTCTTTAGGGACCTGTTAAAGTACAGAAAAGAAGCTGTCTCTGTGACTAGCACCATTCCACTGTGCTTCTCAATTCCAAGTGCAAGAAAAGGAATTACCTGCTTGTGAAATTTCAGGGGAAAAAAAATCAGTTTTCAGTAAAATTTGTATATTTTTGTGTAAATTTTTCATTTTTAAAATTTGGTTTTCAGTACAAACACTTGCATTTTTGTTTTGAATTCTTTTAAAGCCAAAAATGATTCCTGCCCCACCCCACAAAAAGAAGTGGTATTTTCCCCACCAGCTCTAGTCCCAGATGAAGTATCTCAAATTAAAAGGCAATATAAATAATCAGTGATCAAGCACAATAATTCAAGAAACACCAGAGAATTTTTTTCACCATCTTTTAAATAAAATAGATTGAGAATTACAAATAATAGCCAGATGTATATTACATAATGGAAGATCACAGTCACAGAAAGTGCTACCTTCCCAATATTTTAGGATTATATTCAGGGCAAATTAGGTCAGGTGACTTGGACTAGAGCAATTCACTGGAAATTAATAGGGGGAAAAGTGAAAAGGGATGGATCTGCTTCTTTATGGTCCCTAAAATTGTTTAAATTATATAATGTTTATTTTTATTCTTTTTCACAGCCTTGGGTGCTTTGATGTGAATTGCCTAGAGTAAATCAATCATTACTTTTTAAAAAAAAAAATTAAAAACCTTAAATAAATCAATGTCCAACTTACATGGCAGCTAGTGTATACTTCACCCTCTGTGTGCCTGAGTGGCATTACTGTACTCTGAATAAACTGCATTCGAAATAGAACGTAATATTCTAAGCCTATAAACAAGGAACTGCAATAGGTCATTCTACACAAGACAAATGCACTTCCCAGTAGTTCCAGATTATTAATTCTTTGGTTTTAGAGTTTATTTAGTACGGATATAGTTGTTACCTCAAAAAGCTATGTTACCTAGCTCATGGCTAACAAAAATGATCACACAGCTAGCTACCCTTACAGAGTGTACATACCTGTTCTCACCCAGGAAGATTTCATCAACTGTGACACATTCAGTTGAGGGTAATGAAAGGCTGGAGAGAAAAAAGGACAGGGGAGAAAACATCTGTAAGAACTGTGTACTTAACACAAAAATAAGAAAAGATGCTGTTTCATAATTCACATTAAGACAATGAATATCTTATTTGCCGATATAATACAACGCTTAGTGCTATACAAAAGTGACAAAGACATAGTATCAAGAACATACTTTCTGGTTCATATTCATGAATGAAAAGCAGGTGACCAAGGTGGTCAGTTTAATTACCTGAAATATTTAATATACTCACCTAAGATCTTTGCTCCTAGAAATATTAAGAAAAGCCTGATTGCTTAAGTTGTCTTCAATATAAGATGAGATTTTTGCTTGCTAAGATCAGGTTGTACACTGGGTGACCCTAGGTGAGTCATTCATGGCTCTTTGAGGAAGGGAATATCTTTCTTTTTATGAGTGCAACCAGGGAGAAATGTTAAACCTTAAGTGTAGAAGATAAAACTGAACACACCTATTTTGTATTCCAAGTCATAATGGAATAAAATATACATTAAAAATTGTAAAAAACGAGAGTCCTGTGGCACCTTATAGACTAACAGATTTTCTTCGGAATAAGCTTTTGTGGACTATAACTCACTTCGTGCATCTGACGAAGTGGGTTATAGTCCACGAAAGCTTATGCCG
>ML685838.1:5308132-5406171 GCA_007922175.1 Pelusios castaneus
CGGAGCTTCTGCGGCCACCCGATCCCCCATGTTTCCGCGATCCCGGTTAACCGAATGCACGGTTAATTGAGGACCAGATAATCCAGGTTTCACTGTATATACTGATTCAGGGCTCCTCTAAAAACCAAAGGATCAGTGGATATGGCTCAGTATAGCTGGAAGATTGAAAATCCTTTTGCTCTGGTCATTCACTCTCTACAGTCTAAAAATATCATCCTGCAAAAAGAAAACGTGTAAACTGCAGCTGCACTGGTGTTTTTCAAAGCCCAAGAAGGGGAAAAATCACAAGATAATTAACCATCTGCCAATGGCAATAAAACTTTGAACTGTTAGAGTGTTTAATTACTTTCTTTTTTTAAACAAGGTAACAGTTGTACTTTGCCACTCAGAATGATATACGCTTTCTTCTAATTAGTGCTAGAAAAATGATTGAACTTAATGCAAATTCCTGTATGCCTAACAAACTTTATATAGAATTAACTCGCACATGAAAGGGTCAGGAATATGTAGGGCAGGTCTACACTTAAAAGGCTGCACCACTGTAGCACTTCACTGAAGACGCTACTGCATTGACAGGAGAGCTTCTCATATCCGTGTAGTTAATCCACCTCCACTAGAGGCAGTAGCCAGGTCAACTGGAGAAGCTCTGTCTACACTGGGGATTAGTTCAAAGTAACTGCACTGCTAGAGGGTGTGCATTTTTCACACCCTTGATTGCAGTTATACCAATTTAAGTTTATAGTGTAGAGCCCCAGTCATCTGTTTCACAGAGCCACAGCTTCAACCTCCTCTGCAACTGTCTACAGATTAAGTTGGCTGATGGTACCATTAACCCTTTATAGTACCACATCTCATCTCTGCTCATCCTCCCAATTACTGTAAAGTAGAAGCTCCATTACAGTTAAGACCAGAGCCCAGCCCCAGCCTGAAACATAGGTCGACATAGCTAAATCACTCAGGTGTGTGACAAATTCACATTCCCGAGTTCCGTTATTAAACTAATACAATCCCCAGTATAGATGTGGCTAGTCAATGGAAGAATTCCTTTGTCAACCTAGCTGCTACCACCACTCAGAGCAGTGGATTATCTACAGCAAAAGAAAAACCTTTTCATCTGCACCACGATCCAACAGCAGTACTGCTGTGCCATTATAGTGCTCATTGTGTGGACATGGCTTGAGATGCTGATACCCTGAACGACTGATCTCCCAGACAAACAGAAGAGAAATAATAATGATGAGGGGGTAGAAGTGAATGGAGGCACACAAAGCCCTGGTTGGAGACTGGGAAGACCCTAATATGAGGAAAGAGTTGAACACAGAGCCCTGGCAGGAGGTACAAGGTGCATACAAGAAGAGAAATTACACACTTCCCTACCTTTATAACATCTGGGTTATTCAGTACTCCTTATGGATGTTAGGTGCGTTTAAATACCAGCCTAAGTCACACAGCGCACAGGTAAACTATGTTCTGGTTTTTGTGCTTTACAATTCATAACCTAGATCTTGCCTAAACAACAACTGGCACCTACAAAGGCTAAGTAGCAATGGGAACATTGTCAACATGAAACTGCTGCTGTGCATGAAAGGCGGCAGCAAGTTGGACAGAGCTCAGCCTACATGAGCAGTGAAACGTGACCAGCTTAGTCAGTGACATTTTGAACATTCAGAAGGCCACCTGTTCACTGAAACCTACCAGCCATAAAGACCACATGTTATTTCATCTTGTACTGCATTTTACCCTACTGTCCCATATCCTTTATTGCCTTTAAGACAACACTTTCTTTGGAACAGTGAGCCTTTCATTTGACATGGTTTACCTTTCACAGAGAATACAGCACCTTTCACCACGTTATGGTAAATCTCATGATTAGGACCCTACCAATTTCATGACCGTGAAAAACGCATCACAGCTGGTGAAAGTGGCCCTGCCACTCTGCCCTGTAAAATGCATGAAAGCAGAAAGACTTGGTCCCCTTACAAGATTGCCATATAAAAGCAATAGTAGTTCACCTTCTTAACATCACTTACAAAGTCATTAAGCATGATCTCAGTTTTAGCAATTTAGAAATATGCAGCAAGTTACAGGCACTGAAAAAGGCCTTAATGTTGGATCAAACTATATTAACAGATGCAGAGTGAAAACAATAGAGGGAATGACAAAGTCTCTAAGAATGTGGTTCTGCTGCACTTAAACTGGCTCATGGGGCTGTTTAACTGCACTATAGATGCTTGAGCTCTGGGACCCTCTCACCTCACAGGATCCTAGAGCCAGGGCTCCAGCTCAAGCCCGAAAAGCTACACTGTAGTTAAACAGCCCCTTAGCCTGAGTCACCTGGCACAGGCATATTCTTAGGGAGATTCCTCAGAGATGAACCCAAGCTAGGTTTATTCTGTGCATGCTGAATGGCCCACTGCTAGAGCCATAACTAAGAAAGAATCACAGGGCATCAGATCTGTGCAGGAGGGAAAGAGCCTGGCCATCTCTCTGCTGACAGAGCGGACTTGGAACGTGGGGCAGTTAATGATACAGCACAAAGAATAAAAACAGCTGCTGGAACCGGGAGATCAAAGCTGAAAAGCTCAAATCAAAACTGGTTGTCCTGTTTGGATAGAACTGCAGTGAGTATGAGCATTCAAATGATGTACCAGCTAAGTTTAGAGAAGCTGCAGGAAAAATGTTATCTGTATGCTTCAGTCTGCTATTGTACGTATGGATACCAGATTCAACAGGTTAAAGCACTGGTTTTCAACCTTTTTTCACTTGTAGACCCCTAAAAATTTTTCAAATGGAGGTGCAGACCCCATTGGAAATCTTACACATAGTTTGCTCACCCCCAGAGGTCCACAGACCACAGGCTGAAAACCACTGGGCTAAAGCAATGGTCGTGCACATGATTATGTTGTTCTAACCCTACATAGTGACCTGGTGAAGGGAAAAAAAAAAGAACAATCTACCAGACTACTTTACGCAGATATTCAGTGAGGAGGATAGACATTGGGCCACAGGCTGAAGCCTGAGCCATGAAATCTGGTGAGGGTGAACAGTTTGAAGCCCAGACTCCAGCCCAACCTTAAATGTCTTCACTGCTATTTTTAGCCCCACAGCATAAGCCCAAGTCAGTTGACCTCAGTTCTGAAACGCTCTGCCACAGGGTATATTTCCAGAGTAAACATACACTGTAGGGCAGGGTGTCAAACTCATTTGCTATGGCGGGCCAGATTTGACTGAAATGTACCTCAAGTGGACCGTACATACCATAAATGGAAAACTAGGGCCTACACTCCCGTGGCACCACAGATCGCTGTATATACGAGACTGTGCTCCGCAATACTGCAAGGCTGCACACTTCCTCTGTCTGTTAGGGAGGGAGTGTGGTCTCCCAGAGCGCAGTCTCACATGCCCAGCAACGTTGTGATGCCGTGACACCTGGACACTCTCACGGCATTGTGGAGCACTGAGTATGCGAGACTGCGTTCTGCGATACCACGAGACCACACTCTCTCGCTCTCTGTTAGGGAGAGAGTGTAGTCTCAGGGGCTGTTGTCACAGGCTGAACAGAAGAGATTCACAGGCCATATCCGGCCTGCGGGCTGATGTTTGACACCCGTGCTGTAGGGGCACAGATAGATTACAATGAACTGAATTTACCTTAAGAGTCAATATTATGTATCTGTTCTTTAATATCATAACGTAACCGTTTAATGACGTTGTAAAGAATATCCAAAGAGACTCCATGCTGTAAATTTGGAACTTGATCTTGAACAACATACTCCATGTTGTATTTTTGATGAAACTTGGTTTAGCTGTATACTGTGTAATTTCATTTAGATATGTGAACAAGATGTGTGAATGAAGGGTGTATATGATGGGATCAGTCTCTGACGTCGGCCTGTTCTGATGAAATGCAAGTACCACTTTAATGGCCGAACAATGCAGACAAATCCTTGAAGAAAAGCAAAAAGGAGGATCCATCCCAGAAAGAAAAGAACCAAGTATAAACAAAGCAAGATGAAAGTCAAGTCTGCAAGTGACTGTGATCAGTGATCACATAGAAGCCCTGAGGCAGAACGACACAGCAAGATCCATAAGCTTACATGAGAGGCAGCAAGTATAAAAGACAGGTAAGAACATGGAAACTTTGGATCTCGTTCTCCAACTGTCATCTTGGAGCACTGGATTCATGACCAACAGAGGCTTAGGTCTCTCCTCATTCCCAGCCTAGTTGGCCACCAGGCTGGCTCGAACAACACATAAAAGAACTGGCCATTATCTCACATCGGCTTGATGGCTTTCTGACATTCTTATATTTACAATAAATGTGGCATATTGCCTTGTCCCACTGAATAAGATCTTGCTAGTCTTTTCTTTTATAAGTGTAACAACCCTAACAAGTAGTCCCTGCCCCACAGAACTGACAAGGTTGTCTCTCAAATTGCATTTATGTACCATAAAATCCCAAAGAAAGAATAGTGCATTTGGATGTTTTATAGCGGTTTTAATCACCAGACACCTTGTCTTTCAGGATATATTACTCTTGGTAGAAATTCTGTTCTCATTTCATTATCCTGTAAAACTGAAGTGACAGGACATGAGTTTTCAACAAGAAATTAATCAAAACAAACAAGCCAACAAATATATCATACTTGACTTGAGAGAAATACAAATGAAGAGCCCAAGTAAAAAAGCTTACCAGACCCTATTCTCTAGGCTTGAAGCAGAGCCAGAAACAAAACACATAGTGACAGAGCATATAACAGCAAACAGAACTGATGGAGAACTAACTTATGACTATTCTGTATGATCAGATATAGTTTTAAAGCTAGAAAGATTAATACTAGATATTTATCATGGATTATGAGAAATAATTTATTACATACTCTCCGTCCTTCCTAACCATCATAGACTTACATTTTGCTAGCATTTGGGATAAAGTGAATACAAAATTAAGAACTATAGGACTAACAGGGTAAGACATACTAAAACCCATGCAAATGAGTGAAGATAAATGCCTTCTGACAATTATAAACAGCAACAATAATTTATATTAATTTATTTAAGAGATTGAAACCACAGTCGAGATCATTTGACAATCTCATTTTATGGTCACACAAACAAACGGAGTCTTAGCTGCCTGTGGACAAGTGTTCTGGTTTCACCTTCTCCCCACCTCCCATTGCAAATTACAGTTTGAGCGAATACTAAAGACATTGGAATGGTTAAACCCAGCTACTACTGTATAGAGATAGCTTATGTGCCCAGGGGAAGATAGATGTATTGAAGATGTATAGATTTGCATGGGAAGACCAACGTGAGAAGCTAAGGAGATTAACCAGAGTTAAAACCTATATGGAGGATTACTATGAAACTGCAGAGACCACCACACAAAAAACAGTCTTCTGCAGTCCTAGTGACATGAAATACTCACGTTCAGCAATTTGCTGCACAGGAAAGCCCAAGTAGAAACTGAACTCCACCACAGACAGGTTCCTCAGCATCTCACTGATATCAGACCCATTCAAGAATCCATATTTATCCTGAATTGCAAAGACGATGTTCACAGGGCCCTGCCGAAATGCTACGTGAGGCCCGCTCAGAGTTATATTCAGTATCTGAAAAGACACAACTAGAACAGGTCAGGAAAAGCAAAAACCCGCACTTCTGTTCTCTCTCTACCACAGGTTCTTTTTGGGTTTTTTTTTAAATAATGTAGAGTGAGATGCTTTACAAAAGAGTTGAGTAGCAACCATTTCAGACTGATTCAGCCACACTGTCTCATCAGGGACATAGGGTTACCTGTACCCTGTTTCCCTTCCAAGATTTATCCTTTAAACCAAGTTATAATCCATGCTGATATGAAAGCTGCCATCCAGAAAATGATTTAAGGAAACTGTCCGCATAAAATTCAAATGCAGAGTCAGCAAAATAAGAGCTATAAGCAAAAAAAAAAGTCTTACTTTGTATGGAACAAATAGGAAGAGACTCTCAATATAAAGTAAATGAACACTATGGAAAGAGAGCTGTCCTTGGTCACAGGCCACTATGCCCTGAACTGCCAGAGCCAAAGATGGCTGGAAAGAAAGTGTAATCAGACCCCACAATATGCTTCTATAAGTCTTTCACTGGAGTTGCACTCAGCAGCCATTCACATAGAGAGATCACATCCATCAAAAACAAAAAGGCTAGACTGTAGAGTAAACTTCAGTGTGAGCGAATTACAAGCATCAAGAACTGTTTCATACATGTTTTACTATGGCCTCTTAAAATGACATTTTCATTAACCCAAGTATTTCTATTTACTTAATATCTACATTATATAGTATTTTGCACACATTCTCCACTGTAAAGACATATTTTATTTTTACAGAGATTGGATTCTTTTTATATTGTTTATGAGATCAGTTTATGCAGCACAATATTTTTATTGTTTTTAGTTTTAAAGCAAAGCTAGAACACAAACTTTCAGAAAAAAAGGTGACATGTCTTATTAATTTGATTCATAGTTGATATCCAATGAGTTTTAAGCCGTTTTACTGGGTACAATAGTTAATAAAGACTCATCACTTTCCAGATCTACCGTTCAGATAATAGCTCCTAAGGGTATGTGGCACTGGTGTAAATACTGATGAACCTTGGAACCTAACTACTCTATTAGTTATTCTCAATATAAATCTACCGTTAGACCACCCATTCAAAATGAGTGATGAAGAGTGCAGTGAACTTCTTGGTTAAATTTTTTTTTAAAACAGAAATAAAAAATACACACACTGCTAATAACGAAAGGACATCACAGCTCTACACAACCTACCAAATTAAAGGTAGCCAGTGAATAGCTAATCTAATACTAAGGACATGCTGAAAAATGACAGCAGGTAAAGAAAAACAAACAGAGTCCTGATGCACTTTTAAAGACTAACAGATGTATTTATCGCATGAGCTTCCGTGGGAGAAAATCCCATTTCGTCAGACTCTGAAGATGGGAAATTTACAGAATGGGAGGAAATTAAATGCAGGGAAGTGTATGACATAGGATCAGGTCAGACTGTAACAGCAAATCAAAATAGATGTTAGGATTCAAACACTGGGGAACAGCACATAGAGGAAGGTGAGGTCAAATCACCTGTTATAATGAGAAAAAAATGCATAGTCCCTGTTTAATCCCAAGGCAACTGAGTCAAATTTGCATATAAATTTGAGTTCTGCAGTCTCTCTTTGAAGCTGTAATTTGTTATTCATCTGTTTCAGCACAGCTATTAGCAAGTCATCAATGGAGTGAGCAGAGAGATTGAAGTGTTCCCCTACTGGTTTTTGAGTGTTGCAATTTTTGATGTCATATTTGTGTCCATTTAGTCTTTTGTGCAGAGAATCTGATTTATGCCATCATGTGCTGGAAATACCCCTCTGCTTTGTATATTGGAAAAACAGGACAGTCTCTCCACAAAAGAATAAATGGACACATTGACATCAGAAATTGCAACACTCAAAAACCAGTAGAGGGGAACACTTCAATCTCTCTGCTCACAACAGGTGATTTGACCTCACCTTCCTCTATGTGCTGTTCCCCAGTGTTTAAATCCTAACATCTATTTTGATTTGCTGTTACAGCCTGACCTGATCCTATGTCATACACACCCCTGCATTTAATTTCCCCCCATTCTGTAAGTTTCCCATCTTCAAAGAGTCTGACGAAGTGGGATTTTCTCCCACGAAAGCTCATGCGATAAATAAATCTGTTAGTCTTTAGAAGTGCCACAGGACTTTGTTTGTTTTTCTGCAACAAACTAACACGGCTACCCCTTTGGAACTTGACTACATAGCAGGTAAAGAAAAAGGGAGGCATTTTTCCTCAGAGCATGCTAGCCTTCTTACCTGTACTGTAAAGTTGTAGATATCCTGGGGATGTTTTCTCACTTCCATGAATGCCATTGTCAGCCCTTTTTCAATGTGCTGGCTGAAGTTACAGAACCCAATATCGATGTTTCCAGGCACAAACTGAAGCACTGGAGGTAAAATGTATGTGTTATTGCCAGTGAGTGCAGTATTTGCACTGTATGGAGAGAGTGGGGGGGAGCAGGGATCCCTCCCACCAGGAATAAATCAGTCTTCCCTAAAACCCAGACTGCACTCATGGCAGCTAAATGTCCAAATAATGCAGCTCAAGGAATTAATTACTGCAGAAACTGTCCTGTATTGTTTCAGAGGGTTTTCTTGTCCCTAAAATCTGATGTGACAATAAGGCTTTTTTGCTGTTAAGAGATTCTGTAGCCAAAAACAAAACAAATAAAACCCACTACTTATCACAGGCTACTGAAAGATCCCAACGATACACAAACTGTCTGGTTTTATACGACTCTAATACTGAATCAGTCATCTGAAGCGCTACTGTCCCTGAATTATCCCAGATTTTTATGAAAATCTTTTTTTTTAAATAAAAGATCAGCAGCAATTTCTTTGTGGACTGATGGTCAAGTCTAGTATTCAGTTTGGCTGAAAGACTGTAACTTTGGTCTGCCATGTCTCCCTTGAGACCAGTCTGACACCTTTCAACCATCCTTAATAAGCATACATATACACATGGGCACCTGTGCACTCACGCACATCCACGTTTCTCCTTTCTCCTCCCCGCCAAGACCCTGGTTCAGAGTTTTGTATTTCCCCTGCAATTGTTTGCTTTTGCAAATGGTAAACAGCCAGCAACAGTTTGCAAATGGTTAACAGCCCCAGACGATGAAGGCATCTGCCATTTTACACCATGGTAAAATCAGCCATTTAAAGCATAGTTAAAAAAGGGGAGGGGTGGGGGGAACTCATTACACTGACTTGGTTAGAGACATCACTGGTTATAGCATGAAGTATGGAGTAGAACAGAACAACTGCATTCACCTCTTGCCAAGTAAAAGCTTTTTAAGCAGTTAAATAACAGTAACTACTATGTTTTGAATCTGAATTTTCCATTCAAAGGTCTCAATTCACTTTGTTAATATTCATGATTTAAGCCTCACAGGCGTAGAATCTAGATCTTTTGGTTCTCTATCTTGCATCTTAATCAAAAGATCATCCCTTCTTCCTAGAATAAAGCCTGTATCCATTCTGCTATTTCGTTCCCTCTCGACACTGTGAAGCACAGTAACAAGAACTCACCTGTGTGAACCTGGAACCTGGAATCTGGCATGGCGAAAGAAGGCTGCAGAGACAGGATGACAGGGGCAGGACCCAGGAGGAGGCTGCTGTTCATAAGCACATTTATGACAGCGACTGCCGTGTAAACAAAAGGACCCGATGTCACCAAGAAAGAGAATTTGGGGGAAATTTTATAAACCTAGAGAAAAGAAATTAAATAGAATTATCAGCATTAATATTGGCAACAATATCTCACATCTCCATTGCACTGTCCATCCAATGATCCCGTAGCACTTTACCAACATGGAAGAATTAAGCAACATATCTCAAATAGTTGGGAAAATATTACCCTAAACTTACAGTAGAGGAAAGAAAAGCACACCAAGTCAGGCAGCTGGGAAAAGAGCCTTTATCTGGGGAGTCCCACCCCAGTGTAGTGACCACAAGTGCATCCTTCCCCCCGCCCTTTGCTTGCCCAACCAGAAAGTGTTCAGTACCGTCATCTTTCCTTTTGCAAAATGTACTGTGGGAATTTGAACAGAGTGGCCTGGGCTTCAGTTTTATGCCTCATACCTAGCAGCACAGTGCCTCTCCCTCTGCATCACGCTGGAGAGCACTTCAGGCTCCATATCAACTACTGACTATTTACTGAACCAGCCCAGCATTGTTTCTTCCATACTGGACACACATATAGTCGTATACACATCCCACTGACTCTGTGCATGTATTATTCAGAAAGCAATACACAACAAGGTATAGTACAGAGATATTACATTTTGTATGGCGTTTTATACATTCACACACTTATTTCAGCTTAGCTACCACCAATAGGAGCTTTCTACCCACAATTCGTATTCTTTCAGAAGATAATTCCAGACTTGAGCAACCTATTCTAAAGATCTCTGGCCATCACGTAACAGAAATACAACAAAGGGTTTAATATATCCCAAGTGAAGGTTTCAAAGCAGGCTCTTTTGCATATCCTTAAAATATCTTTTTAAAAAAACCCCAAAGATGAAGGATTTAATTTATCTGAGTATAGTAATTACAGAACTTCTTTCTCCAACAGAAAGTTTCCCCTAACCCAATCACATGCTCACTTCCCGGTTGCTCCTTCACACTCCGAGCTCCCTCTCTCTACACACATGATCACATTATGAACACTGTGTACACAAAAAACCAAGATCAGAACCCTAAGACCTCACAGACACTCACATCTTTACAGAGGGAGACACCAGCATTCTCTCGACCTTGCCCCTAATGATGGGATACCTTGAAGAATTTGAAGCTTAGGATCAGCCTAGTGGAAGAGCACACAATGCTATCAAAATCCTACCTTGCATGTTTCTTATTGACATCTCTATGGCAGCACAGATTAATAGAAATTAATTTTAGATGACAAAATAGACAGCTTTTCCTTTCTTTCAGCAAACAAAATGAGCAAAATGTATTTTTTAAAAAGATTTTTTTTAAAAAAAGTGCACAAAACAACCTCAAGCATTAGGGGGAACCACTGTCAAAAAATATAGACAGGTCTCCTCTATTCCTCATAATTAGATACCAAAAGTGTGCTGCCATCAGATTTTATTTTAAATGAATGCAGACCTGTAGTATTCAAATTAGTTCAATATAAGTAAGTACAGATACTTCAGTTCATTTTGCCTGGAGATATTACCCTTTTATCTCAGGAAGAAATGTTTTTGCAGCTTCAATTTGTAAAATGGGGAAGGAATGCCAGAGGAATGCTCTCCATTACCTACAACAGGAGGCTGTCTGACAGGCAACAAAAAGAGGAAACAATTTCAATCCTGCAGCTGCGATCGTTTGTTGTTTTCTAAAATAAAATATGCAGAAGAACAACTTAGCATAGCAGGCACTCATCTGACGTACTCTAGTCTGCAACTTTAGGGGCAAGAGAAGAAAAAAACAGAGAAGCAACACAGCTGACTACCTCTTATCTACTTCATCCCATTACAGAATTAGTGAAAGCAAACTCTCTAGACCTTTGTTATAATCCCTAACCAGCACAGAGTTGACAGATTCTCTTGAATTCATGTGAAAAAATTGAAAGAGAGCATTTTCAATTGCCATTTAAGATGATCATTTCTTCCTATTTCAGGTAAGCAGCAATTACATCAAACAGCAGCCAAGCATTTTATTTTTGTAAAAAGTACCTTGCTATTATGCTAACTTTAACAGAACTGCCTCCTACTTTACCGTGCATTACCTTGTGAAAATGAAAACATCTATGAGCTATAATAGGATATGTAAAAAAAGAAACATTAAAACTAAAATGCACTAATTAACCTTAAACTGTACTATACATAAACCAGTAACCTGCACTCTTTCCTAACAGAAAAGTCATGTTTGTTTACTTGGTTAAGGTAAGAACCAACAAAGAATCTGTTTAGAAGGCTGCATGACTGCAGTCCTTAATATACTTTACTATATTAGACAGCTGTTAATTTTAAAGCACAACAAGGTTGGCAGTAATCCATTACTGACATGAGGTTTTTTTTTTTTTTTTTTTCTGGTAGGCTAGGGAGGCAAGAGATGTTCTCTCCCTTTGATGAGAAGGAATGTGAAAACGATGAACCATGGTTTGGAAGACTAGCTGCATTATTTAAAAGAAGAGCCGACTCCCAGCAGCCTTAGGGCTAATATATCCTGTCAAGAGCTCTTCATGGCAATAGTGGACAAAAGGAATGAATCTGAAAGAGGAAAATCATAAAGGGGCAAGATATTAAATGTTTGCTCCAGTCATCTTACAAATATTTAGCAATATGTTTGGTTTTGTTTCAGTTAACATCACCATGTTAATCAAAGTTTCTTATATTACTGAAATATACAGGGCCAGTTCTCAACAGGTGTAAATCAGCATACTTCCACTGACATGAAACTTTGACTTCAATACAGCCATGCACGTTTACACCAGATGAGGATTTGTCCCATAGTTTGGACTCACTTAATTTGTTTAACTGGAGAAAGCAAAGGACATTTCATTTAAAAATTGTTTATTCTGTAATCTACTGCCAAAGCACCTAACCTAAGCTGTACAAATTATTTGTATATATAAAATGTAAAGGACAGAAACCAATTATAGTACTTTCCAGTCGTCACTATTCATAATTTGCAAAAAATAAATAATCCAATTAAAGAGTTTAGCAGACGTGTAGATAGGCACCCTCATCAAACTATCCCATACATTTTTAATCCATATCACTAACCTCCCTGAAAAAGCCAAAGAAGCTAGAGGAGTCTTATGAAACCAAACATGTTTAGGCTAACAGAGAGATTTAAATCCAGGACCTTGAAAGTTAAAATTGTATGTTTTTACCACTTAAACCAAAGGACTAAATACTGTAGCTGGGGACTGACAGAAACTCATAAAGTTCCTAGATTGATCAGCTACCAGATGGCAACAGAGACACATTCTTAGGGCACATTTTCACTGCAGTTAGCTTGAATGACAACATTTGAGTTTCCCCACTTAAGCCACCCTAGCTTGAGTGACAGCATCCACACAGGAAAGATAAGTTTAGCTATACTAAAATTATTGCATAAACACTGGTGCTGTAATGAACCAATTGAAATGTTAGGCCTTCGCGAGAGGCATATCCCTTGGTTGTTTGAGCTTGTCTCACTCTCTCTTCTGTGGTGTACTATGGGAAATGGACACATCTGGGCACATGGACAGACATGGTGTTAGACTGCCAACTCATTACAGTACACAACTTCCGATTTTATGTTCCTAGACTGTTCCCCATTGGAAGATCAGGATCCTACTCAGAATGATGACCTGTACCAAATGCTGGAATTAATGGGAACAGCAGACACACAAAGGACAGGAGATGTGGGACAGAATCTTTTGACAGCAGCTTGTTGCCTTCACAAAACAGTAAAAAGGAGAGAGCCCTTATACAGATTGTCATAGCTGAGAACTCTCTCTATGCTGGCCATCTGTTACAACGTACCAAGTGGAGGAACTCCAATGTCATGCAGACCTGGGATGATCAGCAATGGATGCAGAACTTTCACCACCTTCCTGGAGCTGTGTAAGGAGCTTTCTCTAGCACTTCAATGCCAGGATAAGCAGACAAGCTAGGCTGCACCACTTCAGAAGTATATTGTGATTATTATCTGAAAGCTGCCTTTCCCAGACTGATGCAGGCTGGCGGCTAATCAGTTTGCCAACAGGAAGTCAACAATGTAATGATGGAGGTTCGCAAAGCTATTATAACTTTAGTAAACTGTTGGTGAAGACTGGAGATAACCACAGTCTTTGAGCAAATGGGCTATTTAAACTGTGCTGGCACCATTGGTGGTACAAATGTGCCCATTACCTGCACCCTCCACAAGGAGCACATGATTATGTAAACCAGAAAAATATTACTCTATTATTTAGCAGTCCTTGGTTGATCACAGAAAGAGATTCACTTGCAACTTTGTTGGATGCACTGGTAGAGAGCACGATGCCAATATATTCCAGAGATTCTGCTTTTTTTAAGTTTGACAAGCTGGGTCTTTATTCCCATCGAACGGGATATCAATAGGATGTCTGCGTCCCCTGTTATTTCTGGGAAACCAGCCTACTGCCGTGGCTCATGAAGCTCTACCCTGATATGAGCACTTCGGGCAGAAGGTTTAATTTTATCATCTACAGCTGCAGATGATGATGATGAAAAACGTATTTGGCTGACTGATGGTCAGATAATATAGCCTATAAAACCTGCAGGTTTTATAAGACCACTCACAACATCAGGGCATGCTATGATCTGCACAACATATGTGAGGTTCAGAGGAAATTGGGCAGGACTGGGGCTATGACTGTGCTGCATGACAAATCCAATACAGGCAACCAAAATGCACAACAGCTGAGGCTTGGTCTGGACGAGCTAGGGAAGTGTGGGACTCCTTGGCTTGGAAAGGGAAATGGAAGAGGAGGAAAATAAAATAATCTAAGCACTTACTATCATACACTGTACCTATAAGAGAATCATGTCTTGTGTATGTATTGTCAAATTGTGGCAGTATGAAAATCAGACTCACAGAGCACCTAGAACAGAGGTCAGTAGGTCATCTAGTCCAGGCCCCTGCACTCAAGGCACTTCAATACAGTTCCTCTCTGTCTTGTTCTCCAAGTATTTACACACCAAGGGACTGTACAACAAAAGGTTTTATTGGAAGGGAGTAACACTGCCAGTGAACCTGTCAGGAGGTAATTAAGTGCACAGGGGCTGCAATACCATGTCACGTGCAACGAAAATGCACATCATATCAGAATACTTGCCCTCACTCTACTGTGCCAGAGGATACCGCTGACCATGTGCCTCTCATCCATGCACCAGGATACCCCTCACCCAGAGGTCACTGGGTATAAGATGAGTTAGCATGGAGTGGAGACAACAGCAAGATGCTGAGCTGGACAGGGTCCAAACCCCAGCTGTACTGAAACCTGTTGGCGATCAGTCCCAGCACGTACTCAAACAGATCCCTCTAATCCAGATGGTCCTGCTCCCTCATGGTGCAGTCATGGGTGATGTAGCATGCAGCCATCTTCTCCACATTCAGCAACCCCTCAGCTGCAGCCTGATTCTGCTAGTCCCCTTTTGGCATCTCCTTGGGACACAAAGAGGCAGTCTGACCCTACGCCTCACTATCAGAAGGTTGCCCTTTTCCCCTCTGTTTGAGAATTTCTAGACCCTGATTTGACTGCCAGTGGCCTCTTTGGTGGCTCTCTCACCTGCACTGGGGCAGACGGACCTGAAAAACAATGGAACAATGCATTATCCTTCTATCCAGAGTGGAGAAAAAATGAAAAATGTCTCCCCTTTAACTTCACAGCAAGACAAAAGTCACAACTTTTAACTCCTTGGCATTCATTCTCCTCCATCTTTGCATTTCTCTAATCTGAAGCTGCTCGGTCCCAGCATTCTCTCCTCCCCACCCTTACACAATGGCAAACACTTTATACATTTGCACCCTTTTAAAATTTATTTTATTTTTTAAAAAAGAGGTTGGGGACTTGGGAGTGGGGAGACAGGCCTGGGACAGCAGAACAGTATTGTTATGTGCTTGTTATTTCAAGTTGTGGTGCCAATAGAAATGAACCTGCCTGAGATCTCGGAAAGCGTATTCCAGGACTCTGAGAGATTACCATCCATCTATGTTATGAAGCTGTTTCATCATCTGGCAAGTGATGGGCAGACTGATGACTGGGAACTAGTGAACTAATCTGGGCGAGTATAAACAGGATGCGAAACCAGAGGCAATAACTCAGAACCACCACAGATGTCCCCTGGCAAGCTACCCCTTGCACCCTGGCAGCCAGACCACAGACCTGTCCTTCCAGGAGACTTTGCAAGTGCTCTGGACTTAATGCCACCAAAGCCCATGCAATGGACTTATATCCTAAGATTGTGCTCTTTTTTAAATGCTTTGGCTGCCTCAAAAAACGTAATGCTAGTGTCAGTGTGAGAAAAAGCACACTACTGTACATGCATTCTGTAGCTGTGTTTGTCTCACCCCCATCGCTGTGTTTGCTACCACTGCTCGGCTTATATTAACAATAGCAGCTTTACACACCTGCAACAGTGTGCATCACGATAAATCACTGCTTGCCATGCTTAAAATTTGTTCCCATGAAGAATTCATCTTGGACCATATGGTTATGTCTACACTTTCAAGTTAAGTCGACTTAAGGAGGCTTAAGTTGAGCTAACTTAGTTCCTGTCCACCCCAGGCTTTCATTAAGTCGACTTAAGAAATTCCTTAAGTCGACTTAATAAGAACCGGCGGTTAGGTCGACCTAAGCACAGTTTAGACGCTTAAGTCCACTTTATTAAGGGCAGTTAGGTCAACTTACTAAGTCCCCATTCAGGGGAAGCACTTTGTTAAGTCAACCTAATCAAGTCGACTTTAGGTCGACCTAACGTTTGTAGAGTAGACATAGCCTATATGCCCAGGAGGTGGGAACAAGGGAGAAGGATGGTATTTTTCCTCCCACTGCTCAAGGTGAATCTGAAACTAGTACAACACAAAAGCCTGCCCTACAGCACCCAACACCTCCCCCACTACAATAATAAGAGATCAGTCATAAACTGTGTAGCCTTTGCTTATATTTCTAGTTTATTGCTTATATTTAGGCCTAGCTTATATGCATATATCCTATCTTAAACATGTATATCTCTCTTTATCAGTTTAAGGAATTTTAGTTTTTATGAGAAGTGCACTTAGCATAACTTTTGTAGTAGAAGCTGAAATGCAAGAAACCTACAGGCCACATCATAAATTTTTTACGAATTTCCAAGATGAGTCTGTAACAGCTCTGCAAAATGTAGGTGGATGTAAAGTTAAAAATATCAGAGAAGTGGGTCTGGTCTTCCTGTGTTCAAGTGGTATCAACTCTCGATATAATATAGGAGAGAGGTCAATAATGTTACTGGAGTATTTAGCTTTCCAATAAAACACCACAAAACCCACAAAATGAGTAGACAAAACTAGAGGGAAGGTGCCATGGAATAAGCTGGTAGGGAAATATGTCAATTATACACATGAACCCCTTACCCAATAATCTGAAGGTACCCCAACAATTTCTGGGGTAATGGCCCATTTTTGGGTAAGGAAGTATGAAATCATTTGGTTTATTTTTATAGGGGTATAAAGGTGTAAAGTCTGTAATGTAAGGGGGGAAAAAAAGGTATTTAAGTCTGGTTAGCTGTGGAAGCTTCCACACCTTTTACTCTGCAACCATCTTGCCTGGGACAAAATCTTCAGAACCCACAAACTTCTTTCTTTCTTTTTCTTTTCTTTTAGTTAAGTTTTAGTTAAATTAGGTAAGTTTGCTTGAAGTTATTAGAGCCTACACTCTTCATCTCAACCCTGAAGAAGTGCAAGTATAAATTACTTGGTAATTATTCTACAGGACACTGGTTAAGTTTTAGTTTGTTACGGCGTATAAGATTCTGTATAAAATTGTGCTAAGTATTCTTTTTATTGTATTTGGCCATTTAACTTTTATTGTTTTATGCTTATGGCAATAAAGTGTTATAAAATGTATTAAGAACCCTTTGTAATTCTAATTATTCCTTGGGGAAGTCCTTATTTGTAGTTTTATCTGTGACTGGATTGGACTAGAACCTTCTTCTGTAACAATCAGGTAAACCATTACTCCAAGTGCTTAAAATTCCAAAATTATTCCTTATACAGTCCAGTCAACAACAGGCCCCGTATGTTGTCATATCCCCCTAACCATAACAAGGGCAAATCACTCACTCTCTTACCCAACTGAGGTGACGCTGGTTTCTCTGCTGCATCCTCCCCAGACAGGTCCTGGGACTCCTGGACGAGATTAGACTGGCCGTGCCTGGAAGCGGTAAACATCTGCTCTGCCTTAGCTGAGACTGCTGCGGCTGGTGCTGACCTTGGCTCTGGGTCCTCCCTGTGAATCCACGCACGTTGCAAGGGGGCCCCGAGGTGTCAGGGATGTACTCAGGCTCCATCCTTGGGATGCTGCTGAGCAGCCAGTCCAGCTCCTCAGAAAATGGAGACATTCTAGGGGAGTCACCTGGCCAGGACTTCTGGTTCTTTGCCCGGCAGAACAGGTTCTTCATGGTTTTGATCTTCTCTAGTCCATTGAATTTCTTCCTCAATGAGCTTACTGGAGGAAGCATCACAAGACTTCTGATTTCTGGTCCTGGACCTGAAATCATTATTGTTGGCCTCATACTACTAGTTCTGGAATGGCCTTCCAAAGGGAGCAGAGGGGCAAAAAAACCTAGCTGGCTTCAAAACTGAGCCAGGGGCACCCTACCAGAGCATGGCAGCTGTTCCCTCCCCAGCGAGGTCCTGGCCAGAGTGCGACAGCCACGTGTCCCAGGGCTAGGGGTCAGCAGCATCCAGCTCTCCCATCCCGCAGGCCCCTCCCATTCACCCACTAACAAAAAAAACGTAAAAAGAAAAAAAAAAGAACAGTAGAAAACCTCCCCCTTCCAGCTTACCCTTCCAGCTTCATTCCTTCCCCTGACACTACCAAAAAATAAAAAAGTTAAATGGTTAGCTAATTGAAATGTGCGGCTCGCAATGACATATCAAAATTCAGAGAGTGGCCCACATGTGAAAATTATTGCCCACCCTTGCTTTATGCCATGATTTGATGATTTGAATAACTCAGTCAAAGGTTAGAGATTTATTACAAGAGTGGGTGGGTGTGGTTCCGTGGCCTGCATTGGAGAGGAGGTCCTACTAGATTATCATTAAACAAGGGAAGTACAACCAGGATGGAGCTACTATAGAATAGGTGCCAAACTGGTTGGATAACCGCTCCCATAGAGTAGTTATCAATGGTTCACAGTCATACTGGAAGGGCATAACGACCAGGGTACAGCAGGGATCGGTTCTGGGTCCGGTTCTGTTCAATATTTTCATCAACGATTTAAATGACGGCATAGAGAGCATACTTATAAAGCTTGCCTACAATACCAAGCCGGGATGGGTTGCAAGTGCTTTGGAGGCTAGGTTCACAATTCAGAATGATTTGGACAAACTGGTGAAATGGTCTGAGGTTAATAGGATGAAATTCAATAAAGAAAAGTGCAAAGTACTCCACTTAGGAAAGAACAATCCACTGCACAATACAAAATGCGCAATGACCACCTAGGAAGGAGTACTGAGGAAAGAGATCTGGGTGTCATAGTGGACCACAAGCTAAATATGAGTCAACACTGTTGCAAAAAACAAAACAAAACACTATTCTGGGATGTATTAACAGGAGTACTGTAAGTAAGCCACGAGAAGTAATTCTTCCGCTCTATTCCGCCCTGATTAGGCCACAAGTGGGAGTACTCTGTCCAGTTCTGGGCGCTTCATTTCAGGAAAGACATGAACAAATTGGAGAAAGTCCAGAGAAGAGCCATGAATGACTAGAGATCTGGAACACTTGACTTATAAGGGAAGATCGAAAGAGCTGGGTTTGTTTAGTCTGGAAAAGAGGAGACTTACAGGGGACATGATAACAGCTTTCAAGTGTCATGAGGCGGAGGGAGAAGTTATTCTCCTTAACCGCCGACGATAGTACAAGCAGCAATGGGCTTAAATTACGGCAAAGGGGAGGTTTAGGTTGGACATTAGGAAAAAAATTCCTAACTGTCAGGGTGATTAACCACTGGAATAAATTGCCTAGGCAGGTTGTGGAATCTCCATCATTGGAAGTTTTTAAGAGCAGGTTAGACAAGCACCTGTCAGGGATGGTTTAAGAGGGTACTTGGTCCTGCCATGAGTGCAGGGGACTGGACTCTATGACCTTTTATGGTCCCTTCTAGTTTCTATGATTCTATGATCATACTGGGCCCTTCTGACCTTAAGAGTCTACAGGTCCACAAGAACCTCGGTTATCAGCCTCTGGCTGGGCATATGCTTTTCCAGATGCCATCTGACCTGAAGATGTTCAACAGGGGTGCTATACAAATGTTACACGTACAGAAAGCTTTGTGCTGAAGCAGGGTCTGAAAACCAAAGCAGACTATTTATACTGGCTGGAGGTAACTTTCAGTTCTGAACCAGGGAGCAGGCAGGTAAACACAAGAAAGGTCACAAGGGGAATTTTGGGGTGGTATATGGGACCTATCAGTACTCAAGTGGACTCAAGCTGCATCCACACAGCGTGACGTAGCTTGAGCATCAGCAACGATCACGTTTCAACCAATACCCTGACAGGCCAGCTAGTATGGATTTAAAACATCACTGTGCTCAAGCCAGAGATCTGTGAAGGTAGAAAGGAATACCACTTATACTACAATTGAAGATAACGTTGTAGAAAAGATGAGCCTTTCATATGGATTGTATTTGAAACGCAACTTGATAGTCAACACACTTGAGTTTTGTCCAACCAAGGAAGGCTCTGCTAGACTAAATAAATCTGTACAGTTGTAGGGCCAGTATCTCTTTAAACAATGCTGATTTGGGGAGTTGAAATGATCCCAGATTCAAATCCTGAGCAACTAACTCCCTTTGTGACCCCAGGGCAAGCTGCGTCTCTAGCTATGGTTATACCCACCCTACAGCACTTAGAGTGACGCAGCTGCATTGGTGCAACTCTAAGCCAACGGCAGAGAGCTCTCCCATCAGCTTAATAACTCCTGCCTCTGTGAGAGCTTAGACACAGTGCTGTCCACAAAGACGCTTAGGTCAATATTTACATTGCCCAAGGGGTGTGGATTATTCACACTCCTGAGTGACTTAAGTTACACTGAAAGAGACAACATCTATGTCTTCACTGCAGAGTTAAATTGATAGCAACACTCAGGTTAGCCTAGCTCACGTGAGAACAACCACACTGAGAAATAACTTTTAAGCTGTACAAAATGATAGGATTATCTGCATAGCTGCATTAACTTGAGCTGTAGCCTTCACCCCCTACAACTCTACTAATAGACCAGCCACCTCAAATTAAAAATGCCACCAAACTCAAGTTAAGGGTGTGGGGGGAGGGGGTGGGACTTGAGTTAGGGGAAATACACGACTTATAACTCATTAACTATGCAATTAAGACAAGCCCTCAGCCACCCTGGAAAGCTAGGGAAGTTAGCTTACGTACACACTAGAGTTTTGTTCCGCAATAAAGTTGTTGCAGTAAAAGAAAAGCATTATACCTACAACACTTGCCTGAGTCCACACAGCATGCTTTGTAAAGCAAAGGAGCGTTCACACGCTCCTTTGAATTTTCGTTACAAAGAGCAGTGCATGGTGGGCACATATCCCACCATGCCAGGTACCAGCAGCCATGCTCCCGGCCCCAGCAGCAGAGCAGGCAGCAGTCGGGTTCCTGGGTCCCCTGCACCAAGAAGGGCAGCCACCGTGGCTCCCCAATCCCTGGTGGAGGGGTTGAAGCCGCCCTGGACAGAGAGTCCCCCGCGGCTTCACTGGGGTTTCCTGTCCCCTACAGCAGCCCCCCATGTCAATTTCACTGCTGGAACAGACCAGTGAAATTGACATACTCCATTACTTGTCACATTCCCTGCTTGGTTAGATCAGGGAAATTGACAAGTATGCCAGCTCCGGTGTCCCAGAGTGGCCTTGATTTATAATAAAACCGACTCACCATACACACAGCTTCTTTTGCGGAAAACACTTCCTGCACAAGGGCTTACTCCTCTCACACAGGTGATTTTATCATTGGGTTACAACAGGGCAGTTGACATGTAATAAGGAGCTTTTCAGTGTATATGGTGGCGTTCTTTTTGTGCTACAAGGCGACTTATTCTGCAAAAAAAACCTTAGTGTGTGCAAGACTTTAATCAGGAACTTTGTACAAAACAAGATGCCGTATCTATGCTAAGCTGTCATGGTGAAATTAACAGAAAGCTGGAGAAAAGCTCTTTGTTTATAAAATTTGGTTTGTTGAATGGATAACACTAAGAATAAAAAGCAGATGTTTCAAATATTCTTAAAAATATCCACAATAACAGTTCAGAAAGAAAACAAGCTAAGCCAATAATTCTTAAAGTAAACAGAAATACACCCAAAATGCTAAGATGAGCTTGCCCGCAAGCATTACTGTTAGCACGTTTCAAAACGTAACGTCTCAGAACAATAATACAATTAAACCCTATGCTACTGGTCACAAATAAATTATGGTCTTTAACCCTTCTCTGAAACCCTAAGTAAAAATGGCATGACATTTACAAACTATTGTTCTTTCTTCCATATTTTAGCTTTCATCTTATCCAGGCCTCTGAGTTCTCAAAACTGAGCTGGAATTCTCATGAGAACAAAATGTATTAGCACTGTTCTATCTGGAATTCAGAGGGCTGATGAGAAGCATAAGTGAAAAAATTATGGGACAGACAGAGAGAGCAAACTAAACTTTTTGAAGCCTCAAACATTTAACTTAAATTCTGTGTGAAATTTGGGGATGAATTTCTCATTTTCACCGTTTTAAATTAGCATCAAGCTGCAGGACACATCTAAACAAGTCACATACCATTCAGACACAGCAACATAGGCTCAGACCTTAGAACTTTTATTGACCAGCTGGATTATTCCATTAATGACATTTATTAAACTTCCTTATTTGAAATAATGCATCAATTGTTTTATGGCAGTGGCACTTCTCATAATATTGAATCTTTATGTGCAACATCTTCAAACTAAAAAAAAATTAACATAAAAAATGTAAAGAATCTCTGTTTCAAGAAAAAAGTTAGAGTATCTATACTGAAGATGTCAAAACTTTATGCACAGTACATTTCATCCTTTTGTAATTTAAAAGTTGATTCATGCTTACTAATTTTAATTCTGATCATTCCAGATAACTACATGTAATAAACAGTAAATTAAACTTTGCTCAGTCTTTAAGGGACAGATTCTTTCACCATTAGTTCTGTTGAAAAGTACTGTACTATGTGAGTTTGTCCCATGGATTTCAAAAGGGCTGTTTGTGACATTAGACACTACTTAATGTGAATAAGGATGGACGAATCTGGCCCTAAACCAGTGAAACTAGTAAAATTTTAAACAACAATTATTTCAAATTTTAGAGTATCTGATAATGCAGATAGTCAAGTCAATACTGAGTCTGCCACCCAAAAAACGACTTCTAGGGTCTGCCAAAGAAAGGGGTACTTTTTGCTGAGTGCAGCCCTTAATTTAAGTCCCAATTTACACTGATTTTTAAGTTTTGGAACTGTGTTGAAACATTATATAAAGCAGATGTCCAGACTTGATTTGACCCCACTATGGGAGTGGTCTAAGATTTTAAAAACAAACAAACAAAAAAACCCTTCAATCCCATAAACAGGGGAGGGAGGGAAAAACACAACCCAGACTTATCTGTAGACTTAAAAATGACGTTTAACAAATGAAAATTATTTCTGCTGTTCTTCAGTTGGTCAAGTCTTGCATTCAGGATTCTACGCTTCCCCTGCAAGCACCAATATTACTAAAACAAATTAGCACAAGCTATAGAGATGGCTCCCTACATTGTTTTAAGTGCTTGAGATGACATCAGCTGACACAGGAGAAAGACAGAACCTTGAACTGGTATTTTAGAAGGTATAAGCTTTTCAGTTTAGCTTTCAATGTTAATCTGTGCAGGGGTTAAAGTGAAGTGCAACATGTGTGAAAGCTCTGATCACACCAGCCAATAAAAGAGGGGTGAGCTGTGGGGGAGCACTGCTTACCCAAGCTAGAAAGAGAAAGATGAGCTTCCCTAAATGTCACATTATAAAAATATAAGCAACAATTCTTGTTACACGTGCATTAAAAATGCAAGAAAAAGGTATCTAAGTATACAGTATTCCTGTTTAACGTAAAATTCCTCTGTGATTTAGAATCACCAGGTTTTTTTTGCGGCTTTTAATCATTATTCTATATTGCAAAACTAAAACCAAAAACAGACACACACCACCCTGGTGTTTTATGTTAAACAAAGAACGCACACATTTGGTACCACTTACCTCCAGTTCTACTGATCGCCTGAACTGAACTCTCAGCACTTCTTTGATGGAATCACTGACATTTTCAAGCACAGCTCTTTGGGACAGCACTGAAAATTAACAAGAGTTAGTAAGTATATTTTAGCTTCATCAAAAGTAGCAGTCCTCAACCAGGGGTCTGGGCTCCCCTGGGAGGCCGCACGTAGATTTCAGGGGGTCTGCCAAAATAAACCAGAGAGCAAAGCTGGCTTAGATGTGCTGGGGCCCAGGAAATAAAGCCAAATCCAGAGCCCCACAGCCCAGAGAGGAAGCCAAAGCCCGAGGAACTTAGCTTTGCATGGGGCCCCAGCAATTGTCCTGTTTGCTACCCCCTAACATCAGCCCTAGCTTTTAATCTATTGGATATGCAGAAAAACAGTTGTGGCACAGCTGGGCCATGGAATTTTTATAGTATGCTAGGAGGTGAGAGGGGGAGGCTCAAAGAAAAAGCTTGAGAATCTCTGATCTAATTTGGCATTGGTTGAATGTTGCATTTTCAGTTGTGTGATACACGACAAAGCAGTGTAATGAGGTCAGCTGTGTTAAAAGTGTAAGGCACTGGGGTAAGATGCAGACAAATGCAATTATACCTTTAAAAAGCTTCCATAAACAGCTTCATGGGTTCTGCGGTTACTTTCTCTCAATTTTACACACACCAAATTTGTTCATTCACTAGTAAAAATTACCTTTGTAACTGTCTGACTAGAAATTTAAACTGGTTCTGAAAGCCAACTGCTCTTTCTGACTGGTGCACTTGTAATAAATATTTGGCTGTTGTAATACAGTTAACAAGTTTCTAGATGATGCATAAGCCAGATATCTGTCCAATAACTGTGCTGGATATATACTACTAACAGACATTTAAAAAAAAAAGTAAGCAAGTACTGCATTGATTATACATGGGAAAGTATCTGTTGAATAAGAAGGTGCTTTAAAACCACACACAATGCACTGCTCACCATAACCACATTTTAAATTATGACAGTGATTATGAAAGCAACTGTAAAATGACATCTTGGTGTTTTGTATTTATTCTCCATCAAAAATTTTCATAGTAAAAGTGCTCTGTTACCAAGTTAAAAAAAAAATCGTTCTTATCATTAGCACAGCCAACTCATCCTATTATCTGGAAAAAATTAAACTCCGTTCTTTCTGTTTTATACATCAAACATGCATGTTCTGGCCATAAAACTTAAATGGAAATTTTCTGTTGATTGACATCATATATGGTTCGTTTACAAATGAAGTATATTAGCTCAGCAGTAACAAGGCAACTTTCTTGTTAAGCACGAAGTCACTTTTTTAATCATAACCACCAAGTACAGCTACAATAATTGAAATTCAAGTACACAGCTCAAGCTCACATGTCAAAATCAAATGTTAAAGATGTTTAGAAAACTGACTTTCATTTAACATGTTCTAAATTTTATATTAAATTATGGCATTAATAGAGAGTCCCAATACCTTCAGAGGGAAACTTATTCCATCATGATATTAAATGATTCTGTATAACAGTTCCGTAAGAATACTATATAATATATTTAACACCAAAATTATAAAGGAGCTACAATTAAATCTACATGTATGCACGATCAATTTTAAAGCATCATTTGCACTCCACTTGTGCATAAGGAACTGGTTTGTGTAGATAAATTCTATAATTCATATGAGCAAGGGATTTAAAACAGAGGTTGTATGCATGGAAGCATAGGCTGCGTTTTGAAAAATGGCCCTTCATAAAAGCTACATGTAAATAAGACTAACAGATTAACATTTAGTAAATTATATTCCTGTCAAATGCTGTATTCTTTTCAAATGTTTATTGAACCCAAACAACCCGTGTAATTTAATGAATTTCATCTTCTAATGTAAATCTTTATAATTTAGAGTGATTTGGGGGGTGGAGGAAGAGAATGGAGTGTAGTTTTGAAAGAATTTTAAAGAAAAAAATTGAACTAAAGTTAGCAATATCTTACCCGCCATGATTAAGTAAGCATCGGGAACAGTGATGTCACAAACATATGGTTGTCGGGTTGCGGTCATGGCAGAGGTGAGAGTTATAGCTTCAGATGGAGTGGTGGCCACGACAGCAGATGGGGATGAGGAAGTACTTGAGCTGCTCTTAGTAGCTGTACTATGGCCAACTGTGCTACTACTGGTAGTAGTAGCAGTGGTAGCACTTGTTATATTGGTAACTTCAGTTACACCAGGTTTTGTTGGCGTGCCAAATTCAATGGAAGTATTTATGGACGGAGGTAACTGCGTAGGTACAAATGATGTGACCACAGAAATTGATTCTGCAGGTGAAGCAGTAATGCTGGTCACATCTGTGTGCAATAACAGTGTGTATGGATTTGTTGTAAAGTGTTCTGTACTAACAATTGTCTTGGAATGAGATGTTAAAAGCAACGTGTGGTTAGCAGAAGCACCAATCTCCTCATCGGAAGCTGTAACAGTTGAGAGGAGAGACGAAGACACACTTAAGACAGGAGTTGTCTGAAAGGTGGTAAACCAAGAAGTCAAGTAAGTTTCATCAACCAAGATATTGCTTGTGAGAGCAGACTCTGAATCCGAAATGGACAGCACCAGTGTAGGAACTGCTGATTCAAGGGAGAAGAGTGAAGACTCTAACTGAGAGGTAGCTTCTGTGAAAGTTGAGGTAAACGAAACTTCAGAATCCATTAGCAAGACTGACGTTCCTTCCAGTAACATGGAAGAGTCAGGGTAAAAACTTAATGATGATATTACGTCAGGATTATGTGTGACAGGAACAGAGAAAGTATCTGAATATGAAGTCTGCCAGGGAGAGAGATGAGAAACCTCAGTGCTTGTGCTGTCAACGGCAGGAAATCCAGCTGAATCCAAACTTGAGGAATCCTCAAAAAGTACTGATGTCCCTAGCAGCGTAGGGAAGACCTGAGGTAACCATGTTGATAATTCACTTGGCATTCTTGAATAAGAGGAGGATACAGCAGACGATAAAGATGACCAGCTACTAGGTTCAAAGAGAAATGGTTTTGATAAGTTGGATGAAAAATCTGAAGTAATTACAGATGATTCGTCTGTTGAAACACTTGCATGTGATTTGTCAAGCAAAAGTACAGACTCCGAGGGCATAAATTCAGGTGATTCCAGCAGGCCTGTAGGTTTGACTGTAACTGACTGTACAGTCTCGCTTGTGGTAAATGCAGATTCATGGAGAACAGTGGCAATACCAGAAGGTTTTGCTCCAACACCAGATATTAAAGTAACAGTTTCAGTAATAGGGAAGGAGAATTCAACAGAAGCGGTGCCCAATAATATTCCCTCAGACTGCTGATTGTAGGAAGGAAATACTGTTGTAGTCATCATGTTAAGGCTAACGTCCATACTGTTTGAAAAAAACAAGTTTGACTCAGACATTTCCATAAGTCTTGAAGAAAATGAAACAACAGGTCTTGACGGAAAAGTAGTATCAAAAATTTCCGGAGTAGGCTCCTCCAGTTCATACAGGTCAGTAACTATAGTTGTAAGTGGAGTAATACCTTTTTCCTCCAAAGCTGTGAATGACAGCGTTTCAACATAATCACCTGAACCCACATCATGTTCTGTGTGCCCTGCTGCAAAGACTTGTTCTGATGGACCTGAAGCCAAGTCACAGTACGAACACGAAGCATATGGTCTGGTGAAAGGCACTGGGCTTGTGAACTCACTGAAGAGCTCAACTTGACTTGGTATATCTGAACCGCCAGGCAAATTTGGTGTCGTACTGTAGGATTTATGGGAAAAAACATGTGTAAACAATTCATTAGTAATAAAATTATCAGAGTCAATGGAACCAGCAGCCGAGTGAACTGGGAAAGACAAAGATGGAAGACTAATTGAAAACAAAGCAGGCTCTGTGCTGGTTACCAAAGCAGGTGCTGCCCTAGAAATATTTTCAACAGGATAAGTCCTTAGAGTCAGAGTTTCCGTTGCATTGCTATTCACATCAGGATAAGCTTCAGTGTATTGATCGGTACTTTTTACCAAAGCAACAGACGTAGCCTTGTTAAGCTGTCTCATAAGAACAGATGACCCTTCTGTAGTAGTATCAAAAGGCAAAAACAGTGAGGAGTCTGAACTAGATGCATAGCTTTCATCTACATTTTCCACAAGTCCAAATACCACCTCTGATGTAGAAGAACTTAAATCGGTATCTGCATTTGTGGGGTACAACAATAAGTGTCTGCTTGTAGCCGGAATTATACCATCTGGAGCAAAAGGCTTCAATTGTGTGAAAGCATGGCCCTGGCCAGAGGCAGCATTTGATGTATTGTGTTGTGCTGTTTTCATTTCATCATAGGGAAACAAAAGGACAGATAATGAAGGTGTTATCAACACAGTTTCTAATGTCTCTCTTGGTGGCTCTGCTGGATTATCTGAAGGATACTTTACTGTAATGGATTCTAGTGAAGGAGTCCACTGCTCATTGGGAAGTGTGCTAACCAACCCATCATCACGCAAGAATGCCTCACTGCTTGACACTGTGACATCTACAACTGGCTTAGTTCTTTCTTCTGAACTTCTGCTCGTTCTTTCTTTGTCCAATAAAGTCATATCAAGGGGAGTGGTAAGTGGTGATAAAACCACATGAAGAAAGTTATTTTCCTGCAGTTCTACTGTGCTTTGTGTTAAGGCCGTGTGTGTCATACTGCTCACTGTACTTGGATGTAGCTTAGAGGCCACTGAGAGTAAGGAAAGATTTTGCTGCTCCAAGGACAAATCACCTGAAAAATTAAAGAAAAATGTGGTTAGTTATATGCACAAGCACCAACTCTGCAATCAGGAAACCCTACAAATGGTGGTTAATAGGTAAGAAACTCAGAGATAATAATAGTAAAGTGACAAGCAAGACAGACTAAACTTCTGAATGTTTGTATCGACTGTCAACACAAATGTTAAGTTTACAACAGTAATACATTCCATCAGGGCAGAGTAACTCAACGTTAAGCTCTTCCCAACCCACACCTGACCCTGCATAGCATGTGCTAACTAAACCCATCAAACATAGGATCTTTAAAGAAGTAATATCTGTTATTTGACAAATTTCTGTCAATAAAAGAGATATGCTTTCAAGCTCAAAGAGCTCTTCAGGTCTGCATAACTTGAAAGCTTGCCTCTTTCACTGAGAGAAGGTGGTTCAATAAAAGATATTACCTCACGCACCTTGCCTCTGGGCTACAACATCACCAACAGTGCTACAAAAGGCAGTAGCTTTGTTTTCAAAAGTCTTTTTCATGTACCATAATACGCATCAGCTAACATTCCACGTGTATTTAAAAAAAAAGTAAAAAGGCAAAATACAAAATAAAAATCTGAACATCTTTGAGGACTTAATTTTTTTTTTTAATTAATACTACTGAATATCCTTGAGTTCTTATTCTACTCACCAGTAAAGTGAGCACAGAGTGCATACTGAAATAGTTACATAGTACAGGCAGCATTCTGACACCACACCAAACAAGATATAATGGGCCAAGTTTTCAAAAACAGACTCTAAAATTATGCCATAAGGGTATGCATACTATGGCAGATGTCCAATCACTGCACTGAATTTGCAAACACATTGCTTTCTATGCATGGAAATATGGGGCACAACAGTCCAAAAGAGGGGTGCGCTATTATGTTGTTTGTTGACTAGCAAACTGACACTTGCACAAATTGCACTTTTCACTCACAGAGTCCTTTAGTCATAGGATCATAGAAAAGAAGGGCTAAAGGGGAACTCAAAAGGTCATCTAGTCCACAGATACAACTTTTTTCAGTCAGTTTTCTCCACACCCCCATCGGACTCATTAACAGTAGGTGGTAATTACACTCCCTCTGCTTGCTACAGACACCATCCGCAGAAAATTATTACAGCTCCCCTATGCAGAGCATGATTTGGTAATTGAGGCCAGCTGTGTATGGCAGAGTGCAGCCAAGTTTGCTCACTTCTTCGCAGCCAGGTTGCTGAAACACTCTTGCAAAATAGCATCTCTCAAAAGATCCACTTTTATTTGCAAAAAGTCTGTAGAATTCCTAAATTAGCCACAGGTACTTTAAAAATATTTTTCTGCTTGTCGGGTCTGAACTACAGCAATGAACAGTCCATGACTCCTTTATGTGATGATGCAATTTCCTGTATCATAAGTGTTGATTTATATAGCCCAATACTGTTTTATTCATTATTGTATATATGTTTCTGTGTTACATTATAGGAACCTGATACAGTCATGTCAGCAGTTAGTAGAGCCACAGATATTACAACCTGTGAATAGAAACTTCTGTAACTCCCTTTACAGTGAGGCACACTGTCCAATTAGACCGACCTGTTTGGTGCATTACTGTACAAAACCTACTATACTTTTGCATTGTCCTCATTTTCGGAACCCAGTGATGATCCTGGGGATCTTGCCCAAGGCTAATGTTCTTGTGAATGCTGATGGCACAGTGGGCACTGCTAATTGCCCTGCTCATGCCACCTCGGGTTAAATGTGAATCCTTTCACTATGGGTAGAGCCTCTTCATGAGGTCACATATAAAGCAGAGCTGTGTGCTGTTCTGCTGTCCAAATAACTGATTTCTGACAATATATTACAGGACTAATTATGATGGATCAAGGATACATCTGCACTAAATGTCAAAGCTGCACTTGAGTTTATTAAATTGCAAAATTATGTAGTTCGCTTCTGACAAGATATTAACCTATGTTAATGCTGTCACGTGTTCCTTTCCTAGGATCAGAGCAATATACTGTGACCATTTCATTTGATTATTACTCTGAATTCACAAACCATTGCTAGAGTAATTATTAGCTTACACTTCATTTGCAATACAATTTTACTGTTCCCATCTACCAGGATTCAAGTGGCGATGGCTGGATTTGAACACCTATGAGAAAAGCTGACCGCCAGCTCAGAACACTGTGGCTATGTCTACACTTGTTAATTTAAGTTGACTTAGTTAAGTCGACTTTAAGTCAGTTTAGCATGTCTACACTCAAAAATTAAGTTGACTTAAAGAGGACCCTGCCAAATAGACTTAAAGCATCCACACTGGACGCCTAAGTCAACTTCGAGGGGCTAGGTGGACATGGGACTGCTCCCCGGTGGCGGGGGGGGCACCCCTTGCCAAGTGCCAGGGGGCTCAGCATTTGCCCGATTGTACCTGGGTACAATGGGGGCTGAGCAGGACAGGGACATTGGCAGGGCATAGAAGCAGGGTGGGCTGGGCTCTGTCCTGCCCTGTGGGGGGGGCACGCCAGGCTCTGCCTGTGCCAGCCACCCTGGCAGGGAGGACAGTGGGGGACCCCTGGAGCCCTTTAAGTCGACTTAGTCGATTTAGGGCTAATCTGTGTCTACACTGGCTAAATCGACTTAATAAAGTCGACTTAGCCAGTAAAGTCGACTTTAAAGTAGGTTTTATAAAGTCAACTTTAATTTTCTGTAAATCGACTTAAGCAGCAGCTTAAGTCGACTTAAGGAAAATGTAGTGTAGACGCAGATTAAATTAAGTCGATTTAAGCAAGTTTAAATCGACTTAATTTGTAAATGTAGATACACCCTGTCAGAATAAATCCTCATCTGAACATTACTTGCTTTCTTTGACCATTTCACTTTTCCCTTTCATGGTGATGTTCTTAGGCTGTGATGGAGACCCATGTGGCAGCTGTTGCAGAAATGAGGCTGGTCTATACTTGCGGAAAAATTTGGCAGCAGTCAATGGGAGCTATGCAAGCTTACATATCTCCCGTCCAGTTGCTAAATTCTAGTTAGTGCAGAATCCCCATTATGCTGTGTCAACTCGAAATGCCCTCCTGTCAATGCAGCATTAATTTTTTTGCAGGAGTGGCTTTACTGAGTCAACCTTCAGTTCGATTGAGCGGATCTCCACTACCACTCAATCAATCCTGAAGAATCAGTCTGGTAGCACCAAAAGTACCACCTTGAATGAAGACATACTTGTGTTTGTGTGAATGAGCAAGGCAGATTACAGTTTAAATGGTCCACATGAGTTTCAGAATCCAAACATTGATCCTGCAACCAAACACAAGAAAGCTGCCTCAGGACACATACGAAATCTGCCCTGCCTGATCACCATGTTATCCCAATCCCACTGCTGTCATGGTAATGTTCTTGGGGTGCTACTAGCATGCTACTGCCATGGCGCATTTGACAAGAAAAAACTATATAAAGAGTAGTTTAGTCACAGAAAAGGAACTAAGAACTTAAAAAATTATAATTGCATATCATTCTATACAATTTGGTGATATAAAACAAAAAGGGCATCATAGGGATACAATAAGTTGCCCAACTGGGGCAGTGTTTACATCCTGCTAGAACATCCCTTTCATTCAATAACTCATGGCAGGTCTTATGCCTATTACACTGTCAGATGGCCAACACAGCCTCCTTCCAAAAATGATGCTGTGACCAGCTGCTCCCTTTTTGGTTTGTCTGGTAAATTTTGCAATATAATTTTTCAACTGTTGGCACATTGGTATGATTGGTTTCATATCTGGTGATCTGAAAGATGTTTAAAAAGATTATTTTATGGAACTCATGCACTAGTATCTTGCAATATATGAATTACTCAGATAAAGTCTGAACAGAGTTTATCCTGTGAGCCTCAATACAGGCAAAAGCAATTATGTGGCTCTGGATCGTTGCACGTATAGAAAACAGAGTGGCCATAAAGCATTCACCAGACATAAAACCACTGCATGACAGTAAACAATCTTTCGATCGTACCTACCTTGGGAAAAAAATCTTTGCAAGATTAATACTCAGATGTAATCACAACTGTATCCTGGATGATTTTTTGCTCAAATAACTCTCATTCCATTAACCCTGTGAACACAGTATGTAGTGCAGTATACCATCTCATTGTGAATTTTACAAAATGTTTTTATTCACTTGCATAACTATTGGAATGATTGTGAAAAAGGTGCCATCCAATATGAAGGACTACCCCTTCTCTCCTAATTGCTCCACAGACACAAAGCTTCAAGCTGGTGCTTTTGGATACAGTTCAGGTTAAACTCCAGGGTGCACCTTTCCATCACCAGATGCCTCCCAGACTTTGATCCATCTTTTGGCTTGGTCTCTGTGTTTCTTATTAGTCACATCTTGAATATGCAGACAGTGAGAACAAAGACAGATTGCATGAACATTGTAAACACATGTAACTTCTGTAAGAAGCGCACACACACACACACACACACACACACACACACACACACACACCTGGTGTTTCCATAACACTGTCTTCCTTTCTCATACTTCATTCACTGCACACTTGCTTATGGCAACGGCAACTGAACTTGAACAGACAGACAGACTTTCGATTAGGTAGCTCTTTGGTTTTTGTTTATGGCTTTTCTGATTTCATCTGCATCAGCTAAACAGGTACATGAGGCTTCTTTACCACAACAACTATTCAACTATTCAGATCCATGAACACACAAATGCTACTACTATCTACTTACTGTGTGCAAGTCTGAGCAGATCTTTTCACGTATCCTGGGAACATGGATACAAATCTACATCTGCTGATATTTAGCCCATTCTAGGAACAAGCCAATCACTTTCAGTGGTGCCTCTGTGTCTCATCTTTCTAGAAATTAACACTAAGAATTCTGTTGATTTTGGGCATTAAAATACTAGAAGAATGAATACTAAGTAAATTCTGCTGGAAGCAACTGTGCGATGTTGCTTGACATTGTGGTGTTAGTACTGCAATACATCTAATGAGCCTCTAGAGTGGCAACATAAGCCCACACATACAAATAGAAGAAGGTGGGTAATGTCTCTCTGAATCCAGGCTGCGCCTTTGCGATAGGTAGTTCTTGAAAGGAGATCACCATCAGTCAATCTTCAAACCACACAAAGGGTAACCAGTGTAGTAAAAGTAAGCAAGAACTTTGCCATGCTCTGGTGCCTTTTAATGGCCTTCAGAGCCATCTGATGGATGTCATGAAGGTGAGCAAGCTCTAGTAAGATGCTGTGAAGGAGGCTGAGGTTTCATTAAGATACAACTACCTTGGAGAAGTTACTGACAAAGAAAGAATGAAAGTGCTACGTGATATTAAGACAAATGGAATGCAAAAGCCAATAGTTTCATCTCTGTACCATGCAAAGCTTTAGAACTAATCAAAGAAAGGAATAATTACACTAAAGGAGAACGTAATGCAACATTGGCTTACCAAAGGTAGATTGTGTCAGAGTAACCTGATTTCCTTCTTTGAGAAGATAACTGATTTTAGATAAGAGAAATGCAGTACACCTAATATACTTGGACTATGCTAAAGCATTTGACACAGTACCACGTGGGAAAATATTAGTTAAATGAGAAAAGATGGGAATTGGTTTCAAGAATAATAAGATGGATAATGAACTGGCCTAAGGGAAGAAGGCAGTGGATAATGCTGAAAGGTGAGCTATCGCAATGAAGGGAGGTTACTTAATGGAGTTCTTCAAGTATCAGACTTGGGAGAAATCTTATTCAATATTTTAACAACCTTCACCCAAAAACTGAAGACTTATCAGATCTTCCTCGGCCTTTTTTCTCAATACTAAACTTGCCCACTTTAACCTTTCCTCATAGGTTAGCCATTCTATCTCATTATACAAGGCACTGGTAAGACCTAATTTGGAAAGATGAATTTAAAGTGGAACAGGGACAGAGAAGAGCTACTAGAATGATAAGGGAATGGACAGCCTGTCTTTTGAAGGAAGACTGGAAGAGCTTAGTTTTAGTCTATCAAAAAGGCTAGCAAGGATATGATTGCTCTGGGTAAATATCAGAGGGGATGAAGAACTATTTAACCTAAAGGGTAATGTTTGCAAAAGAAGAAATAGGTATAAACTGGCCTTCCAATTCAAGATGGAAATTAAGACTTCTAAACATCAAAGGGAACAGCCTCCTAATAGGAGTTGAGAGGGCACACAACTTCATTAGTTTTGAGAGATAACTGGACAAATGTACGAGTGTGACTGCATGAAAAGGTTGCTTGCAATGGTGGGGGGCACAGTTGGCAAACCAGAAAGGACTCCCACAGCTACGTTTTGTGTTTCTAAAATCTCATGCTCTAACGGTTCAGTAAGTCACTAGCAAGCGTCAGGAAAGGATTTTTTTTCCCTCCTCCAATGGAGTTTGTTATTTTCTTAAAAAAATATCTCCTTGCTCTGAAGAACCAAGGATTAGCACAACTGTAGATGATGCGCTGGACAGGGTGGATTAGGACTATGAAGTGGCAAAGGAACATTTTCTTTTGCAGGCGCTTAGCTGATTGGTTCATGCTCACAGCCTCCAGGATGTAACTAAACACCATACATGGTCTCAGGAAGAAATCCTCTCCCCCAGATCTGAATGGCAGTGATCTTGACCTTGGAGGGGTTTCATCATCTTGTACAGCACACATTGCAGAATCACCTGTGATATCTAACAAACAGGCACAAGTGTATGTTGTTTGTCCTATTCTCTGTGGCACATAATAGTCTACACCCCTATATTGATTGCTGGGTTTAGTGTGTTGGTGGCCTGTGGTGTACATGAGATCACTCTAGAGTATCTGGTCATCTTGACCTTAAACTCTATGACTATTTGTTCTTTATTGATTTTGAAACAATATGATAGCAAGTTTGCAAGCTATACAATATGCACTGCTGGGCTCCTGAGAAACAAGGGAGTATCAATGGCATGTCATTAATAATACAAATGACTGTTTTCTGTCATCTCCAGGACAACACTGCCTTATTAGAATGCTACAGATCAGAACTGTGTGCACAACTCATGAAGAGTAGATAACTAGAGATCTGCACAGATACAAATATGCGGATCCATATTGGATCCACAAAAATACGTTTCTATCCAACCCACAAGCCATGCTCCCTCTTCCAGATGTATCTCCATCCACACCGCCAGTCAGCTGATGGCTGACAGCCCCCATCAGCTGTTGAGCCCCACACAGCTGACTGGCCCCACCCATCACCTAATAGCTATTCAGCCCCACCAGCTGCTTAACAACTGTTCCAGCAGCCTCTGGGGGCTGGCAGCTGCTCCAGCCCTGCCTCAGTTGTCACAGAGGCCCTGGAAAAAAAATCATTCTGTGAGCACCACAACCATTCACATTCAATCTGCAAAAAATGGTCCCCCAGATGTGGATACCAGTGGATTTGCAGGGCTCCACAGACAGCACTCACAGCAAGGACTCCAAACAGCAGACAGACAGACGAGAAAGCCTAAAAATAAAGTGAAGCTTATGGAAAGAGGTGAGCCTCAATACAGCACACTACATGACAGACATTCTCATGACTGCAAAGCAGCCCATCCCAGTAATTTGTGGGACAAAGACAATAAGAGCACTTGTGCTCTGTGTTTATATTTTATGTTTATGTTATTTTATTATTATGAATTGTACAAATTTGTTGACTAATGTCAGAACGGGCTTGTTTGTCAACACAGCTGTTTGTTTTGGACAACAATTACACCATACAGTTCCACTCTTATTGAGCCAGGCAATTATGACAGGGCAACAATCTGACCAGCCTAACGCTAAAAAGGTGATAACATTAAGAGAGAGATCAGATGGCTCAGGAAACAGAATTGTGATTTTGAGCTACAGCTTGAAAGGTAAAAAGAGAACACTTGTGTTTAGGAGTACATGAGTCAAGGACAGCAGTATGGCACAAGCATAGTGGCTCAGTTTAGGACAAAATGCAGACTACTTTTTAGTCCAGGGCTTGACAAAACCTGGGAGCCAGGTCACCATGGTGACCGGGGTTTGTAGCCTAACTCCTAGCTCTGCTGTAGAAATGCAGCAGAGGAGTGCCTGCAGGCAACCAAAAGTGAAATTGCTGGCACCTAGCTGGGAGCCAATTTTGTCGAGCACTGCTTTAGTCGGTGTAGACATAAGGGTATGTCACTGCAGCCGGGGTGATAAATTATCTTTAGCATTAACTTCCAAACTGCCAAATTAATGATTGCAGTTAGAACATAACCTACCCAGGGCTGGATTAATGCATGCGTTAGAGGGGTTGAAGCACTGGGCCCAGGCCTGAAGGGGGGCCCCAGACCCAGATACATTAATCAATCCCCCCTCCCACCACCCACTCGGCCCCCACAGTGCCGGTGCATGGGGGAGGCAGGGCCCTGGGCTAGAGGCTGGACTCCATGCTCCCATTATGCCATTGGCCTGGGTGGTCTGCCTCCAGGGGAGGGGCAGCGTATGTTCTCTCTGCTCCACTACAGGGGCAGAATCGGAGCCAGCTAGAATGTGTTCAGCTCCAGCCACAACGGAGGCCTTATCATGTGCCAGCCCCGGCACCGAAATGGAGCGAACACAGCTGGCCTGCCCCTTCCCCAGGGTCAGTTGCACAGCCTCCCAGTGGTGGGGCAGCCCAGGACCCTGAGGCCCCTTAATCTGGGCCTGAACCTACCAATAAATGAAGTACATCAGTGATTACTTATGAGCAGGAGAACTTGATGTTCATTCAAACTGGTTGATCTACCTTTGGAAATGCCTTCAAGTATGAACAAGAGTATGGCCATGTACTAGAGAGGGCAAACTATGGTCTGTGGGCCTGATCCAGTCCGCAAGCACCTGTTCTCCAGCCCGCCACCAGCTCAGAGCCCCTCCCCACTAGCCCCAGCATCTCACATTGCGGCCTGAGTGCCGTTGTTGCCTGAAGCTGGGAGGGAGGTGGAATGGTGGCAGCGCTCTGGCCCGGGTGCGAGACCTGGGAGGGGGAGCAAGAGTGGCAGCAGCGCTCTAGATGCAGTGTGAGCTGCCACTGGAGCTGGGAAAGAGGGGGAACTGAGCCCAGCTCCACCCCTTTTTCCGGGGGTGGAGGGGCCCACCCTCAACCTCCTCCCCTTTGGCCCACTATGAGGGGCCATACATACAATGTGGCCCTCTGGCCAAAAATTTTGCCCGCCCCTGCCGTACACCATAGTGGGCGTACCAATGCAACCTCCGGAAGACCAGAAACACCAGAGCTGTACTTTTCTATAATCAAATCAGCAGTACTGTTCCATAATACAGATTTCTTTTGTTACAAGGTACACAATGCCATCCTGCTAAGTGTGTGTCACAAGCCAATAATGGGACTATCAGCTTTTCATGGATGTGACAGAGATACATATTCCTATGGTCTTGCTGCACTCCAGCACAACATGCCCAATGACAACTATAAATTCTACTTCAAGGAAAGGAAGGATGGCCTTGTGGTAAAAAACAGACAGGGACTCCTGAGATCCAATTTCTAGTCCCAGCACTGCCACAAGCTTCCTCTGTGACTTTAAGAAAGTCACTTCACTCATCTGTTTCTCAGGTCCCCATCTCTAAAATGGGGTATTCATAATTTCCTGCCGTAGAGAAACACTGCAAAGCTAAACATTAATGGACATGAGATGCTCAGACCTCACAGTGACGAATGCAACAGAAGAGCCTATTCCTTTTCAAAACTATGTTTTAAGTATAGAAATAAAAATGGTTTCACGTAGAGAAACCAGAGCAATATTTCAGAGTGGGTAAGTGAAGGCCTGTAAGTCTTAACAAGGACCAGCAAACTGCTCAGAACAGAATTTATCAGTGATCTAGGTGTGCATGGACACAGTAACCGACACGTACTACAAGTTTATCTGTAACAGTACATTCCTATTGTAATGCTCTTATTCTGTAGATAAGGGACAAAGCTCCCTCCTGTTACTATGCCTTGCAACATTAAACAGATACAGCCACATGATAGTACTTAGACCATACGCATAAAAGGAAATTATGATGATTAACATATTATATAACAATGGATCCAAAATTATAACATGTAAAGTATTCTCCATGCAATGTGCAAATCACACAATTACTTAAATGTCGGTTTGTTTGAAGGATAATATGCCCCATGTTTCAAACAGGCCTTTGCCCACATTTTCCCCACTTACCAGAGGGAGCAAGAGATCCAAGTACCTGAATGCATCTGAGGAGGAGATAATGTGAGTGCCTGGTGAAAGGACATCATCACCACAGTGACAGCAGCAAATCAGAAAGTCTTCATCGAAGACTAGATGACTGTTTAATTGTTTAACATTGTTCTATCTGGATCAGCTGTTGTCACACAGGCCTTTGCATACTGTGTCCTCACAAACCATTTAGCTGTTGTCAAGCAGGCCTGTGTGTACCGTGTCCTCACAAACCATTTACACAGCTCTCTTGGCAAATTTGAGGGCAAATTTAGTTGGATGTCTGGTTCACTGAGAAAATACCAAAGCGTGGGACTTTTCGTAGAAAGGTGCACAAAAGTAACAAAAAGAACAACAGAGAAGGGAGCTTGCTTTGGTTCTCTCTTTTATAAAGAGCTACAGTAAATTATGTTAAGACAAAATATGGAACAACTTTTTTAAGTGCACCCAAAAACTTAAAAGTATGTACTAACTTAGAGATTGGATCCAGGCCTTTATGAAGTTTTTGATCACTTTATATTACCATGCATACTGATGGAATATGATTAGCTTGTAGGTGATACACATATAGCTGAACACAGGTGGGAAAATCTGTGTAGAATGTCCCAGAAAGTCATACTAGACCAAATATAATACATGGGATGTTATATTTATGACACCAGTGTATGCTTTTGGAATGCACACTGCATTGAACAGCTGATGTCTCAGATTTTTCTTTACTCTAAAAGATCCAAAATGTCTCCATTATTTAACATGTGCTTATGAAATTTAACTGCAATGAATTAAGTTGCTTAGTCTAACTCCAAGAAAGCAGAAGTCCAGCATTTTACAAAGCTGGAGTCAGAATTTTAGGTCAAGTTAAATGGTTATATTTCAAAATGTTATTGCAAGTATAAAATGCACAGTGAGAGGATATATAGCATACACACATTTTGTGCCCTTTATGTTTTCTATTTCCTACCAAAAGGAGCACATCTTGAAGTCACTTTTTATCTACACAGGGTCAGACTGTGCCCAGCTGCTCCACGGGTGCAAGAAGCTCCCCATCTGCTAGAATGCACTCTTGTGCAACAGCTAGACACAAGCGCAAACTTTCCAGGGGCAAGCTCCTTATAAAGGAAACAGAGAGATGGCAGGGGTCCTCTTCATGGTAGTCCAGGCTCGAAAGAGAGGTGTAGCAGCAGATTTATTCTACTGCGTGCTGAAGAGCCAGACAGACATCCTGCCTTCCTGAGCATCATCCTTCATAGTTGTACCAAAGGGCTATTTGCCGCTCCGAACTGCCCTCAAAATGGGCCAAAATCATGTAAAACACGATCAGGCCCAAAAACGAGCTCTCTTTTCCAATCATTTATCACTGCAAAATGATTAAATTCACCATGTTTCTCCTCCTCCAGCATGAAAATAGTTTCCCGTAATAAGTGACAAAAAGGCCCCCCACTCATTTTAAGGATAAAAGGCTTTTTGACTTGATTCAGGATTCTGTATTTCCTCTACAGTAGCTGATAGAAATAGGGGCAATAGTTAGGCTGATTAAGGAATTGTTGTAATGACATCCCTTGCTGGACTGGAACTAAGATCCTCTGCTGAGTCTTTGGCAGATAAAGAAAAATGCAGCTTTTATTTATTTACCATTATTGTTGTGCATGCTGCTTTATTTTTAAAAAAAATAATTTTTTTTTTAAAAACCAACCTCCTCCTTTGAGGAAACTTGCAATCACAACTAAATTTTTAATACAGCAAAAATAATGACAGACTAATGGGACAAGAAGTAAGGAAAAGGGAGAGGGAAGAGATTTAAATAAGCCAGTACACACATGTGGAGCCAGACTGTGCAACATTATTTCCTTTTGGACGCTTTGCATGTAAACGAGTCTTGTGTGAACAGAATAGGCATACATTACACAGGGGTTTTTTTGTTTGTTTTAAACCATGAAGACAGAGAGCCCATGGATCTGATTATAAAATAAATCCTCTTTTATGGCTCTCCACAAGCATTTACACCAATGTATGCCCTTAGCAGCTATTCACGTTCCATAACTCTTCCTAACAAACTTGCCATGATCCAGATGTGAAAACAACATAACTTTGATTATTCAAAGCCCAAGGTATTGCGCAGCATTTGTGGGAAAAGTCAGGAGAGAAGACTTTGAATTAAGGAATTAATCACATCCGCTTGAGAATACTGCAGTTATATAAAAAGAAACCCAGAGTGCTAGGAAAATAAAGGCAATTACGCTGTGTAACCCAAAGCTCTACTCCAGCTTGCATGCGCACTGACAGAACAGCAAATCACAGTTCAAAGTCTAGCTCTTGCTGAAAACATTTATACTCTTTTGGCACATAGCTATACATGACATCATTATGTGGGAAGCCATATGTCAGGGAAAAATATACACACAACTTGACCTGGGCTTACAAATGTTAATTCTAAGAAAATCTCTAGTCACTTTTGCTCATCATAAGTAGGTCACACTTTAAAAAAAAAGAAATAGAAAATGTCTTTCTCTCCCCTTAACAAATTGAATACAGACCACATTGTGACTTGAGTTCTATTCTCTAAAGACCTTGTGTCATTTGGTATCCAACCAAAACACAACTGACATGCTTTCTGGTTATGTTCCAACATCTAACCTTCTGTAAGACGCAGATACTAGAAGCACTGAGAAGAGCAACTAAATTAATATCAACCTCCTCCTTTACAAAGATTACCTAGACTGGACAGAAGTGTTACAGAAGAGCTCAGATTTAGCACATCCTTTTTTAAAATAAAGATGAACTTTTTTCAAAAGTGTATTATAGTTGTAAAAGACTTCAGCGGCTAGGTAACAGGCAGCCCAAAAGACAAATATAACTGCCTAATTAAAATGGAGCTAGTTCTGTATCCTAGTAACCCCATTACCTAGGGGGCACTTCTCACCAAAAGAGATCCTTACCTATGCCGACGAAGAAGAAAATAAATAACCTTCCCTGAGCTTTAAACCTTTGGCTAACATGCTTCTTTGCTTCTGAGCAGCATCCTCTCCAAGATTTAAATTTTAGTTCTCATAAGAGTAAACAAGTGTCCCAAACTTTCCAGGTCTCAATCAGCCTCTTTGTGAGCTTCATTTAAAAGACAGATGTTGGGCAAGGCATAATTAAAGTTTTAGAAGAGAGAACTTTAAGGATTTATCTTTTAATCCTAAGTACTATTACAAACTAATGAACCTATTGATCAAAAGGTTTGCTGCTTTAGGCCCAAATCCTGGAAACATTTCTGAACAGGCTTAACTTCACCCACAAGTATATTGTAACTCATTTCAGCAACAGTACAAAGCACAGTTCCTCCCACAGGAAAGGAAGGTTGCTTGGCAGCACCTCTGGCATAACAGTACTGCACAAACTGATTCAGATGAAACATAGTCCATCCAAAAACTTAGCCCAAAAGTGAAATAAAACTCCAATAGCTGAGTATAAAATAAGTTTGGCTCAACTTTTTTTTTTTTTTTTCTTTCTTTCAAAGCTGTTTTTGCATGCCAGTTGTGGACCTCAACTGCAAAGACCAACCTCAAAATAGTAAGTAGAGATCCAAAAAGCTAATCTTGGTACCATAGAGCTTTTTTTTTTTACATCAGTGCAATCCCACTTTAGTAAATATGTAACAAAAAAGACAGATACAGATACCCGCTTCAAAAACATTTTTCTAATATTTCTTCAATGGGATGATTGCTTTGCTCCAAAGGAACACCTTTGCTAGAAACAGCAGAATTACATTCACTTTAAGGATGAACAGGACAATTACACTGTGCACATACTCCAAAGGGTCACAACTTTTTAGCAATTAATTTTAGTCTCATCATAATCCTCATTCTTTTAATTACTTCCGCAAAGGTAACAAATATTCTCTCCCACAAATGCACATGTGATAAATAAATTTGTTGGTCTTTAAAAGTGCTACAGGACTCCCTGTTTGTGTTGCTGAAGTAGGCTAATATGGGTACCCCTTACCCAAAGCCTTCTCTTCTTATTACTTCTGTATACCCTAATGCATTACAACAGGACTGATCACTTCTATCAGTGTATTCTCCTGGAAACAATTTATTCTGATCTGAGCAGATTCCAATGGTTATGAAAGAAAGTTCAATTCAGTTGACTTCAATAGAATGCATCCAATTAGTCAGGAAGTGAACTTGGTGCCCAGAATCCAAAAGTTCACCTTCTTCCATAGAGTTACTACTATGCAAGGTACTAACATGTGTCCTAATACATTTCTTGCTCTTTCAATAGCTAAAAGAGCCATGCACTTCTCACGTTCCATTAATAAATTGTAAGTTTAAAAACAGGAGCACCCCCAACTTCTGCCTTCATTCTCTTAACATGGTGGGAACTGAATTGGACAAGACTTCATCCCAAGATTTGAAAAGCCATCTCTGAATGGTTCTCAATATCTTTGCAGAAGAAATCAGTCTGTTAATGACAGCAATAAAAGGGAGTGGGATAAAGAAAAGATCAACATCAGTGGTGTGAATAAATTGGAAATCGGTGGATATGCAGCACAAGAGAGGCAAGATGGAATGAGATGGTAATTGAAAAAAATCAGAAAGGCTGGTTTGTTTGTTTTTTTAACTTAATTAGGAGATTAATAGGAAAAAACAAACAACAAGAGGATGTGTGCTGGGGGGAGTGGAACTAGAAAGGACTGCATAGTCTTTCTGTACAGGACAGTTTGGTCACAGAACTCATGACTGCCTCAAGTTTAAAAGAATAGGACTTTAGGAATATTATAAAGAGGGAATTTCCAATAGCTTATTGCATCAACAGGAACTTCCAAGGCTGAAAAATAAGAGTGAAGAGGAACAGAACATTCTGCATCTCACCAAAAGTTAATATGTATGAGGACAGAGAGAGAAAGAGAAAGAGACCAACCAACCTATTAGGAAATGGATCAATCTATATGGATTTCCTGAAAAGAAATACTAATGTAGCCTCAGTTGAAAAAGTCATCAGGAAAGTAAGAATTAAAGAGATTGAATGAAGTGCCTCTCTTTTGCCTTGTCATGCTTGGGGAAAGTGTTCTGTTAACAGAGGGGGGTTGGACTAAATGACCTCCTGCGGTCCCTTCCAACCCTAATATTCTATGATTCCATGACAGATGGTGAAACAAAAGAGCCTCTTCTTCTGGACAATGAGGAGCAAAGAGGGTGTGCAAAGTATCATCCAAATGCTTTTGATAACAGCCATGCTTTGAAGCTTTCAGGAATCATCCTTTTTACACTTTTCTCTAGCTGTTGCCTATACTTGACACTGCACTGAATATGCCATGTCCTATGTAACCTTGCGTTTAGGGTTTCCTGCAGCAGCATTTTAATTATTTATGTGACATGTAGAAGAATTAAGTGATACTGGAAATTACCTTCTCTCTACAAACACATTGAATACTAGTCCCTTTGCCAAGCTGCACTTGTCTAAGATGAATAAAAAGGGAGTGAGTTAATTTCTTTATTCTCTATTCACAATAGATTAAACTCTAGCTATTAGTCTGGAAAAAAATCTACAGATGCTGTCAAGATATACTTTCAATTTGAGGACATGGGCCCATTCTTGAAGAAGCAAGTGTCTATCTGCCTCTACCCTCACAGTAAGAAATCGTGAAGAAACAAAATGCTAAATCTCCTCTGGATGAGCAATGCTCACTGATGTGCTTGGCACATGCCATCCCATAATCTGTTCTTTGGATCTGCATCCTTCCTGGCTAACAGAGATTAGTGGGGAATACCGAGTCTATTGCTGACAGAACTGTTAACACCTACATTAAGGACGGCAGGGCGCTGGCTTCTCTTAAAGAAGCTACTGTGAGTACTTTGCTTAAGAAAACAATATTTGATGCTGACAACCTGGCTATCCCCTACTGTCACATCTTCTCTAAAATATTTATCAGAAATGGAAGGTTATGTCAGAACAACTGAATGACTAACCTCCTCACATAGTTTTGAGCTTTGTCCATCTGGGTACCCACTTGGGTATGGAACAGAAACTGCAATAAGGCTGGCAGACAATAGTCTCCCGGCCATGAAGATATGGTAAAGAGGAGGAAGAGAAAGAGGGTTATGACGAACCTTGCAGCACCATAGAACATGAGGTACTGCTGACTCAGCTGAGGACTCCTGCAGAAGAAATCAATGCTGATGCTGGGTGGCTCTGTTCTTTCCTAGGCTGGTGTTCCTAGAGTGTGCAGCACCTCTTCTCTAAGGATGTGACCATCTGACATTGCACAGGTCTCCAAATTGCATCTGTTAGTAGCCATATAGGCACAGCAATGCTGGTAAGAGGGTACAAGGCTGCAACCTGTTCTGAAGGCTGACAATAAAGCTCTGTTCATATCACCTCACCCAGCTGCAGCTCTTAAAATCCTGTCTGGGAGTGTTAGGGGCATGGCTAAAAGCTATGTGGCTGCATCTCATTCTGGACAAGGCAGCAGACTGGGGAAACCAACCAAAAGACCATGAGCACAATGCATCAAAGGTGTTGACTCTCCATTTTTGATTGCCATACAGTTCAAAATCTGACTACAAGAATACAACTGTTTCATTTGGATTCAAATCTTGTTGCCATGGTCTGGACGATGTCAAAACTAGAGAACTTCAATGAACCGTGTGTAGTACTCCTGTGATATTACCTAGGCACAACCTGAATCAATGAACAGCTGCGTCCCCTCCGTTCTTGAATCTGGGGTGCCCTTTGCATTGCTTTGCTGTGACAGCAACCAATTCAGGTCTGCTCACATACAGGCTCCAGCATGTAAGTCAGCAAATCCTGGGTGCCAGGTTGCCATTGCCCCTGTTGCCTAGGACCGCCGCAGCAGCCAGGGAGGCAAATGTCCTCTGGCACCTAAAAAAAAAAAAAAAAAGAGCTGGCAGAGCTGACATTTTCAGTGGCACCACCTCTCTCTCTCCCCCTCTCCTCCCCACCACCGCTGCCGGTACCAGCTTTTTCTGGCAATGGGGGGGTCTTTTGAGCACTGCGCTACCACCACAAGTGTCTGCAGGCGGGGTTTTTTTAGTGGCAGGGGCCCCTGTGCACTCTGCACCACTGTCGGAAGAAGTGGCAGTGGTGGTCTTTTGACTGCAGGGGGCTCCCTTCCCTGTTGCACACCTAGGTGCTTCAGTTTTTGTGCTGGCCCCTAAGTGTGCAGAAGATTTGTCTAGGCCTAACTCCCAGTTTTACTGTATGAATACTATGGTCAACCACTCCAACTACACTGCAGAGCAACACACCAGCAAATTCCCAGTCCCAGACTATCCCTAAGAAATGTGTGTCTTGTATTGGCCAGCTCTCTCCTGGAGAACACAAGGTCATATAAAACTTCCCAAACTCTTCAATCCGAACACACTGGCTTAGGAGAAAAAAAAATACAACAAATGTATTAACTACAGAAAGATAGATTTTAAGTGATTACTAGTAATGAGGCATAAAAGTCAGAATTGGTTACAGGAAAATAAAACAGTAAATACCTAATTTAACAAGCTAAGTAGATTCAAAGCAACAGTCTCTCTCATCACATTTTAGCAATCTTATTGTCTGAGCTCTTTCATTCAGAATCCCTGTTGTCTAATGCTAACAAGGAGTTCTGTGGCACTATTAAAGACTAACAAATTTATTTATTGCATGAGCTTTCATGGGTAAAATCCCACTTCAGACATATGAAATGGAAACTAAAGTATGGAAGGGAATATATAAATGCAGAGATATATAAATGCAGACACGGTCAGTTCAGATTTTTTCAGCAAACCAAGCAAGTTGCTTTGATTCGAAGTGTGGAACAGGTAAGAGTCAAAGTCTCTATTCAGGAATAATTTAATGGTGTCAAATTTGCATATGAATTCTAACTCTGCAGTCTTTCTTTAGATTCTTGATCTGAAGCGTTTCTGTTGAAGCACTGCAATTGTCATGTCTTTCACAGAACATGCAGGGAAGTTATAGGTTGGTAGCCTATTGGTGGAGTGGGTGGGTGAGGCTTTGAGGCCTGCATTTTGCAGGAGGTCAGACTAGATGTTCGTACTGGTTCCTTCTGACCTTAGAGTCTATGAGTCTAAGTGTTCCTCTATTGGTAGAGCCCTGCAGATCCGCGGGTAACCGCTCCAGATCTGCGGGTAACCATATCCGCGGGTGCGGATATCCACAGCCCCATTGTTGTGGATTGGCTGCGGCTGCGGATTCTATTTTTATGATCAATCCCTGAAGCTGCTGCTACGATCTGCATTGTCAGTAGCACACAGAGGAACAAGGAAGCATTCTAGCCAATCCCAGCTGAACTCTGATTGGTGGTCTGCCAGCCAATCAGAGTCTCAGTCACAATAGGCTGGGGCTTGGAGAGACAATCAGTTAGCATGCTGGCCTTTGATTGGCTCCTTCCCCATGCCTTCCTCACCCACTTCTTCATTTTCTTCTTTGCGGTTCATATGCCATGCTGTCAATCAGAAATGTTATTGGTGGCCAAGGAAATCTACTTGACAGCACAGCATACAGACCACAAACAAGAAAATGAAGAAGTTGGTGGGACCCATGTGGTGAATGAGCCAAACAAATTCTGAAATGTTGACTGTGAGCCCAAGCTCGGTTGCAGATCTGGTTCCGGATCCACATAAAACATGGCATGCGGATTGCAGACAGTATAAAAAATAACATTGGGCGGGTGTGGTCCAGTTCCAGATCCACATTTTTATATCTGCGCAGGGCTCTACCTATTGGTTTTTTAATATTACCATTCTTGATGTCTGATTTGTGTCCATTTATTCTTTTGCGTAAAGACAGTCCAGTTTGGTCAATGTACAAGGCAGAGGCACATTGTTTAGACATGATGTCATATATCACATTGGCAGATGAACAGGAGAATGAGCCCTGATGGAATAACTGGGTTAATTAGATCCTATGATGGTGTCATTTGAGTAGATATGTGGGCAGAGTTGGCAACATGGTTTGTTGCTGGGATATGTGCTTGCCTTGGTGTTTCTATTGTATGTGTGTAGTTGCTGATGAGCATTTGCTTAAGGTTGGGGGGCTTTCCATAAGCAAGGAAAGGCCTACACCCCAAGGCTTGAAAGAATGAGGGATCATCTTGCAGAACAGGCTATTGATCCTTGATGATGTGCTACAGAGGTTTGACTTACGGGCTCTAGGTGATGACCAGTGGCGTTCTGTTTTCCTTGTTGGACTTGTCCTGTAGTAGACAACTTCTGGGTACCCATCTGGCTCTGTTAATCTGTTTCTTCTCTTCCCCAGGTGGGTACTATAGTTTTAAGAATGCTCACTAGAGATCCTGAAGGTGTTTCATGTCTCCACATAAATGCGGTTGTATCTTACAGCTTGGCTGTAGACAATGGATTATGTGGTTTTCCTGGATGAAAACTGGAGGGATGTAGGGAACTACAGTGGTCAGTAGGTTTCCAGTATAGGATGGTGTTCATGTGTCCATCACTTATTTGTACTGTAGTGTCCAGGAAATGGCTCTCCCATGTGGAGTGGTCCAGGCTGAGGTTGATGGTGGGGTGGAAACTGTTGAAATCTTGGCCCAATTCCACATGGGCCTCCTTTCCATAGGTCCAGATGATGACAACATCATCAATGTAGCACAAGTAGAGGAGTGGTACTTGGGGACAAGGGATGAGGAAGCGTTGTTCTAAGTCAGCCATAAAAATGTTGGCCATGCGGGTTTGCATAGTAGTGTTGCTGCCTTGGAGATATAAATCATCTCCAAATCTGAAACGGTTTTGGGTGAGTAGAGAGTCACAAAATTCAGCCCCTAGGTGTGCCGTGACATCACCTGTAGAGCCCTGCAAATCCAGGGATATCCGCATTATATCCATGGATATCCACAGACCATTTCTTGCAGAGGCAGATCAGATACGGATCCACATATTTTTATCTGTGCAGGGCTAGAGCCCTGCAAATACACGAATATCCACGGCTATCCGCAGTATATCCACATACGCGGATACAATGCGGATATCCGCAGATCATTTCTTGCAGATGCAGATTGGATATGGATCCACACATTTGTATCTGCAGAGGGCTCTAATAATCTAGGATGCTGTTCCTGATTGCTTGTAGTCCATCTTTGTGTTGGATGTTAGTGTAAAGAGCTTCTACATCCATAGTGGCCAGGATGGTGTTTTCTGGAAGATCACCAATCGATTGAATTTTTCTCAGGAAGTCAGTGGCGTCTCTAAAACAGCTACGAGTGCTGATAATGTAGGATCTGAGGAGAGAAGCCAGCTCTTTCCCAACCTCACCCTGCTCCTGACAGCCTGACTCCCTTCTGTTCTGCCTCCAGGACTCACTTAGTGACCGCCTCAAGAGTTGCTATAAGAGCTGACAGAGTTTACATGAGGAACATAAAGGGTTTCAATTGTGCAGATATGAAAAATTTGTGGAGGAGTCCTTGGGTGCTCTTCCAAACAAGGAGATTAACACCCAAAATCTTCCCCTTGAAAGTCTGTTAGTATGTCTTTTTCTCCTTCTAATGACTTACGTGAGGAAAATGTACTATATCCCATCTTGACTGGTCATTCAAAACAGTCCTGCGTTCGAAACAAAATTTGTCTCAAATCTTCCAGATATGTTAAGTTAACATGGCTCAACCGTTCACCTAATTTTCTTATTGTTTCTTCTCCACCCACCTGGTATGAGAAGCATTTCTAAGTACTCAGTCAGCTTGGAACACTACATAGCTGTGGCCGAGAGCTCACGGCAATTGAGAGAAGATAATACTATTACTACTTTTAGTGTGCCAAATAAAGAGAAACGAGAAGGAAGGCCACAATTGTTATCCACCCAATGTCTGCCCCCTCTAAAGCCAAAGTTATTAAAAAGGAGGGGGCAGGGATCATTTCTAAAATGCATAACTAGAGCTGTTTACAAGGGCTGTACACATGCTTTTTGTACTATATGCTGATGCCAGAGGAGAGAGCACAGAAATGGAGACTCTAGCTTAGGGGTCTCAAACACATGGCCTCCTGAGGCCCGTGATGAGACCTGGAATTCAGAGGCTCTCAACCCCTGGCTTTTCGAGTGCCCAGTGCCCCCGCTGGCTGGGAGCTGGCAGGTGGGCTGCGGCTGCCTGCTTCCTGCCCAAGGTCCTGCCACCAACCAAGCTGAGCTCAGCACTGTCGGCAGTGCTTCTGGGCCACGCCACCTGCTCCCTCCTCCTCGCTCCCGCCCAATCCCCCAAAGGAGCGTCAGCAGCCACTGCTGGGGAGCAGCCTACTGCAACCCGGGAGCCGCGCTGTTCACCAGAGAGCCCTGGCCTAAGCAGCAGGGGAGTGCGGTGAGTCAGAAAGCTGGAGCAGGCCACGGACTCAGTGCCCGAATCCAGGACAAGGCTCAGGTGCAGGGGCTCAAAGGAGGGCAGCCTAGGGGAGTGGGGAGCGTTCATGGGGAGCTCTGTGCTGGGGGGGCTCCATGGGGCCCCTGTGAGGGGCTCTGCCCGGTCCTGGCGTGCAGCTGGGAGCCAGGCTGCAGCTACTCCCCTCCCCTCCGGGCTTGGGTATACCTGCGGCCTTTATTTTTAAAACAATCTTTTAAAACAATTTAGTTTTATTTAAAAACCTAAAACCTTTTTAAAAATTAATTTCAATTAAATATATTTCAAATTCAATTAATCAAACCTTAATTAAAATCAATTTGAATTCAATTAATTAAATTTTAGTTTAATAAACTGGTGGTCCTTCAGGGTTTTAAAAATTATATTTCTGGCTCCCAAGCCCAAAAAGGCTGGGAAACGCTGTTTCATAATGTAAACATTTAAGTGTGTTTGTTTGCTTACTCTTCGTCCTTCTGATGATACCGCCATCTTGAATGGTGTTTTGTTCAGGCAAGGATAATGGCAATGTTTGGAAGTACATATATATATGCGAACAGTTTTTCTCTTCCATGAAGATTAACCCATCTGTGTTAAAGTCAAGGCTCACTGATGAACATTTTGCAAGCAACACTGAGATTGGTTTCGTCTCAGGATATCAGACTTAATATTGATGCTCTGGTTGATGCAAAACACTGCCAGCTAAGTGGCCAAAAATGAAATGACTGTCAAAATTAGCACTGACTTTTCACATTACAGTTTCAAAACAGTTAATAAATTGACTTTTAATAGCATATTATATTACTCTTCATTTTTTAGTATACTTTTGTATCATTGTATGAAAAGGTTTCAGTGACACGGCCCTTGGGCCAATATCCTAGTCCTCATGTGGCCCTCGTGGTGATTTGAGTTTGAGACCCTTGCTCTAGCTGATGCATCTAGTCAGCTAAGTTTAATGTTACTTTATTACTCTTTGCTTCCCGGTACCATATACCAGCCTCAATCAGGGACCACAGAGTAGGCATTGCATATATATGAAATGAGACAGTCCCTCCCCTCAAAGCTCTCTACCTGTAAGTATATGCATAAAACTATATATACACATCCTCAACTACTCTAAGTCAGAAGTTGCTGGTCTGCATTTATCATTTTAAAATCCTGTCTGTGGTTTTTATGTCTACCACCTTATTCTCCATCACTATCTTCCCTTCTCCCTCTACAAAACTCCACTACCAGGCAGCTTTCTTTTTTGCTTTATGATAGGTTTATTATCCTAGGTTACTGTCATTTTAAAAAAGGAAACAAACTTTATGCACTTCATATCACTTACAGCAGAATGAATAATGTATCTGGAAACAAATTAAATACTCAAAATTATTCACAGCGCTGCAAAACTCTTACATGATAAGATGCAAAAAACCTAAGTATCTTATCATGCAAGTTTTTTGCAGCACTGTGAATAATATTAATTTGTTTTCAGATAGATTCTTCATTCTGCTCTATTAGGAAGGGTCAAGTCACACAAGCATTTAGCATGCCACTAAAGCAAATTTGCTTATTATATTTTTAAAAGGAAGAATGTAAAAGCGCTGAAATGCATTATTCAATAGTGAATATGCCTGTCCAGAGAATGTGAGGGAGTAAGCCAGGGGTGTCAAACATGCAGCCCGCGAACCACTTTCATCTAACCCTTGACTGCTCTCAGCAGGACCACACTCCCTTCATAACAGAGAAAGAGGGAGAGAGTGTGGCCTTGCATACATAGTGCTCCGCAATGCCACGAGAGTGTCAGGTCTCACAACAAGGAGTGCTGGGTGCGAGACTGTACTTCACAAGACCCCCCCCCCCCCACTCTCTCTCTCTCTCTCTCTCTCTCTCTCTCTCTCTCTCTCGCAGACTGCAGTTTTGCATACACAGTGCTCCGTGATGCCACAAGATTGCTGTAGTATTTTGATTTATGGTATGTATGTATGGCCCACTTGAAGCATATTTAAGTCAAATCTGGCCCTCCATAGCAAATGACACCCCTGGGGTAAGCATATCCATCCAAGAATTTTTTTTTAAATTTAAAAAAAAATCCAGTTCTAGTGTACACTTAAAGTAGAACATAACTTTCTAGGAAAAAGACATAATAGCCTAAGTATTCTCATAAGAGCAGGAAACAGTCCCTTTATTAGCCGCTAAATTACTCAAAATCTCCTTTACATGATATTTCTTTTGATCGCAATTGTCTGTATATGGCCTGGGAGAGCTCGTGCACAGTTTCCCCCTATACTTTGGAACTCAAATTCAGACATCTTCTTAAAGAAAGATGCACCACTCCATGTGCCCAACTGAAATTCACCTCATTACTGCAGTCGTTTCTGAAGATGTCCACTTGCTCTTAAACGTACATGAGTCTCATTAGTTTAGAAAATTGATCCTTTATCCTGATCTCTGCTTTTGGGAATCTACCCAGAGTACAGTTTGAAAGTGCAAAACTGTTACGAGTGAGCCAATTAGTAGTTAAAACACATGCACAGGCTTGAAGATTTTCACCAATATTATCTGGTAAAAATGGATTAAAATGGGGGGGAGGGGCATGTTGAGATTTTGTAAAACTGTGTGTCCTACAATGAGTTTCATAAAAAAAAAAGGCAACCTCCTTAAATGTTCATACGTAAACTGCAATAATGGAAAGGGAAGTTTGTAATTACAACTGTCATTCCTGAACCTCACACAATAATGGTGGAAGTCATCTTGCTGACCCCAATGGAGATGTGCAAATTGGCAGCGCAGTCAGGAATAACAAAATAGCAGGAACAGTAAATAATTTTTACAAGCAGCAGGAAACAAAAAACAATCAAACAAACAAAAACATTCCCTCATATCTCTGCTAATATTTACTCCCGAATTGGTGCTGAGGTTCTTTTCTTAGACTTCTGTCCCTTTGCAAGAATCCATTTGTACACTCCATAGATATTCCCCCCCGCTCTCTAAATTCTGCTCCCTGGCTGTAAACATTAAACAAGCTTTCCGGCCAGCCAGAAAATATAGTTTTTCTTCTATATTTTTCACTCTTTGTATTATCGCTGCATTCTTAACAAAAGCAGTAGTTACTTCTCTCTGCCAATTCAAGTCCTTTCAGGTTGCCTTCCACCACCACTTCACATATCATTTTGTTCATAAAAATGACAATAGAACGTCAGTGACTGACTACCTAGGTACATCTAGCAGCAGCCGAGATGTATTCTGCCCGCTGTGTCTGGCATGCTGTGTGCAGGTGAAGCAGTTAATGCTGGGGGAAAGTAATAGTGTTTACATTAAGTGTTTTTAGGAAGAGTGCAAAGTTTCCCTTCATTTATTGGGAGTATGAAACTGCCTACACAGGAATGGTGAAATTAAAGTTTCAATAGGGGGCTGCAAACCAGTGTTACTGAGCTAGAGCTACATTACTCTCCATCCTCTTTAGCTCTCACTGACAACAGCAGATTGTCTGCACAAAGACCAAGGACAGAACATGTCCATAGTGAAATAACTCAAATTTTATCTAAATTCACTGCTGCATTCAGCACCATTCAGTGGGGGAAAAGTGATGTAGGGCTTTTTTAAGACCATCACTATTGCTGTCCATTGTCTATTTGTTTATCCAGCTACCCAATTTACATACACACCTGCAATAATTGTGCAAGTAAATTAGGCACACAACTGCACACAGAAACGTGGCCTTATGCAGCAGCATCATTAGGCTTAAAAGCCAACAACTTTCTGAGATAACTGAGGACAGTTCATATAACTCTTACAGTTATCTTTTCAGGACACCTAAGGCAGCGCTGTATTCATTAATATTTGGAAAGTTATTCTTGTAGCCTCTGAGAACTAGAAACTGATTTCTATTTGACACTGAACTTTAAATTCTAGAGAATCTGAACCTCTCCTGGGAGCCAAACCAACACACTAAACAGGCCAGAGTTGGCCTGAAAACCGGATATTTGCCACAATGTTTTGGTCCTCTAACTAAGAATTATATGTATTCAGGTCAGACGTACGCCAACGGAGGTCCTGTGACAAAAGTTGGTGGGGGGGAGCTAAAATGTAAGCTTAGTCAATCAGAGTCATGGAGGCTGCATAACATTTAGTACAGAGTTGTTTTTCATTTTCAAAAGAGCCATTCATTTTAACCTTGTAATGTCAGAGGCTGGGCTGTCAACACATTCAGAAGCAAAATTAAACTAATCCCTGCCGAAAATGTGCTATGACAAAGGAGAAAGGGAAAGAAAGAAAAAAGAGACACCAAACTTCTGTTAGCCATCTGTTTTAAAAATGATTTAATACAGAATGAGGTCCATAACAGGAAAAGTGATACTGCAGCTTTAGTAACTGACAGTATATCCAATTACTCAGAAAGCTGGGATACTGTATACGTTTTGTCTTATGACTAAGCAGACAGTGAACTTTTCTGTCTCCCTAGTGCATGTTCCAGTAGTAAACTATTTCATGTCAGCTAAAAGTGGCTTTTTCTTAGCACTGCAACTGAAGGATGCCAGGGTACATCCTTCAAGCCCTACAATTCTGCTTCACGCCTCAGAGCAAATTATGAAGCCTGAGAGCTACGAAACAGCTAGATTCAGTTAATTTCTAGATTCTGAGTGCGTGCATCTTTCTCCATGCTTGTGAAGGAAATTTTAGAGGGGCAAGAGGGAGAAAAGGGGAAAGCCAAAATAGATCAATATGCTATATTCTAGTTTAAATTATAATTACATGGAGATGGTTTGAATCATATTTTGCATGTCACAGAAACAAAAAAGTGTCAAAGTCAGCACGGAGCAAATGAAGAATGGGGCGGAGGGAGAGAGGAAGTAGGGCAGAACAATACTTATAATTTTACTATATCAGAACATAAGCTTCCACAGAAAGTTCAGGGCGGGCAAATGTATTACTGAAAATGTAGTTCTGAAAGTGAAATTTAAGAAAAAACAAACCAAACAAAACAACAGATGGAGAATGTGAAGAAGTCGTCCCAGCGAAGATTTTGGGTAGGCACAAAAGCTTTGGTTGTTTTATATTAAATAGAATTTATATATTACTAGGCATTTTTGGTTTTAGATAATAAGTTATTGAATATAAAATCAAACTTGTAGCCAGTTGCAGCCCTACCATTATACTCAGCTAACTTTCTTGCTTGATGCAAGGATGTGGCAACAGTCATGGACTGGTTAAATTTATTTCCAGTACGATGAGAGAATGTCTGTGTGAAAGCATGGATGTTTGCTATTTTTAAGAAATAACTTAGGCCTATAATGTATGGGGATGCCAAGAACGGACCACATGGCCATTATCCCTCACAGAAGGCTGGAAACAGATTCCTTAGAGTGAGGCCCACACAACTCCTATTTCTGTATTCTGACAGAACACATGGCATGTAGTTGAAATAGCAGAGCTTTCCAGACAGCAGCCTCCTCCTGATCAGATCACTCCACTGACCTGAATCTGACGTGTACCCACCTCAACAAGGACTAGACCATGTTGATTGTACCCAAAGAGGGAAAAAATTAGCCATTATTTTTCTCTACCTCTTTAGGAACGTGAGTGTACGAGATTCTGTCATTTCTGGGAAACGGTACCAATCATGAGTACCTAATCCCAAATTCTAATTCCGCCAGTGAATCATTACAAGTCTTTCCTCATTTGAGGAAGAGTGGTTATTCAGAGTGTTGTCATGCAAACTCTATGTATTAGGCCTTGTACACACTACAAAGTTATTGCGCGATAAAGCCCTTTAATGCGCAATAACAAACAGAGCGTACACACACAACTTACAGTTATTCCGCGTTAAGTCCCTTCTTTTTGCGCAAAATGTAAACCACCTAAACGAGCGTGGTTGTTGCTAACGCGGAATAGTTGTTGCGCGATTGCCAGTGTGTGTACGCTTATCGCGCAATGTGAATATAACGGAAATGGCCCACAATTCAAATTCCATCCCTTCTGCACTTCCGCCTGTACTCTATCGTCGTGACGTCATTTTTCCCGACCTCCTCCTCTGTCCCGCGAATTTTTGAATTCACCACTCTCCCTTCTGCCTCGCTGTTCGGTGCTGCTGCCTCTGTGTGCTTCGCTCGCAATGTCGTCGCGCCGCAGCAAACGAGCTCCAGCCTGGACAGCAGCAGAGGTGATGGACTTGATCGGCATCTGGGGAGAGTCCGCCGTGCAGTCACAGTTACGTGGCAGCCGGAGGAATTTTGACATTTTCGGTCAAATATCCAAAGCCATGACCGAAAAGGGGTACGAGCGAGACACCCTGCAGTGCCGGGCAAAGGTGAAGGAGCTGCGGATAACATTTCACAGAGCCAGAGAGGCTAACCGGCGCTCTGGCTCCGCGCCAGCAACGTGCAAGTACTATAAGGAGCTGGAGGCGATCCTGGGCGGCGATCCCACAACCACCCCGAACTGCACGGTAGACACCTCGGAGACTGCACCCCAAACAGAGAAGGAAGCAGAAGGCGACGAGGCAATTGTGGACGAGGAATCAGAAGAAGAAGACTACGAGGACGGAGAGAACGGAGCCACTGACCCGGGGAGCCAGGAGTTATTTTCCACCCAGCCAGAAACAAGCTCCACTGATTCCTTCTCCACGCCTACCCAGGAATCATCAGAAGGCAGCTCTGGTAAGTCCCGTTCGCAATGTCCTCTATTCTAGGTGCTACAGCTCAGCGTAGACATGGTTTTTTTGCAAGGGGTTTTTGTTTTCGGTGTCCTCAGTTCTGTTCCTTACAGAACTGTAAAGGTGTTACTAGCATTACTTAAAAAGGTCATCGATGTATGCCTCGATTTCCAAGTAGTCGTTCCCTTTCAACTCACTGAACGCGTCATCCAAATATTTCCAGAGTCTTCTCTTGAGATTACATGGTAGAGCATTCCTTTGCACTCCACCATTCAGGGACACTCTTCCTTTCAGACTCGCAAGCACTCCTGCGGGCAACATTGCTGCGCACAGTCCTGCAGCGTAAGGTCCCGGCTTGAAGTCGGCAACATGAAGGAGATGCATTCTCGCTTGCAGAGGCACTCTAAGCAGTGTGAGATCTGCCTCTATTTCAGCCATCTCGGGCACGGGATCAGAACTTGGTGTGGCAATAGTCAACTCTCCGTTGTACTAGCTCTGCAACCCGTACCAAGCTTTGGGAAATCTGTTACCGCCCCCCCATAGGTCCCCTCTTGTGTATTGAAGGAATGTGTGGGGAGAACAACATCATTTGCTCCTGACCGTGGCGAGAACAATAGCGGCATTCTACATTTTTCATATCTGAACAGGAATGACCTTCGGTGGACAGTCTACAGCTGCAGCTGAGCGTCTGAGGAGGATAAGGCGGAGGCCTCGCAGGAGCAAGGAAGACGTCTTCCAGGAGCTCATGCAGTTCCATGAGGCTTCTGCGAGGGAGACAAGGCAATGGAGGAGGCAGTGCAGGCAGGACAGGAGACAGAGCAGTGCGAGGAGAGAGCAGCAGAAGGATGCCCTGATAGGCATCATGCAGGAGCAGACCAACCTCCTCAAGACCATGGTCGGTCTGCTACAGGCTCGCACCCCCCATCATCAGCCTCATATGCCTTTCAGTGCATCCACGCCACATTCCCCCCCCAGACAGTTTTTAGACCACCATGGACATCCATGGTGTAACCCTAACAGAACCCCTCCCCCAACATATGTAGTTGAGTCCCGCACCTACACCCACCTTTAGTCCCTACTCCCCTCAAACCCGAGTTTTGATCAATGTTAATTAAATAAAGTTGAATCCTTGTTAAACTTAATCAGACTTTCTTTATTTGTTTCATTAATTTTACATTAACGGTTTTTGATTCAATGAATGTTTACAGGGGAAAAACTCAAAATTTCTAAAGCTTAATTTTTAACAGTTGAAACATATAGGAAATGGTTAGTAACTATATTCAAAGGTACAATTTTAACCAACAGTACTAAAATGGGTTTTTAACGCATCCCTTATGCGAACTGCCCTTAGCTGCGCCCCCCGGATACCCCTCGTGTCTGGTTGCTGGTAGGCATTTTCCAGACGTTGTGCCTCAGTGGTCCAAGAGTTCCTGAATCTCTCCCCCCGGCTTTCACATATATTGTGAAGAACACAGCAAGCCGAAATAACTAATGGGATCCTGTCCTCGTGGAGATCTAGCCTGCCATACAGCGCTCTCCAGCGCGCTTTTAAACGGCCAAAGGCACACTCCACAACCATTCTGCATCTACTTAACCGGTAATTGAAACGATCCTTGTCAGGATCCAACTTCCCGGTGTACGGCTTCATGAGCCATGGCATCAGTGGGTAGGCGGGGTCCCCAAGTATCACCACTGGCATCTCTACACCGCCCACAATTATTTTCTCGTCTGGAAAAAATGTGCCAGCATGTAGCCTTCTGAATAGTCCAGAGTTTCTAAAGATGCGTGCATCGTGCACCTTTCCAGACCAGCCAGCATTAATGTCCATAAAGCGACCACGGTGGTCCACCAGTGCCTGTAGAACCATCGAAAAGTATCCTTTCCTGTTGATGTATTCAGAGGCAAGGTGGTCGGGAGCGAGAATAGGGATGTGAGTCCCATCTATTGCACCCCCACAGTTCGGGAAGCCCAACTCATTAAATCCTGCGATGATCTCCCTCACGTTTCCCGGGGTCACCATCCTCCTGAGCAGAATACGGTTGATGGCTCTGCATACTTGTGACAGTGCCACTCCAACGGTCGAGCGTCCAACCCCAAACTGGTTTGCGACCGAGCGGTAGCAGTCTGGAGTCGCCAGTTTCCAAAGTGCGATAGCCACACGCTTCTCCACGGTCATGGCGGGTCTCATCCTCGTGTCCTTGCATCGAAGGGCAGGGGCAAGCTCCTGGCATAGCTCCATAAATGTGGCTTTCCGCATTCTAAAGTTCTGTTGCCACTGATCATCATCCCACAGCTGAAGGACGATTCGTTCCCACCAGTCTGTGCTCGTCTGCCGGGACCAAACACGGCGGTTCAGGCTGTGTTGCTGGTCCGCGAAACTGATCAGAATGTCCGTTTGGTTTTCAATGCTGTCATCATCCGAGACCGAGTCATCCGTGTCATGCTCCGAATCATAGCCAAAGGCAAACCGCAACAGAATCTGGGCTGTGTTCACAATGCTGAAGGCAGCATTCAAGATCACAGCTGAATCCATGTCGATTCTGAAAAGGCAGTGCCGAGAAGAAGGTTGCTTCAATTTGAAATTCGCGCTCGTTGCTATTGGCAACCGCTGGGTAGCGTCAGTAGCGGAATGCACCACGGGAGATGATACTGGGGACTCTGGGATACGTACCCACAATCCCCTTCGCTTTCCTGGAGGACTGCGCTCAGAAGGGGGGGGGCTTTGTTCCGTTAGAGCAAGCATAGTGTGTACGCGATCTCGCGCAACAACAGCCACGGGAGAATTAATGCGGAAGAGGATTATTGCGCGTTAAAAATGGTAGTGTGTACATAGCCTTAATGATAGAAAAGCACTTCAAGATCTGCTCAAGAAAAGAATCCTATATTAAAAGAAAGGGTATTAATATTAATGCCTACTTCAGTTCTGAAATAACTTCTGTGTGCGGGGGAATAAGGGACAAAGAATATTAGTCAGAATCCTAGTTTTTTGTGATTAAACCCCACCCCAAATTCCCTGACTAAATAAATAATTTGAAAACACCATAAAAATCCTCGTTTTTCTCCTATTAAACTGAAAGCTGAACTGAGGTCTCAAACCAAAAGGGGACAGCAAGTCTATTATAGGGGGTTATGGTATTGCCGCCCTTACTTCTGCGTTGCCTAGGTGTCTAGAAGACAGTGGCTGCTACCCAGGTGCCCAGGTTTGGAGGCAGCACTGCCACCAGAAGCGGTGCAGAAGTAAGGGTGGCATGGTATGGTATTGCCACTCTTATCCTTATACCCCAGAGCAGAGCTTGACAAAACCCGGGCACCAGGTCGCCATGGCGACCAGGGTTTGTAGCCTGGCTCCTAGCTCCACTGTGGAAATGCAATGGAGGAGCACCCTGTGGTGACCAAAAATAAAACAACTGGCTCCTAACTGGGAGCCAATTTTGTCAAGGCCTGGCCCAGGGTAAAAGGCGTTGAACATCAGGTTTCTCAGGGAAGATGAGATTTAATGGGTGAAACCAGTTTTCACAGTTTGGCCTGATTTTCACAGCTGTGAATTTGGTGGACCCCTATGAACAAGTGACACTGGTACTTTCGGTAAAACAGTCAATAATTAATTTTTTTTTCCACAAAATGTAAAAACTAAAGATTTTCTGTAAAAATGCAAATTCCATGTCTTTCTGTAGTAAACAGATTTCTAGGATCCCTAAATATTAGTTACTATAACAGTGAGATTTAAGGAGGAAGTGTGAAGAAGCACGGAGGGGTAGCTTAAGAAAACACTTCGGACTATACGCTTTCTTAAGACTGGCTGATTTGACCACCGCTGGTGATCTCTTAAAACTGAAATCAAGAGCTCTGACCTGTACCTGTTACAGTGGAATCACAACATATCGTTGTTGTGGGCTAGGGGGCATTAGACAAAAGGAAAACTACCTTTTTCAGTCTCCTGCTGCAGAAGAAAGAATTGTGTCCACCCATCATCTAGTTCCCTGTTATATTTGATCATCTGACTGACTGACAGATTTAAACCAATTGCTAATCCATGAATCTATTGATTTAATTCCAGTTATGACCTTGATTTGTAAACATGTCTATTTAATTTTATGATCTATTTACTTACTTCTTCATAAATCCTGTAAAAGAAACCTCAAGAAGGATGGTAATTTAGCCAAAGTATTCAAGAGTCATTTAGTCTTTCACTAAATTAAACCCTTTGGTCTCAAGATCATTTAACTTTTTTTTGGTCTATGTAATGATGCAAACTACTACTGTAACACAGAAGCAATAGCCTGCATTAGCAATAGCCTACATTTATGGTAACAGCCCAGAGGCTTTGGTGCTTAAAATATACTCATCCTTGCACAAAGCAACTTCACACGGACCAAATAGGGCCAGAAGCTGCTGACTCTTTCGCAGTGTTTACCAGGTAATTTACAACAACAAATATATTCAAGAGGGTATGTACTATTCATCCAATCCCTTACACACTGAGAACGACGACTAGCAAACATCTGAGATGAGAGCTACAGGGAAGGAAGACTGTCAAAAAAATATTTATTAGAGTGTTAAAAAGTAAAAGATTGAAACTGGGAGTGTAACAAATGAAGAATATTTAATATTGCGCAGTTTGCAAGAGGCATGTATTCAACTACCTATGTGAGAAAATGGAATCCTAATCTCTCCCATTTGGAGGGTGTTCAATGATCCAGCCTTAAGTCCCGTAACCCTGCAAATCTCTGTTAAATCCCATGAATCTTTATGATTTGATCTGTAGTACTCGAGGCACCTCAGTTTACAGAGTGAAATCAAAGCGCATTAAAGACCGGTTAATGTGCAGCAGCAGGCTCACAAGGCGTTGCAGGCTAGACTCACACTCTAGCCTACTGCAGACTAATGTTTGTGTAGACAGGCCCTAAGGGCCAACTTTTGGGTACTTGTTTTACTCTGTTAAAGTAAGTGCCCTCAGTAACACAGAACAGAAAAAGGCAAAGCTGTAATAGGAAAAATGAAGAGGCTCAAAAGTTAAACTGAAGCTATATCACTTAATAAAGCAGTTAATCAAAATCTATTTGGCTTACACTCAGCCTCTGGGGAGATGTCAAGCGAGATATATAATCGCAATGGTAACCTCATTTTGAATTTATGAGACTGGAAGAATACTTACAAGACATTGGTCCCTGTATCTGATCTGCTTTTCTCTTCTTCCCTGTTTACAAGGTAAACGCATCCTGTGAGCTTATGGGTGTGATATTCTTTACCCTTTTAAATAAGAGGGTTTGTTTTAAAAAGAATCAGTTACAGTCACTCAGCATTCATTAGCATCCCTAGGATAATAAAACAGTGTCTGTACATCAGATAGAGAAAGGAACAGATAGAAATAAATTTCAGCTTTAAAATGTCTATGTGGTAATAGCAAAGTCAAAGAAGTATGTTTTAAAAGACCAGAAACACCCTGATAGCATCCTTTAAGAAATTTCACATTTTTTTTCTCCTTTCCCCTCCATAAAGGGCTGAAAGCATCTCTGGGTTTTAGACGTGTATCAGTTTACTACAGTATACTAGAAGTAGCGTTTCTTGAGGAAAAAGGATTCTGGAAAGAATCTTTGATTCTAAACAGCCAGAATAAGAATATCTAACTCTTGTATAAAACTCTTCATCAGTCAATCACAAAGTACTTGACAGTCTTTAATTGCATTTATCCTCACAACACTGCTGTGAAGGATGAAAGCATATTATCTCCATTTTACAGATGGGGAAATGAGGCACAGAGGTTAAATGACTTGCCTAAGATCACACAGGAAATTTGTGGGAAAGTAGGGAATTGGACCCAGGTCTCCCAAGTCTTAGACTAGTGTTCCAATCATCAGAGCATTCCTCCTCTCTTTTGTAATATTTTCTTACAAGTTAATAAATAACTTTGATTTTTTTTACAGTATTTTTGTGATTAAAAACCTGATATATTACTCTTGTTGGCAATTATGTCACTAACAGTTAGTCTAGTAACAATAGGATACTCCCTAAGAAAGTTATGTTGATTAAAAACCACATCTGTGAGTTTAGCCATCATTGGCTATGTCTACACTTACAAAACCTAGTTTGAATTAGTTAATTCAAACTAACTAATTCGAACTAATTTTAGATGGTTCGAATTAACTTAATTTGAACTAGCATGGCCCCACCAGAATGCTAGTTCGAACTAGCTATGGCTATGCAGGGCACTTGCTTAGTTTGAATTAGTCAGTTGCAGGAAGGTCAATCTGCCGATTAGTTCGAACTAAACAGTTAGTTCAAACTAATATGGCCACATTTGACTTAGTTCAAATTAACGGATCGAATTAACCATAAATTCAAACTAAGCAATCGAATTTCTTAGTTCAAATTAAGGAAGCCTTTAATTCGAACTAATGAAAGCCTAGTGTGGCCAAGGCTTAAATTAGTTCAAATTAAGCTTCCTTAATTCGAACTAACCTGCAAGTGTAGACATATTGAGTTTACTGAAAATCCCTCGTTTCCCAGCATTTAACATAAAGTTAGAGAAGCACATCTGAAATTAGACAAGATAACCGGCAGTATGTAAATTGTTCATGGCATGCTAACATAGATCTATCAAGGTCCCATTCCGCTGCACATTCAAAACCTACGTTAGAAAAAGTAACCAATACTAACGAAGAATAGTAATTCTCTACTGCTGTATTGCCTTGTTGCAAAAATGCAGATTTAGTGAGCATAACATACAGCTATTTGGGACCACTAGCATTAGATTGAATTTTAAGAAGAAAATTTGTTGGCTTTAAATCTCATAAATTATGTTTTATGCCTCACTCTGGTTTGTTACCCATTAAGAGTCTGAAAAATTGAAGCCTGTAGTATTTTTACTGCACCTGTGATCTATGAGTTTACTTTAAAGGTGAGGTTAACTTAGATGTTAAGGATATTAATATTAAATTTGAAAGCTACTACAAACAGGTGTTTTTACTTTCTAAGTTGGCATATTCAGACTAGTCGACATTCAGTTTGACCAGATATTTGAGGAATACCTTCCACAGCCTTGAAAATAAGCTTTTTAAGAAATGCCACTGCGTTATGACATTACAGGTAGGCATCTGAAGCGCATTTTGCACACCACAGGACATATTCAAAGAGCTGCCATATGAGTGATGTAGTTATCTTTACTCATCAGGCAACTGTCAGAAATGGTGCGAGATGTGATTATTAACTGTACATCTCAATACTTCAATTGTTTGACACTTTGGGGAAGTTAAAAGAAGAAAGTTAACCTAATTTTTCAAACAACTAAATGGATCATGAGCTCAAATGCATAAACCAGGCGCAAGAAAGAAATAAGGAGGCATGTGATGGAACATGACTCAAAAGGACTAGATGAGGGGGGATGTGGAATTGGTTTAAGTAGCTGACCGATAAGCATTGGAATAGAGAAAGAGAAAACGGTTGGGGGATACTAGCTTGGTACAAGGGTGATGAAAGGCTGGCATTCATAGGAGGAAGAGTTAAGGTTATCATGTGGGATCTGATGTATAGTGGTTCGGGTAATGGTAAGTTGGCATCGGGCTAAGTCTATTCTTATGATCATTTGTGAAGTACATGTAGCCTTCGGGTGGGCTAAAATTCATTTAATTGCCCTTCTCCAATGCCTCACAGAAATCAATCCCAATCCCTATGGAGAAAGCAGCTGGAGACCCAGGATCCAGTCTGTATGGGACTCACAGCGAAGCTTGCTCAGAGCTACACTCCCACATTAAAATACTACTACAATAAACATAACAATGAACTTTATTAACTACTAACTAAATGAACCTTATCCTAAGAAAACAAAATACAATTAACCACAAACAATCCCTACAGAAAACCCCGCAGGAAAGATACCCAAGAGTCCCAAAGTCCAGGTGGAGTTCACCCAACTCTCAGCTACAGTCTCTGTTCCAGTATAGAGGCATGAGTGGCAAGAAATAGCTGTCCTCTTCTTCCTTTGCTGGAATCCTCTGTAGCATTCCATGCAGACTTTTTCTTCTCCTTTGCAACCAGCCCTCAGTCCCATATGCATGTCTGCAAGGTCTGTTGCAAATGACTCCATTACAGGGAGAAAACATCTTGTTCACTCCTGGCTCAGCTTCTCTCCTGAAAACTGAGCACATGGTCTCCTTTCAAGGAAGCTCTAGCCTGCTGTCTGCACAGGCTGCTGCTCCCATGTCATCTGACTGACATCACATCACACCAGCAGGGTACACTGTGGAGCATGCTGAAAATGCTACCACTCCCTGCTTCTGGAAGTTTCTAGTTGTGGATAGCTAATCCGCCCAGCAACATTAACCCACCCTCAGCAGGTCTCTCAGAGATAGCCTTTTCAGGGATATGGGTTACATACACACTATATGTTTAGTTACACGCTGTAGTGAAAGGCAGAATGCGTCCACACTTCTCACTGCCATGTAGCTACACATGCCAAGGGAAGGCAAAGGGAATGTGCCAGATCCTTTCCCCACTGCTAGGAAAGGTTTCAATTTTGACAGGAAAAGGAGGCAGCATCAGGACACTACACTGCTTCGAAGAGGAAAAAAAAAAAAAAAAAAAAAAAGGCGGGGGGGGGGGGGCGCCACATCTCACCTAAGCAATGCCTCACTGTCTACACTGCTATTTATCCTCATGCTAGCTGGGCGTGCAGTATCTATACGCTGCACACTGCCATAAGCATAGATATATCTTAGGACGATAGAGGATATTTACTGTTAGACTGCTTATGTCCTTGCTTTGGCAGTTTTGAAGCAGGTAAGGAGCATGTGTACTTTAACATTAAAAGAGTTTTAGTATCACTCTGGCTGTGGTGTGACAGCACTTTCAAAAAAGGAGGGCCTTGCAGAACTGCATAAAGAGAGGTTCAAACTCCAGATAATTCTGATTAATTCTGCAAGATTGGTCCACTGCTGAAGCCCTTCAACTGAGAATGTTTTATCACTCGTTCTCACATTTCTTAAGAAATTGAATAATTGCCTCACGTTTTTTCTAATCTGTGATGAACTGTAAGTCAAGAAAAAGATGTGGTTTTCAATCTTTAATACTTTCTCACTGGAACTGTAATCCATCTTCACAGTATCCTAACAATGCACTGTAACATTTGTATTGATGATGTATAATACATAATGACTAAGGCAGGCACGCGTGTATATTAAGAATTACTTTTTTAATTAAATCAAATGGAAGTTTGCCAAAAATCAATCATGTCGCCCCTGCACTCCCCACACACTTTAGAGAGCGTCTCCTCTCCCAATTCCTCCTCTACCCCTCCCCTCACCTCACACGTGACTGCAGGAAAAAATAAAAAGGTCAAAAAAAGTTTTAAAGAAGATTTTCAACCAAAAGATTAGACACAAACACTTTCATTTAAATTGAAAAGCCTTTTCTTGATTTAAAAAGCACTTCTTCAGCCATCTCCAAGGATGGCTGTACCCTCTCCTCCAATTCCATTCATTAAGAAATCAGCTCTTTGTTTTCTTCCATCTCCAGCATGCTTTTGTCTTCTTGGGTCAAGTGGAAGAGACCAAGCAGTCTCATCTCCAGTTCTTTTCTTCTGTCAACCGTAGGATGGTTGTCATTGTTTAGACTTCATACTGAAATGTATGTTAGTTGTGATGCATGCGATTGTTATACATACCTCAACTGTATACACTCAATAAATAAAATGACCTGTGGATTTACAATACACAATTTATTATGCGCCAGATGAGTTGTTCAAAAGATCAATGCACCAAAAGGCGACAACCCTGTAAAGTCAGCCCATTTTATTGAGGGTCCCTTAAACTACAAGAACTCTGGAAACACATGGCTGCATTATGGCTCTGTTTTCATAGTGAGAGGTTAGAGTCCTCTTCTCTCCGATCCCTTTGGATATGTGGGGAAAGCAGAGGTTGTTCACTTCTTGCTTACTCTTAAAGTGTTGTCCAGTTGCTCTCCACTGTCCAGTCCCAGGGTCTAGTATTCAGAGATTTAGGGACACCCAAAGCATGGGGTTGCATCCCTGACTATCTTGGCTAAGAGCCATTGATGGACCTATCCTCCCTGAATTCATCTACTTCTTTTTTGAATCCAGTTATACTTTCGGCCTTCACAACATCCCCCCCGGAAATAAGTTCCACAGGTTGACTTTATGCTCTGCAAAGAAGTACTTCCTTAAATTGATTTTAAACTTATTGCCTATTCATTTCATTGGGTAATTGCGGTATGTGAAGATGTAAATACATTCTTATTCATTTTCTCCACATCATTCATAATTTCAGAGACCCCTTTACCATCTCTTCTCTGAGATGAACAGTCTCACTCTTTTTAAGAGCTCTCCATATATGGAAGATGTTCCATCCCTTTAATCATGTTTGTTGCCCTCCTCTGTGCCCTTTCCAATCCTAATATATCTTTTTTGATCTCAGGTGACCAGAACTATATGCAGTATCCAACATGAGTGTATCATGGATTTACAGAGTGGCATTATGATTTTTGGTTGGTTGGCTGGTTTGTTTTGGTTTTGGGGCATTTTTTGTTTTACAAACTATCCCTTTTTAATTAACTATCCTTGGTCTCTTACCTTATTGCAGAGCTAAACTCCACAGTCTAGTTGTGGTCCTTAGGCAGGAGCAAGAGCTTATGGCTTGATTCCTAACACTGTTAGCTTTTTTTGATTGCCACTACACATTCAGCAGATGTTTTCAGAGAAACCACAATTATTCCAAGGCCTATCTATCAGTGATAACAGAGAATTTAGACCCCATCACTTTGTATGTATAGTTGGGACTATTTTTTCCAATGTGCATTTCTTTGCACTTAACATTGAATTTCATCTGCTACTTTGTTGCACAGTAACCCAGTTCTGCCAGATATTTTTATAACGCTTCATAATCTGCTTTGGACTTAGCCATCTTGAGCAATTTTGAATCATCTGCAAATTTTGCAACCTGTATATTTATCCCCCTTTCCATATTATTTGTGAATAGGTTGAACTACATAGGCATAGATCTTTGCAGGACCCTGTTACTTACCTGTCATTACTGTGCAAAATCTCCTATCCTTTGTTTCCTATATTTTAACCAGTTTCTGATGAATAAGGGGAAGCTTCCCTTTTATCCCATGACTGCTTACTTTGCTTAAGAGTCTTTCATACAGGACTTGGTCAAATGATTTCTGAAAGTCCAAATCTGGAACAGTTCCTCAGATCTGACCTCTAAAAAGAATGGCTCATCCGTGGGAATCTTCCTCATTTCCTCTGCAGCAGAGACTGAGGCAGAGAATTCATTTAGCTTATCTACAATGGTCTGGTCTTCCTCAAGTGTTCCTTTATCACTTGATCATCCAAAGGTTCCACGGATTGTTTGGTACTTGAAAAAAACATGCTGTTAGTTTTTGTGTCTGCTAGTTGCACTTCAAACTTTCTCGGCCTGCCTAATTATACTTTTACACTTGACTTGCCTGAGTTTATGCTCCTTTATACTTTCCTTAGTAGGATCTGACCTTCCATTTTTTTGCCTCTTTTATTCTGCTGTTTAGCCATAGTAGCATTTGGGGGAGGAGGGGTGAGAGGTGTTGGGTTTTTGTTTTGTTTTGTTTTTTAATTTGGTGTATATGTTTAGTTTAAGCCTCTATTACGGTGTTTTTTAATAGTTTCAATGCATCTTGTAGGCATTTTACTTTTGTATCTGTTACTTTTAATTTACATTCAGATAGATTCCTTATTTTTGTGCAGTTCCTCTTTTCAAAATTAAATGCTACTATGGTTAGGATTTTTGGTATTTCTCCCTCTACAAGGATGTTAAATTTAATTATTTATTGTTTGCCATTAACAAGATGTTCAACCATATTCACCTCTTGGATGAGATCCTGAGATCTACTTAGGACTAAATCAAGATTTGCTTCTCCCCTTGTGGGTTCAAGGGCTAGCTGCACCAAATAGCAGCCATTACTGGCATTCAGAAATTTTCTCTCTGCATCCTATCATGAGGTGACACATGCTCAGTCAATATAGTAACAGTTCTAATCCCCCATTATTACTGGATTCTCTGTTTTGGCAGCCCCTCATTTCCCTGAGCATTTCAAACTCACCATCACCATCCTGGCCAAGTGATCAGTAATATATTCCTAATGCTATATTCTTATTATTCAAGCATGAAATTTGTATCCACAGAGATTCTTGTACAGTTGTCATTAAGATATTGCAGTATGTTTCCCTTTAGCTGACAAAGTCCTTCCAAACTAGCTTTGCAACAAATAAAGATTCTATCATATTCATTGTGCTTTTTAAGTGCATAATTAATTTCTTGAAACATGGTTACTTTAATGAATTGCTATTTTCATTAAGCTAAAAACATTTTCATTTCAGTTTTCATAATCTTCATTAACTGGATGTCAGTGAGTCATCATGCAAATATTTTGAAGGGAAGCTTTTTCTATCATCTTTTCTTTAGAGATGCAGATACACACATCAAGTCTTGTTACCATGCTGAAAAAAGTTGTGATAAGCATTAGTTACCAGGATCCAGTTACTAATGGGTCAGAGAGACTGAGCAAGTACCACTTTGGCCTTACCTCTTGAGAGAAATATAAATTACTGCCAGAGCATGACATCACTTTCTGATGAGTTAACCAAGGGGAAACCGTCTGTCTTTCTCTACCTACGCAATCAATTTAATGGTTCCACAATAAGACTTTGATATTAATATAGTCTAAGGATTTTGCTTCCACAGATGGTTCCATTTATAGTTTCTGCCATTGCATGTTCACAGGCTCACCAGCTTAGCCTATGTTGCATGCTCTGGCAAACAGGAAAAACTGAAGACTTCCAGGCTTTGGGGTAAAGGAGGTGGGGGATGGGAACAGAAGGGGAGAACCATTTTAATAGTAATCTGTCTCTCTCTGAAGAACAAAATATTCAAGACCAGACAAAGAAAAGTGCATTTATTAATGAAAAATATTTGAAAAAAAATAAATTTTAAAAATGTTTTTAAAAATTGAACTCATGCTTCTTTTAAACACTGCAGACATAAGCTTTTTTAAGTCTTCCACTACTAAGTTTACTTGCATTGCTTTCCCCCTTTTCACCAGGATTTTAAGCCACCAGATGTGATGTACTGCAGTTTGTAGCAGTTCCATATGGATCTGCAGTAATAACTACAGAGACCTAAACAAAGATCAGGAAGAGATCCAAGTTGCAAAGTTAGTGACTTTATACCACTGAAGTTTTCCAGTGCATTATTTCCAATGAATAATAAAATACACTTAATGTCATTCTCAAATGAACCTGATTAAGAGGCATGTCAAACTTATTTTGGATCCAAATATTTCTCTCTATCCCACCAGGACCAGCAGTTTGCTCACTTCTGATATAGAGAAATGACTGGTATTCAAATAGAATTAAATCCTGCAAGGTGCCAAGTGCCTCCCTGCAAGGGACATAATACACTCATCTCTCACTGAAGTATCAGATGATGAACCTCAAAACTTGGATTTTAACCAAGTGGTCCACAGGCTGAAGAAATTAACCCTAGATCAGACCAAACTTTTTTGTTTCTTTAATGTTGTATCTCCGTATATTTGGAATTTGCGAAGGAGATTGAACATTATTTGCATTTGTTCCCCCTCCACCCCCACCACACAGACCACTTTCCCTTTGGTTAGAGAATAAATGGCAACACACACCTATATCACCACATCAGGAGCACTGCTATAAGAAAAAAAAAACAACACACCTTCAGTTGAAAGACATTGGGGACATTAAGTAAGGAAATATTTTCATATGTCACCAAATTATATCACTGTGGGAAGACAAAGCAAAATGTGCCAACCTCTAATCACGAGGTTACTCAATCAGCTACTGGATTTACTATGCCTAAAACTGGTCATTTGGCTTACACTCACAGCTGATCTTACCCATAAAAACCATTTCCTTTCAGACCCCCTCCTATTAGCAGAAGATAACTAAATTCATAACAGACCATGTCTCCTGAAATGCAGTTTTCAATTATTATTTGTATTACTGTAGCACTTAACACTATACAGGGACCAGGACTCTATTGTGTGCAAACATAGAACAAAAAGATGGGCCCTACACCTCCATCTTGACTACACAAATGAGAAGGGATTTAACGAAGTGAATATTCAAGACTGACTCTTTTTCCTCCAAATCCAGTACATAAAGCTTCCTCAAAAGAAAAAGCTTCCAAACTTAAATAAAAACTAGCTGAAACCAACCAGTCTTTTCTCATAACATCTGCTGTAATTATTTAGTTCAAGTAAATCTCAGACTTAACACTACTGTAGTCTGTCCTGGACGATATTGAATAGCTTACTGAAGTTATTTCATATTGAGAAAACAATGTGAGTAAGCAGCTTTTCACAAGGAAACAAAAAGTTCTTGTGCTTAAAGGAGTTTCATTTTGTTTTCTTCAGTCAAATCAGTTTACATCATTAATGAATTACATGAACCAAAAAAGCTTCTTAAAACCAGGGAGTAAAATAAGATTAACGAGACCCTAGCCAATCTGAATTAAGAACCATTTAAAACATGCTGTGTTTGTTTCTACAACATTTATGTGAATGGCAGTATGGGAGAAGTTTGCTTTAAATATTTCATTAAGATGGAGTTGGGTTGTAAGTCATTAATATTTTATTGGCACTCGTCTCTGCAATTCAGCCAGAACTAGACTGAGCTCCAACCCATTTTTCTTCAAGTGTCTTATTAAGTCTGCATCTGAATTTTCCTATTAATTGTTAACCATAAAATACAGTTTATAAACGGTGCCTTCTGATAGCAATGCAATGGTCTAAAAATTCTGAGCTATGTAATTAAAAATGGAGGGGAGAGAGCAGGTTGAGTGAGATATATTCTAGGAAGGCAAGAGGCAGCCAGCATCTTATGTTTTGGGAAAAAACTTGGTAATGACAAGTTGAATTTTGCCTTCCTTCACAAGTGATGGTTTCTACAGTAAGGTGGGGAAGAAAAATGAAATAATAAAATCTTTAGGTACTCAAGACAGCATCCCAAGGATGCCTTCAACCTAAGGGGGGGAAAAATGTTAAACAGAAGCAACAGTGCTAGGTTTACACTGTCCAGATACTAGTCATCTCTGAAATTCCATAGCCACAAAAATTTGCTATAGAATTCCCTCTTGTTGTATCATCTTGTCCCTAAAACTAAGCCTTCTTTTAAAAAAAGACCCAGATTTATAGCCCATCTGGTTGAAAAGAGAACATTCCAAACATAAACCAAGTGTAAGCCAATGAAGTGCTGTCTTTCTGAATCTTCAAGCTGCTTGAAATAGTTGCAAGAACAGTATGAACAGCTCAGATTCATCTCAATGAGGGATTTAAACTGTCATGTTTCAGTCATCTAAGGCTATGTACACACGAGAACACTTGTCCCGCAATAAGTTCAGCTCAGTCCAGGGGTTCGGGTGTCAGCAGGCACTGCGGCGCTTAAGTGCCGTGGCGCCTGCTGACTCCCAAAGCCCAGGAGCTGAGCTGGGGGGCCGGCTCAAACCAGAGCCGGCCCCCCAGCTCAGTCCAGGGGTTCGGATGGCGGCAGAAGCTCCGCCGGAGCTTCTGCCGCCACCCGAACCCCGAGCTGGTTCGGGTGTCAGCAGGCGCTGCGGCACTTAAGCACCGGAGTGCCTGCCGGCACCCGAAGCCCAGGAGCTGAGCTGGGGGGGCCTGGCTCGAACCAGCGTAGGCAGCTGGTTCGGGCCAGCCCCCTAGCTCAGTCCAGGGAAGCGGCCAAACCGGGCAGCTCCCAAAAATACTCAATTTCACTGCTTTGCTAGAGCAGTGAAATTGACATATATGTCAATATCACTGCTCAGCTACAGTAGTGAAATTGACATATTTGACAGCTCCAATGTCCCAGAGTGGCCTCCATTGGCACTCTGGGACATTTCCGGAGGCTGTCTATTGCGTAAAATGAGTACACACGAGCATTACCACGGAACAGCTGTTCCGCGATAATGCTACCACTCTCGTTTCGAGTGGTTTAACTGTTGCGCGGCAAGAGGGTGTTGCCGCACAACAGAGAAATTGATCATGTGTACGCTATTGGCTTTATTGCGTGGTAAGGAGCCTTACCGCGCAATAAAGTGATTGTGTGTACATAGCCTAATTCTCTGCTGATCTCTTAACTCAACCACCAGCTAACAGCTGCAGAACCACACCCTCAAACTGCATACAACACCTTGCCAAGTGCAGAAAGATCCAACTGCCATCTACCCAGTTGTCAATATCTGCAGATTCCTCCATGACAACCTATTTACACGTTTTCAAGAAAACACAGCATGTTGAAAATAAAAAATGCATAACAAATTCAATATATTATCGAATTAAAGACAGGTTACTACTCTAATCCCTTCATTTATTTTCATATTTAAAGTGATAGCTAAGGTGCCCAAAAGGTTTCCGGTCCTACCCTTGAGTGCTGCAACACTTCAGAGGTCTGAGCACAGAATTTAAGTGTGATTTGCTGTGGAGTACCAAGGATTTTGACACAGCTTTTTCAGATTTACCTCTGCTACCCGGAGAACAGGATGAGACCACTCCATTGGCTTTATGTGGGCAAATACATGCTTGGTTTAAAGACTGTTTGCTTAGCTCTACTCCTTCTCTGCAAGGAATAATACGAGGACCTCTAGCATACCACGTCAGGTTCTCAGATCTCCAGGGTACATCTACACTGCAGCTGGGAGGTGTAATTCCCAGCTTGGGTAGAGAGACGCATGGCATTTCTGCTTGAGCAAGTGTGCTAGACCTAGCAGTGTGGACATTACACACTCCCCGCCTCCTGACTACAAGTCTACTCAACCCCAACCCCCCAGGTAGTACTCGGGCTGCTAGCCTATGACACAATATCCACACTGCTATTTTTAGCACACTAACTCAACCAGAGCTAGCAAGTATCTTTCTACCACAATTAGGAAGTGTGCTCCCAGTTGCAATGGTATGATGCCTGTTTACAACATTCCAACAAAGATCTGTATCAACATCCATTAGTGAAAGAATGTACTGATGATTCATGGTGTCTTATTGTGGAGTGACACATTCTTGAATTAATAATACACGAATGAGCCAAACCAAATATGTATAGACCTCCATCACCATTTGCTGTACAAATTCAAATCGCTTTCCAGTAGCATCCAGACCTGAAGTGTTTTTCAAAAGGTTCCCCCTTCTGTGTTGGAAACATTAGCTGAAATTCTAGACCTTTAAAGATATGCATGTTTGGAGCATTGTTTTTTTGTTTGTTTGTTTTTTAAGTATTTAAAATCAAAATACATACCTCACTAGATCCACTTTACCGAGCAAAAGAATGCAAAATACCTTTAAGGATTCCCAGTTGTTGCTTCCAAATAACAGCTTGTCTATAAATCTTTGCAATTATTAATCAAGAGCCAAAAGGGGGTCAAGGAACATTCAGCCAAATATCCTGCCCCCTAAATGTGTAAATCGTCTCAATAAAAAAAATATATTGCAGAACAGTGAAACTACAATACTACCAGATCAGTACCTCAATACTACATAGTGTAATGCTACATAGTGTTTGCATTACATACTTACAACAGAAATCTGGCTGGTGGCATGTTTCCTGAAATTGACCAAGAAAGAGTCTTTCCCTCCTATAAAAATGTTCAATTTTTGAAAGAGCCTGTTGTCTGAGATAGTGAATTTTAGATCTTACTCCTCAGGCAATGGGGAATCCTGGGAGATTGGCATCCTACAAGGCAGGGTGCCAAGAAGCCAAGTAGACCAGGAAATCCATGCTTCCAATCACCCCACCAGTTGACTGATGGGAACCTGGGGAAGAACCTCATAAACCAGCCTACTTTCCGCCAAACATTTGGGCAAAATCAACACATACCAACAAACATTTGGATTTTGATGAACTGGCACTTTCCAAGGTGTACCATCAAAAAATTTACAGCCAGCTCTAATTTTGTTATCGAATCTACCAGTCTGTGGATACAAAGAAACAACCTCTGAAACGCAGCATTCTCTCATGTATAACAATTCTTTGCAACAGCAGTACACAGCAATGCTACTCAGCAGCAGAAAACAGAAAGATTTAAAATCAGGTGATTTAGAATAGCAGAATGCAGTTAACAAATTGTGATTTGTTTTAAGATATGTCCAGTAAAAACAGATTTCAGATCTCTTCCTGTTTTAAAGGGGAGAAAAAGAATCTCCAGTGTGTTGACTACAAAGTTCTGACTCCTAAGAACAGTTTAAGAATCCATGAACAAGCATAAAACTAACACTGCACATCCTTTTCAAACAGAAGTTACTTGCAAGTACAATAACTATTAGCTAGGTCATTTTTCTGCAACATTTCTCTTCCTCAGTGTTCATTCTTGCAGGCCGCTGAACATCTCCAAAATGGAAATGGAGGTCATTCAGTACATTACAGGTGGTGCACATCACCTTGCAAGACTTTCATCCGTGAAAAGGTTACCCATATCACTTCTTGAAGCAGCCTAGATTCCTTTGGAGGTTTAAACCACTGACTGACTTACTAGGGCAGCCTAATTGAAATCTGAAGCTAATAAAAGCTAGGGGGAAAAAAATCCCACACTTATTTCTTAAGTGACCACAAGGCATTTCTTTAACATTTTGTTAAAAGCACTGTCTGTAGAACTGCAAAAGAACAAGATTTTTAAAAAACAGACTATTTTTTTCTTTGAGAATTCAGACAACATATCCTACAAGGACAGGCAGTCAGAGGGAATGTCTACACTGCAATGTATACAAATGCTCAGGTCAGTGTTAACCCATTTTCATTTGATTACTGGTGTGCAAGTGTAACCCATATGCCTAAAAAAGGGCCATCTCTTTAAGAGACCTGCTGAGGGTGGGTTACTGTTGCTGGGCAGATTAGCTACCCACAACTAGAAACTTCTGGAAGCAGGGAGTGGTAGCATTTTGAGCATGCTCCACAGGGTTCCTTGCTGGTGTGATGTGATGTGGTCAGTCAGATCACATGAGTGCAGCAGCCTGTGCAGACAGCAGGCTAGAGCTGCTTTGAGAAGAGCCCATGTGCTCAGTTTTCAGGAGAGAAGCTGAGCCAGGAGTGAACAAGATGTTTTCTCCCTCTAATGGAGTCATCTGCAACAGATTTTGCAGACATGCATATGAGACTGAGGGCTGGTTGCAAAGGAGAAGGAAAAGCCTGCATAGAATTCTACAGAAGATTCCTGAAAAGAAAGAAGAGGACAGCTATTTCTTGCCTCTCAAGCCTCTACATTAGAACAAAGACTGTAGCTGAGAGTTGGGTGAACTCCACCTGGACTTTGGGACTTGGGTATCTTGCATGCAGGGGTTTGTGTAGGGATTATTCTTGATTAATTGTATTTTGTTTTCTTAGGATAAGGTTATTTAGTTAGTAGCTAATAAAGTTCATTATGTTTGTTTTTAGTAGTATTTTAATGTGGGAGGGTAACTTTGAGCAGTCTTTGCTGTCCCATACAGACTGGATCCTGGGTCTCCAGCTGCTTTCTCCACAGGGATTGGGGTTTATTTCTGTGAGGCACTGGAGAAGGGCAATTAAATAAATTTTAGCCCACCCAAAGGTTACACAAGCACACTCCCAGAGGGCCTCCTGGGTTTGCAACGGAGAGCAAACCAATCAAGCCATTTACAATACAAGCTTCTTCTTGGTATTGTGCAGAGCTAGCAGTGGGGGTGCACACCATCAAGTTTAGAATACAGTTACTTTGACTCAGGTCTGTACACTGCAATGTGGACATCAGAATGCTAGATTCGATCATGGTTTAGAAAAGTCGTAACCAAGAGTTAAAATACAGTGCGTTTCTCAACCTTCAGTGGACCAGGGAACACCTAAAGATATTACTTTATGTGGAACACCTGATGGAAACATTTTTGAAAAAGCCGGTAACAGTGGTGGGAGATTTAAAACATCCCAGCTGCAGCAGAACTTCCAGATGTGCATCAACATCTGTTGCCACACACCTAGAAGTTTTGCTGCAGCTAGGACATCTGAAAATTGCTCCTTCCCTCCTTCAGCTCCCCCCAACAGGGAGGGGTGAGGGCAGGTCACGGAACACCTGCAGCATGTCTGCGGAGCACTGGCTGTGAACCAAGATGCTCAAGCCCAGTGGTCTCTAGCACAGGTCGGCTGACTTAAGTCCCATTAACCCCAGGCTTACAGTGCAATGTAGGCATACCCTAAATGACCAGTTTCTACTATTGTTATTAAACTTCTCAGACTTACGCCTAAAAAATTCCTTCAAGTTAGTATTTTCTGCATCTCCTTAATCCCAAAGGCAACTGCAGATAACTGAGTACTTCTGTTTTAAGAGACCATCTGTTTCTGACAGACTGACCATTTCACTATCTATCCTCTGCTTGCAAAAGATTCTTATAGACACATCAGGAGGAGACGAAGCAATGGAAGCAACCAGGAGATTAAGTAGACAATAATATAGAAATCAGCATTGTCATTTTTGTGCAGAAGTTCAAAGGATTTGGTCTCAATCTGCTCTTTAAACATTTACATCAGTCCCCAATTTTTCTAGCTGTGTTAGATGCCTAGATTCATATGAAGTCTCCATTGACAGTATAGGAACAACCTTTTGTTCTTCATCACGTCAATATTTTGGTCACCTTTATACAGGAACTGCCACTGTGCTAGAGTGGAGCCCTCCAACATAAATGTCCCTAATGGAAAGGGGTTTTGTAGGCAGTCAGTCAATGTGTTTGCAACAGTTTTTTTTTTTTAATTTATGCTAATTTCTCACTAATATCTGGGACATACTGCTGACTTACTCTTGCCCTGATTCACTTCCCATTGTGCGTGTGTCAGGCATCAACTGAACACAAAATAAATAGGACAGCTTATTAAAGATTAATTAGGCAACTGTGAATTTTCAGTTTTTATTAATAAAACCAGAAAGCATAATGAAGTCATCCTGATTGTCAGATGCCAGAGATCTGCATTCAGATTGTTGCATTACTCACAAGTTAAATGATTTCAAAAACTGTGTTAAGTCACCAGGACTGAAGTTACTTTCTCACTCATTTGCAGGAGTGGAAAGATTTCCCAAGAGAGCATTCAGGTCTCAACCAGAATCTCTAGAGAATTTAAGAGCCATTACAAAAAAAAAAAAAAGAGAGAGAGTTTCAGTTATGTCCCCTATTGATGCAAAGATAACCATCTCAATGTAAGCTAGTGAAGTGACATCTTCCTGAGTCTGGCAAAATCTCCAGAGCCTTTGCTGCTGCTTATAGGTTTGCAAAACTGCAGTCAAACTGAAGTAAAAGAGTCCCTCCATTTTTTATGCAATTCAAAGACTTTCAACAGCGTGACACTGACAAAAACGTATCAGCTTTCCAAATGGCAGACTGTAAATTCTCAGCAGCCCAAGGCAGACATGAGAGTTATTCACAGGAGAATAAAAGCCAACCAGCACATATCAGAAGGGTAGAATAGCAGAAACCTCTCCCTTTGTGCCCACACCCTATCCTCAGAGTAGTCAGGAACATAGAAAGTAGCAGAGATCTTTCCCCTGCCTTGCAGTAGAAGGTGGTTCTACAAAGGAAGAGAGCCAGAAAGCTTCTTAATTCCTGCAGCTATAGGATTACAATAGGTGGCATTCCACCATAAACACACACCAGATACAAGTCAGAACCGTTGGTGTACTATACAAAACTGAAGTGATTAAAGGCCTGTGGGAAAGCAGAATGAGGACTAACGCAGAGCTTGACAAAACCCAGGTTCTAGGTTGCCATAGCAACCAGAGCGTGTAGCCTGGCTCCAAGCTCCACTGCAGAAACACTGTGGATGCGCGCGTTCTCTGGCGAACAAAAATAACATTGCTGGCACCTAGCTGGGAGCCAATTTTGTCAAGCCCTGGGCTAAGAGTTTTTGTATTCTACAGCTGCATTGGGGCAATCGTTAATTAAATCGCCCCATAATCCATTTTCTGTATTCACTCCTCCTGATAGAAAGAAATATTTGTTAAAAATCCAACAATGTTTATATTCTTGTTACACTGAAAACAAGCTCAAAAACGTACGGTATTTCAGGTGTCACAAAAACAATTCTAGATAAAAACAGCTACAAATATAATCACAATATTAGAGTAAATATTTTTAAGTAAATACACTATTTTATATTATAGTTGACGTGGCTACAGACCACAACTAAGCCTAGTTAAAACATCATTGGTTTAAAACATTTAACAGCTCTGAAAGGCTGCCACTTCAAGTGAATGTTTCCAGTTCTGCCAAAACAAGTAAAAAAGTTGGAGAATGGAATCCTTAGGAGACATGGAACATGGGGTTCAGCATTCTCTAAGAGAGTAAATGCTAGTCACATAAATAAGAAACAAGGAAATTAATGAGATTGCTAGTAGAATAGAAGGAATAACTTTCAATACAACCACTAAATTTACTCTTCCATGTGAATGCACTCAAACCATTGTCTTACGTCAACAAGACTATGCCGCATAATGAAAGCGGAAGTCTTCTTTACTTGACAGGTCCAGGATTACTTGTATCTTGCCATGGAAGAACAGGAACCTATGTAAGTACTTCTATAGCCATTGCAGAACTTGCTCTGGATCATCTGTTAAAGAACAACTGAAAGAGCTCTCTACACATCGCTGAACTGAAGTAAACTCATCTCATTATTAGGTCCTGCTAACTAGCAGAACAGAAACCCTTAGGAAAGTATGAACTCTGTCCTCAATGCAGGCTGCTGTACTTCAGAGCTGGTTAGGAATTTTTTTATAAAATGTTTCGTACACACCCTCTATTAATGATACCTACGAACTTCATTGGGATCATTGTGATAAGGAAGATAATGAGTGCTGCAATCCAGCCTTTGAGACTACAACTCCCTTGGTGCCTTGGGGAGCAGAGACACTTCTGCTTCAACATGCAACAGGAGCCTCATTCTGGATGCCAATGTAGCACGTGGTGGGCTGTGAGTTTTGTGGGGAGCTGAGATCTGCATTGGGGATGGGATAGTGGGAGATTGCTTTGTGGAGCTCTCATCAACCCAGGAGCAGCTGCTAAGTTGCTGCTAGAAAGCCAGGAGTTACTGCTGAGAAACTGCTGAGGCCTTGACCAGGCAGGCAAGCTCAGAAGCCTATTGCTGGGCTTTGGTGGAGTCAGGGCAGAGATACAGTAGTTGCTGTGACCAGAACTGACTGAGGCTGGCATGGAGTGAAGGCACTGTGAGTAGCCATCACCAAAGTGGTTTGGGAAGGTGCTTTTAGGGGAAAAGGGGCAGTGAAGGGACTTGAAGGGGTTTCCTTGAGTGAGAAGAAATGAGGTGGTCTTAGAGTCTAGCCAGGATCCAGGTTACTGATCTCTGGTTGCAACAACTCCCACCTGCAGTTTGGAATCATCCTTATTTAGAATTGCTCTGCCCCTTGTTGCTGTGAGTGGAATAATTTACTGGACCCACAGCATACTCTCCCCAGCTCCCAGATCTGTGAGCACACCTGCACAAGCATTTAGAAGTCCAAAATTAAGAGAGGTGAATACTCAGGGATAGAGTAAATGATGCCAGTGTAATTGTAAATTGGGTAAGTTTCATTTACTACTGCATTTATTTTTCAGTCTACTGATGTACCCCCTAATGGTTTAAAGTTATGACATTTTAATTAATTTCCATCCGTTATATCATATTCTTTTAAGTTGTTAAAAGTATGTTAACTCTTAGATTATCATATATTGTTTATAATTGGTACTTCTGGGTTAGACCTATTGCATAGATTAGCTCAGGTTTATTCTTACGGGCTCCTAAGGCATGCTAATGAGTGTGTACAGGACTCAGCCAACATCCCCACAGAGGTACTCGGGATCTCCTTTACTGCTCGCAACATTACGTACGTTGGCATGCAGGTGAGTGAGTGCTGCTGAGAAACCTGGATGGGAGAGGATGGGCAGCCAATTGGTCATGGGAAAATGCTATTCAATCAAAACTGAAACTTCTCAGGGAAACATTATTTTAAAAAATTCAAAAGTGGACCAGGACAGAATTCTTCGTGGGGGGGGGGGGCGGGAGGGTGGAGGGGGAGAGAAGGGGAAGAGGGACAGAAACACCAACCCCATAATAATCAATACTCAGATGCTTAAATCACTCACCTGGGATATGTAAGACTTAGTTTTCAAATCCTAACCCTGACCATAACTACCAGATTATTGTCTAGAGGTCTTGTTTTCCTTCTAATGCGAACATACACAAATCTCAAAAAGCCAGGCTGGGAAGTTTCCATTTCTGTGTGTGCTCAGCTGCCCAGCATACATGGAAATGAAGCCCAACTGCAGCACAGCAATCAAGCTCCATGCAGGAGAGGAAGCTAACATGAGTCTGATGATGATTTCCTCCTGGGCAGCTGATCTAGTGGCCGGCCACTGCCGCTGGAGCAAGAGCCTTCCCCTCTGAGTGCCTGGCTTTCTTTCTGGGAGGTGGCTCTGCTCCGGCTTCCTGGAGCAGAGCAGTTGAAAAGGCAATGTGAGAGATGGCGGCAAGAGAGGGGAGCTGGGGGTGAGGGATTCCCTCAGCAGCAATATGGTAAATAAGGGAGCGGGGACTACTGGGGCCAGGCAAAGGTGTGGGCTAATGGCTAGCCTGGATTCCCTGCCTAGAAATGCGAGAGTGAGGGGTCAGCCACCAGCCCTCCTGTGGAGGCTGCACTGAGGCTGAAAGCTGCCTCCAGCCCTGAAGGAATGGTAAAGAGGGAAAGGCTGGGGGGCTGTGATCCCCTCCTCCGGCCCCCTATTAGAGCAAAATATAGGGGACTGCAGCCAGGGCTTCCAAGGCCCCTGACTTACCTGGCTGGATGATTCACAACACAGCTGCAGATGGGGGATTCCCATGCCCTCAGCACTGCACTGTAAGTAAGAGAGGGTGGGGAGGGAGCCAGGGAGATTCCTGGGGCTTGGGGGGCACAGAATAAGGGCTAGATAGAACCTGCTAGGGTGCAAGTAGTGGCGTTGCTGGCGGGGACCCGGAGCCCGGCTGCCACCAGCTCTCACCGGGGCTGGGGATCCCACAGCACTGCCGCCAGCCGGATTCGACTCCCCAGCACAGCCGGGGATCCAGGGCCCGATGAGGAGCCACCAGCAAGATCCTGCCCCCCGGGGTTCCAGGGCCTGCCACGCCACCGCTGGCGGGGCCAGGGAACCAGCGCCCAACGGCCCCCGCTGGCGGCCCGCTGAAACCCCTGCCAGCGCCAGCGATCCGGGGCCCTGCCATCCAGAGCATGGCAGAGGCAGTGGCGGGGCCCAATTCCGCCACCGGCTCAGGCCCTCCAATGGCTCCCCAGTGGCCGGATTGTCTATTTTTGGGGCAGCAAGGCCCCTGCCCCCAAGTCTCCTACTGCAGCTTCAGAGGCGAGTCCGTGAGGCCGAAAAACCTGCCTCCAGCCCTCAAAAAGTCAGAAAGGAAAGGCAGGGTTGGGTGCCAAAACCCGCCCCCCTTCCCACCATGCCTTTCTCAGCTATCCTGCTACTTCCTGTGGCATGGCATGCAGCAGGAATGGCCACTAATGCCCTGCAGGGAAAACAAGATAACTGAGAAGCACCTCGGTATCTCCAGCCCCCTCCCACCCTGTTATGCTGGGACCTCTCCTGCCCTGTATGGGGTGTCCTGCAAGGCAAGGGGAATGTGGGGCACCAGGGGACACAAATGTGGGCTTGGCCCCTAGACGCCAGAAACCGTCGCTACACCACTGCCTTCTGCCCCCTGGCCAGATGCCCGGCTCTCCCCCGGGGCCAACTCTGCACCTCTCAGGGCCGGTTCTCCCCCATCCTCTTCTGTCCCTCAGCTGGCTCTGTACCATCCAGGACCAGCTCTCCCCCCCCCCCCCGTGCTCCCCCCCAGCTATCCCCACATCCTGGACCCACTTTCCCCCACCCCCACCAGCCCACCACTGCCCACCCCTCATCTAGTTCAAGGAAATGCTGTCCACTAGCCAAGATATTTTTGATTTATTACCACATTAGGATGCGCAACTGGCAGCCTGAGCAGAAAAAAGCATAAGCATAGATTTGAACTCCCCCATTTCACTTTCCGGAGTGGTTAAATCTAGGTTAGCAGTGCACTGAAGAGAGGATTTGGTCTCTATTGTGCAGTAATTGTTTGGATAGAAGATTTTAGTCTCTAGAGTTAACACCAATGATTAAGATATGGAATTATTATTATTTGAGGCTTCTGAATGCTACTAAAATGTAAATAGGATCAGGGCTCACCTGTGCTAGGCAAAGAAGCCCCTATCAAGGAGTCCACAATATAAGAAACCACCAATATTTTTTTTTAAAAAGCATGCTAACTGCAAGAACAAATCTTGTATGAAAACATATCATGAGATGGAGCATGTTGAATGAGACAGTAATGAATCAAACAGAAAGAAAAGGGAACAAAAAGGACCTTTAAAAACCACCACAATATACCACTACCTTGGAAGGAGACAGATATGGAAAAAAAAAAAAAAAAAAAAAAAACAAGAAAAAGTGCTTTGGAGAGGGCTGTTGGGGGCAAAAGGGGAAATAGAGAACATCAGGATATTTGCTTAAATACAATCTTCTACATTTAATGGACATTACCATAAGAAACATTAATTCACCAAAAGGCATGGAAGTTCAGAGAGTGACAGCATTTCTCAAACCTTTGTGCACCACCTACCTAGGTCCCATAACAAAGGCAATACAAGCAGCAGGAACGCCTACCAGCACAAAAAACCAGGACTGACACTGGTAAGTTACTTTAATAAATTCACGATTGCACATCCTTCATTTTGAACATTCGAAAAGATACAGAGCAGATTGGTTTCACTTAAATCAACTCACAGTCATCATAAAAAAAATATTTTGGAAAGCTCTTCAGTGTTTACAGAATGAGCTGCTGGGTCACATGCGTCATCCAAGCCTTACTCATTCAACAATAGCATTCTTCTTCTCTGCTATTTAAGTTAGTCGTAAACTATGACCATGTAATGGAATTATAATGGAAAGGGGGAAAAACTGCATCATTCCATTAAAAAAAATCCACAGGGCAAAAGCTCAAAACAACTTGGGTCAATCTTTTGGATTGCCCTTACTTTAATATACATTTATAAAGAAAAGAAACTGCATGTTTTGTGTAGATGACATTTCCAGCAGACCCTGAACCTGAACCTAACAAACTGGAATAACCACAAAAACCTGAACTAACAGAATTATAATTGGACATCAGAGATGCCAATAAAATTGTGTGTTTAGCTTTAAAGTATTTTAAGCAGTATCAGAGCCACAGTGAATTAGTGGCCCACATTTTTGGCTTCCACATGAAGTCTCAAGATAATTTACATCCTTTCTCCCCACACATTAAGAGACCAGACTGAGTTAATCCTACTGTGTCTAAAGTATGGTCATGAGTGAATCTTGGAATGGTACAGGTTCTGAGACTTCATACACTGCAGCAGGTTGCAGACCCCTGCCTTACACATTAGCACCTGAAGGGACAGCTTTCCTTTAAAACTTGTCCCTCATACAGTGAAGGCCAATAATCATAAAAACAAGGGTTGCAAAAAATCTTACAGTTTTAGGTAATTTTTTTCCTAAACAAAATCATTCCCCTTGGGAAGTCTCGGTGTACAGGAGATCCTCTCCCACTGATAAGAGAGCGCACTGAAGCCGATACTGTACTCCTAGTTTTAGTCTGGACAAGAATACCATTAAAAGAATATTTGGCACCCCCTTTGTTCACATTGCATGTTGGCACATCAAGTTTGACCACGTGTCCTTAAAGATTTCAAGGGTTAAAATAAGGAGAGGATTGAGGGTGAGAGGAAAGGATGTTCCTCTCCCCTCCACCCCTTGGCTCCGGGTAGTAGTACTAAAATGAATTGTTTTAGTGTAACAAATGGGACTTTGTGACCTCACAAGTCTCTTCTCTCCTCTCCTACCTCAATCTGACCTATGCTTAAGAGTGAAAAGCCCATTACTTATAAGCTCTTTGGCAAAGGGGTTATCTTTGTTCTCTATTTGTACAGCGCCCACCATCTAACATATTGGGGTCCTGGCTCACAACTAGGATTTCTAAGTGCTATGTATACAAATAGTAATTATGAAGGCAGAATGAATAAATAAATAAATGTTTGCTGACAGAATGCCAAGATACAGGGTATCCTTAAAAATAAAATTGTATTGAATTATAGTACCAAGATACCACATGACACCTTATAAATGCCTAGAAATAGTAAGACAGTCTTTAAAGTTATCAAAGGAATCAGATTTTTTTTTTTAAATGATCTACCAAAACTATGTCAGAAGCATTCAGACAGAACTAATTGTTAAAAGATGCCCCCAAAGTTACCTCTGAGCGGTCACATTATGGTAGATCTTTATAAAAATGTACATAACAAATAGCACAGTGTTTACCCCTCCAGCCATATTTTCCTTTAAAAAAATGAACAAAAATAAAAGAGCACCATTTAACAATCCTTCACAAATTAAATTATTCCATCTGTCTGCAAAACGTCACTCACATTTCAGGAACTTTCAATACCATAAGAAGCTTTTCCATTCTTTCGCTAAGATTTTAAATAAATGAAGCTGTAAAATACGTCTCAAAAAGCCGAATGGTACTTCTGTAGTGACATCAATTCCATTACTCCATGGGCCAGGGCAATGCTCTGAACCCTAGAGAACTTCTACTTGTTTGTTCATTCTGATTTTAAAATAAGTCAGACGATGGTGATGTCACGATTGCCTTTGAGAGGCTATTCCACAGCTTAATACAGCTCACTGTTGGGATGTTGGGATGTTCCCTTCTCGTTACTTTGGCTCAGTCTGTACTACCAACTTAATGTCAGTGTCACTATAACGCCTTGCTCCAGAGAGAGACTAAGTTATACTGACATAGCCACCGGTGTAGGGGCCAGTCTATACTGACAATCCTGGACTGACGCAGCTGCACCACGGTTTGCACTTACTGAAGACACTACCTACAGCAACAGGACAGCTTCTCCCCTCAGCATAGTTACTCCCCCTCCCGGAAAGGTGGGAGCTGTGTCAATGGGAGAAACCCTGTGCTAAGGATTAGGTCAATATAACTGGGTCACTCGGCAGTATGGAAAACCCACACCCCTGAGCAACCTAGTTATACCAACATAAATGGGCAATGTAGCCCAAGCCTGGACAGTGCTGTGTCAACAGGAAGGATCCTCCAGTCAACATAGCTACTGCCTCTGAGGGGAGTGGAGTACTACCCACACGGACAAGACAAGCACTTTTGTCAGCAAAGGTAGCATCTTCACTCAGCACTGCAGCTATGCTACTGCAGTTCTGCAAGTGGAGACAAACCCTTTGTCTCCATGGGCGGTCTTAGCGGGGGAGGTGGGGGAAATTGGCCCCACTGTGCTAGGAGCCCCCAGTCCCCACAGCACCACCATTTTAAATTTCCCACCTGCTGGCACACCTACATGTGTACCTGCCAGGGCAGGAGCCAGAGCAGCAGGTAGGTAGTGGGGGGAGGGGGAGGTTAGGGAGGGCCCTTGGGGGCCAGGGAGCTGGGCGGGCATTCGGTGGGGGGGGCCAGGTGGAGGGCGAAGCCAGGGCGTCCCATGGCTGCCAGAAAGCCGAGGCTGGGGAGCGTGGGAACCTGGCTGCATCCTACAGTGAGGCAGTGGGCCAACAGCATCCCATGGCAGGGGCTGGCAAGATCGGGGGCTAGGTGGCATCCCACAGTGAGGGTTAGGGGGGCTGGCAGCGTCCCGCAGCTGGGGCCAGGGGGCTGCTGGGGGGGCCTGGCAGGGGATCGGGGACCCCCGCCGTGAGTTTGGTAGGGCCCCCCTCGGCCGGGGGGGGGCCGGGGGACTCCACGAGGGCAACTGGGGGCTGTAGCCCTGGTGGAGAGAGGGCAGAGGTATGGGAGGGCCCTGGTGGTAAGGATTCAAGGACAGGCCCTCCCACGTGGCATGGGGGCCCCATCCTTGACTTTTGACCCAGGCCCCTGAATTGCTAAGACCACCCGTTTGTCTCAACCAATTCCTCCTCGTTAACACCCTCCATTAGTATTCTAAGGCATTCCTCTCAATTCTTGGTGCTTAAATCTTTCCAATTCTTGCAGACCATTAATAGCTCTTCCTTGGCTGCTGTTTAGCCAAGCTACACATATTTAGTTCTTCATCTTTCTTCATAAACTAACCCCTACCGCTCGCTTCTGCACTAGAATTAATAATCCCATGCAATATCTTTGGATTCTGGAAAAAACATACCATGTCCAATGAAGCATTGGGGAGGTGAGGAGTGGAGGGACATTTTCAGAAGCAAAGCCAGGCTCAGAAGCAACTTGAGGAATTAATGCCCCTTTGTGATAGCAGATAAACTGCAATGGGCAAGTACCTGCTTTCACAAGATGATTGGCATTGTAGCCTTGGTACTAGAAAAGGGGAAAAATACTGAATTTCAGAGGCTACTTAGAGAGATGTTAACAATATATGGAAACTAGCATGCCCCTCCATATCCACAATAATTTTATTTCAGGAGTAGGACTGTGAAGAGAAAGAAACAAAAAGAATGAAGTGGCAATAATCACCTGTGATTTGTATAACAGTTCAACCTCATATTTTTAAGTCACTGCAACTGTGGTGTATACAATTGCCTATAACTGACATATTTAATACACCACAGAATTACTTGTTATGTAACATGTCATTCAGTCAAACTTTCCAAAGAAGAATAATTGTCTTGTTGCCAACAATCAAATTATTTTTGGGGGGGTACCTCTCCTGTCTCATTCAGCAAGTCTGCTTGAGTTTTCTCCCCACGCAACAGGAAATTGACTTAACTGATGCATTCCATTAATGCAGGCAGTCGGCTCTCGGTTTTGAGTTGCTCCTTTGTAAAAAAAAAATCTGCAAAAATGCTAAAATGAAAGCTCCTGCAGCATCAACACTCCAGAGAGCTCTCTCCTGTCAGCTTAGAGTGGCTACACTAGAAAGCTTACTAAGACGCAGCTGCATCCCTACTTTTTCCCCCTAACCAACCACTTATTTTACTGATCAAGAATCTCCAAAGCCTCAGAAAGCTTTCCGACAGCTGTCCAAAACACACCCCATACATACTCACATGCAGTGTATTTATCTTCAGTTCAATTCCTTCTCATTAGGGAGACCTGCAGGGCAGAATTAAACTCTAATTCTCCTCATGAACTTTTCATTCTTCTCTTTGTGGTCCTGTTACTCTAGGCCAGAGAAACGAAAGCAAGAATTCTGGGGCGTTAATCCTGATTCAGAACCCTCTTCTGTCTTAGTGTCCCATGTCTAAAACACTAATATTCAATTACCTCTCAGGACAGGTGTAATGCTCATTTACTTTTAGATTTTAACAAAAGCAAGATCAGAGGGAGGAACTATGAAATTTCAGAATTTTATATCCAGACCAAAGCAGATTTATTTTTAAACTATCAATTCAATATCAGATACTCATGTCCTCAGCCTGTAGGTGAAAGGGATAGACTGAAGTACTTTTCCATCTCTAATTGATACAAGTTTACATCATCTTGAGTTTTCTGCTTCATCTCTTACACTTGTTTTAAATCAATTTTATGAGCAGCCACCTCTCCCCCGTATTGATGTTTGCTCCCTTCAGCACAACTTGTCAAACACTTGTTTTCCAACCCTAAGCATCAGCATTTTCAGTGATCCTGACATGGCTTCAAGTGCAGTTATATAGCACCTCAGGCAAGTAGTTTGCTTGTGAGACAGCATCCCTGTATCTAAAAAGCTAGTTATTTATCTTAACCTTTTTGACAATAAACACTGGATTTCAAAACACTATAACACTAGAGGACTACAAGCATAGCAGTGTTCTTTAGATGTCTAAAATTCAGTGCTATATATTTGAAATGGTTAGTGCATAGTTGTTAAAATATGGAGCTTTCCCAGACACTAACCCCATGAGAACACTGCTACAGCAGCTATGTTCACTTTGGTTTAAATAAGCACACAGCTTATTGCACCCCCTCACCCTGTCCACCTTTAAATGCTTACAACTTAAAAAATAAGTTTGCTGATGCACCATATTTTAAAATAGTTCATCTTGAAATTTTCTTTAAAAAATAATTTAAAGAAATGTATATAGGTTTTCCTACTTCCCTGATAATGTTCAAAAGGGTCTTTGGGACAAGTTCAGGAGCAATGTTATTTCCTTTCACCTCCATGCTTTGCTGCTGCTCAAAGAAAAACTCTTAAAAGGACTGGGGAAAATTGTTTGGAGAGGAGTGCATTAGGATCATGTCATACTCTTGCAGGAGACAGGAAGTGCAACAATCAATAAAACAGTGACATTTGTGGTACACAAGGTGCTTCTAAATTCACAAAATAAAGTTAAAACCAGAGAAAAATTAAATCCTCTGGGCCAAATCCATCACCACATTAAGTCTCCTTACCATCAGCTGTGCAGCAAAAAAGAGAACAAAGCTGCCTTCAGGCAGCAGCTGAGAATTCCAGTAAATCAGAGAAATTCTCAACTGCTCCCTGCTTGGGCACAAGGTATGTTTTGAGGCCCTAATGATGCTTTAGCTTCCACAGGAGGCTTGTTTGTCCCCAGCATCCCAACAGGACTTTGATGGGGAGGCCGAAGGAACAGAAACCCACTTATCAGAGTACTCCTTAGGCAAACCTGTGGGAATCTAGTCCCTGATACCTTTCAGTTATAACACTCTTAGCTGTTGGGGGTATGAGCATGAGGCTATGTATATACTACAAAGTTTTGCCAGCAGACAGCGTAGACCTGTTCAATGGATCCTGGAAGCACTCTCCCGTCAACTCAGTAACTCCACTCCTCCAACTGGAGTAATGCTGCATCAACGGGAGAGCCCTTCAAGTCGATGCAGCCGAGTAAAGACACCATGATAAGTAAAAGTAACTAAGTCAATGGGAGATATGCATTTTGCGGCATGCAGACTACGTATCTCCCATTGACTTAGCCCCGCAGCATAGACTAGGCCTAAGACTTCAAATGAATGAGGGTTGAGTGACAGGATTTCATTAACATAAATAAATCTAAAAAGGTCTATGATAAAACAGAGTTCTGTCATAAATGTATAGTCACTTAGATTCCTAATCCTGCAGTCCTTACTCAGGCAATGCTCCTGTCGAGACCAATGGCAGTTACCTCCCACGATTCCAAGAAAGAACTGGGTAAACCTTACATAAGGTTCTTGAACTGTGAAACACATGGTACGCTCTCCACCCAAGAAGATGCAGATCTTGTGGTACTGGTATAATCATGGGCTATGTCTACACTTGCTAAAATGAGTTCGAATTAGTTAGTTCGAACTAACTAATTCGAACTAATTTTAGTTAGTTTGAATTAGCTTACTTCGAACTAACATTGCCACACTGGAACGTTAGTTCAAACTAAGCAAGCGCCCCATTCATTTCAATGATTGGTTAATTCAAACTAAGAAATTAGTTCGAATTAACATGGCCACATTGGTTAATTTGAACTAGTTAGTTCGAATTAACCCCTTAGTTCGAATACCCTATTCGAATTTATTAGTTCAAATTAAGGAAGCCCTTGATTCAAACTAACTAAAGCCTAGTGTAGCCATGGCTTTAGTTAGTTCGAATTAAGCCTCCTTAATTCGAACTAACTTGCCAGTGTAGACATAGCCATGGATTTTTAATAATGTATTTAAAATTTAATTAATTTATTTATTTATTTAAATGCATTACAAAAACAAGTAAAAAGCATCTGGCATTTTGCCCTTCTTAAAACACTGCTGTTCTCGTTGTGGTGCAAAGGCTGAGACTCTGATCGGATAGTTAATTGCTGTTATAACACTGAGGAAATGAAGCTTGTTTTCTCTTGAATGGCAAGGTCTGTAGCAAAGTAAGAGTAATGGTATAGAATAAATTGATTTTGAGGATTAATTCAGAGGCTGTCCACAATACCATACATCGTCAGGGCAAGAAAAATGTTTGACATGAAATGCTAATTTTTCTTCATGATGTCACTATGATAATGCCACTGAGAGAAAGTCTAAGGATATATCAGCTAAAGGTTTGAAGGCAGAACTACTGAAGGATAAACGTTTTAAGTAACACGTTACAATTCTACTTTGTTGCTTGATGAAAAAAAGTGTCAATCTCAGCAATACGAAACCTGCTAACATAGCGATATAAAGTTAGCAAACTCATCTTGAGAGGAGAGCAACAAGAGTTTGACACTATCTATGGGTAGATCATTTTGTTAGTTCAAGTTGCATTCAGTGACGTATACTCTGTTCTTGTCAGGATGATGCACAGGGGCTTGGATCAGTAAATTTCTTTGACAAGTAGTTGCCAAAGTAGTTGATGAGAAATGTCCCTACTTAAAAAGATCCTGTTCCAAGCCCATGTGATACCAACAGAATTAATCTGGCTTGATCCAAAGGGGAATTTCCTTTCTATCTTGGACCTCAAGAGGACAGGAAGGAAATTCTTATTAAAAACAAAAACAAAATCAACCATCTGTCATCTGAAACCCCCACTCCCTGAAACTGACCAACTTTTCTTCAGTGTTGCTATAGCTGTTTGTCCCAGAATAAAAGAGAGACAAGATGGGTAAGTTAATATCTTTTTACTGGACCAGCTTCTGTGGAAGAGACAAGTTTTTGAACTAGAGAGAGCTGTTCTTCAGTTCTATGTAGCTCAAAAGCTTGTCTCTTTCACCAACAGAAATCTGTCCAATAAAAAGATATTACCTCACCCACCTGGTGTCTCTAACAGTTTTCACTCTTTTAGTGTGCATAAATCCAGGATAAGGTAAAATATATTTTCTTCCTTGAGTATTGAAGGGAATACAGTTTACCGTTACACAGATTTTTCAGTTTCTGTTGGACATTGTTTAAGCAGATTCTCCTGTAAACCATTTGCTATCTCTTCATCCAGTGAGCTACAAGATTTACTACAGAGTCTTGTGGCACTTTTAAAGACTAACAGATTTATTAATCGCATGAGCTTTCGTGGGAGAAAAATCCCACTTCGTCAGACGCTATGAAGATAGGAAAGTTACAGAGTGGGAGGAAATTAAATGCAGGGGAGTGTGTTTCCCTTCAGTGCAGGAAGCCAAATTGTCATACTCCATTCTTCCACCCAAACTAAAATGCATAAGGCTTCTTGGGAACATGGGGAAAATTAGAGTAGATACATGCTGTAAGTTTCATTTAAAGCTGTAAAGTCAAGATATGCTTCAAATGAGTGAGTTTTCAGTAAACATGGCTTTTCATTCAATGGGATTGTGTGTTCCCAGGTCTCAAAACATGATTCTAATTAATGGATTCCTTACCCTCACCTGTGTCCTCACTGTCACACACTAGGAAACCAACAATATCCAAGAGATAGTTAGCTTAAGAACGGTATGAGAAAAATGCACTGTGCTTCTATGTATTTCTGTGCAATTCACAAACTGTTTAACAGATATATTTATTTATAATTGAGCAACACAAAAACAATACTGCACATACTGTCTTCAGGAATGGAGAGAGAATGTATTTGAATTTAGTTTTACCTTAATAAGGTCCAATTCTTTTTTTCTTTAAGTGTCCATCTGCTTTCTAAATCCCTTAATCTACCACTCACCCCACTTAGGAATGGGTGTCTTAAATGTGATGGCTTCCTTACTTTTTGCATGCACTGCAGGGAATCAAAAATGCCTTTCAGCCAGACATCATATTATAGAATCATAGGGTTGGAAGGGACCTCACGAGGTCATCTAGTCCAACCCCATGCTAAAAAGCAGGACCACTCTCCCTAAATCTTCCCAGCCAGGCTTTTGTCTAACCGAGCCTTAAAGATCTCCAAAGATGGAGAATCTACCACCTCCCTAGATAGCCCATTCCAATGCTTCACCACCCTCCTAGTGAGAAAGTTTTTCCTAATGTCCAACCTTGACCTCCCCAGCTGTAATTTGAAACCATTGCTCCTTGTTCTGTCCTCTGTTACCCTCGAGAACAGCCTAGCTCCCTCCTCTTTGGAGCAACCCTTCAAGTAGTTGAAGGTTGCTATCAAATCTCCCTTCAGTCTTCTCTTCTGTAGACTATATAAGCCGAGTTCCTTCAGTCTCTCCTCATAAGTCATGTGCCCCAGTCCCCTAATCATTTTTGTTGCCCTCCGCTGGACTCTTTCTAATTTCTCCACGTCCTTTCTGTAGTGGGGAGCCCAAAACTGGACACAGTATTCCAGATGTGGCCTGACCAGTGTCGAATAGAGGGGAATTATCACATCCCTCGATCTGCTGGCAATACTCCTACTGATGCAGCCTAATATGCCATTGGCCTTTTTCGCAACAAGGGCACACTGCTGGCTCATATTCATCTTCCCGTCCACCATAACCCCCAGGTCCTTTACTACAGCGCTGCTACTTAGCCGATCAGTCCCCAGCCTGTAGCAGCGCATGGGATTTTTCCGTCCTAAGTGCAGGACTTTGCACTTGTCTTTGTTGAACCTCATGAGGTTTCTTTCGGCCCAGTGTTCCAATTTGTCCACGTCTCCCTGGATCCTGTCCCTGCCCTCCAGAGTATCTACCATTCCCCCCAACTTGGTGTCATCCGCAAACTTACTAAGCACACAGTCTATTCCATCATCAAGATCATTAATGAAGATGTTGAATAGAACTGTCCCCAGGACTGACCCCTGGGGCACTCCACTTGTTACCGGTTGCCAGCCAGACATCGAGCCATTGATTCCTACCCGCTGAGCCCGTTGATCTAACCAATTTTCGATCCACCTTACGGTCCACTCGTCCAACCCATACTTCCTTAACTTGCTGACGAGAATGCTGTGGGAAACCGTTTCAAAAGCCTTGCTAAAGTCAAGGTATACCACGTCAACGGCTCTTCCCGCATCCACAAATCCAGTCATCTCATCATAGAAGGAAATCAGGTTGGTCAGGCACGATTTGCCCTTGGTGAATCCATGCTGACTGTTCCTGATCACTCTATTTTCCTCCAAGTGTTTCAGGATGGATTCCTTGAGGACCTGCTCCATGATTTTCCCAGGGATTGAGGTGAGGCTGACCGGTCTGTAGTTCCCTGGATCCTCCTTTTTCCCTTTCTTAAAGATAGGTACTGTATTTGCCTTTTTCCAGTCCTCCGGGACCACCCCCGTTCGCCACGAGTTCTCAAAGATAATGGCCAGCGACTCTGCAATCACTTCCCCCAACTCCCTCAGCACCCTCGGATGCAGTTCATCTGGCCCCATGGACTTGTGCACATCCAATTTCATTAAGTGTTCCCTAACCTGACTTTCCATCACCGAGGGCCGCTCTTCTCTTCTTCTCTCCATTCTGCATTACCCCGTGTAGTAGCCTGGGAGCTGGCCCTCCCTGTGAAGACTGAAGTAAAAAAAGCTGAGTACTTCAGCCTTTTCCACATCATCCTCTACGAGGATGCCTGCCCCATTCAGTAAGGGACCTACACCACTTCTGATCCTTTTCTTGTTGCTGATATAGTTGTAGAACCCCTTTCTGTTATCCTTCACATCTCTTGCTAGCTGCAACTCCAATTGTCCTTTGGCCTTTCTGATTTTATCCCTGCAGTCCCGAGCAATATCTTTATACGCCTCCCTTGTCATCTGCCCAAGTTTCCACTTCTTGTAAGCTTCCCTTTTATGTTTCAGCTCCCCGCAGAGTTCCCTGCTAAGCCACGCTGGTCGTCGTCCACATTTGCTGTTCTTTCTGCACATCGGAATGTTATCTTCCTGTGCCTTTAACAGGGTTTCTTTAAAATACAGCCAGCTGTCTTGGACACCTTTCCCCTTCAGATCAGCCTCCCATGGGACTCTGCCCATCAGCTCCCTAAGGGAGCCAAAATCTGCTTTTCTGAAGTCCAGGGTGTGTGTTCTGCTTCTTTCCTTCCTTCCATTGACCAGGATCCTGAACTCTACCAGCTCATGGTCGTTGCTGCCCAGATTGCCATTTACTTCTACTTCCCCGATCAATTCTTCTCTGTTTGTGAGCAATAGGTCTAGAGGTGCAAGGCCCCTAGTTGGTTCCTCCAGCATTTGTACTAGGAAGTTGTCCTCAATATTCTCCAAAAGTTTCCTGGATTGCCTGTGCAATGCTGTATTATCTTTCCAGCAGACATCAGGATAATTGAAGTCCCCCATAAGAACCAGGGCCTGCGACGATCTGGAAACTTCTGTTAGTTGTCCATAGAACGCCTCATCCACCTCCTCTTTCTGGTCTGGCGGTCTATAGCAGAGACCCACCACAACATCCCCCTTGTTGCATTCTCCCCTAAACTTAACCCACAGACTTTCAACCATCTTGTTTCCACTTTCATAGTGGAGCTCCGAGCAGTCATACAGCTCTTTTACATATAACGCTACTCCTCCCCCCCTTTTTCCCTGCCTGTCCTTCCTGAACAATTTATATCCATCCATGGCAGTGCTCCAGTCATGCAAGTTATCCCACCACGTTTCTGTTATTCCAATTATATCATAGTTCCTTGTCTGCGCCAGTACTACCAATTCTTCCTGCTTGTTTCCCAGGCTCCTCGCATTTGTGTACAGGCACCTAAGATACCGGGCCCATCGCCCTTCTTTGCCCTGTCGATTCTCCCTCCTGTCGCATCTTCCTCCATGCAATTTCTCCCGGTGTCCTCCTTCCCCACTCGCCTGAGGTATTATGACTTCATCAGGAAATAAAAAACAATTATTTGATTCCCTCCCCCCCCAGTTCCAACTACCCTCTCTTTTATTCCTGCTGTTACAGCCCCAGCACCCCCCAAGTTCCATCCCTTCCCCCAGGTTTCCCTCAGTTTCACTTACCTGTGGGCCTTGGTCACTTTCCCCCTTCGAACCTAGTTTAAAGCCCTCTTCACCAGGTTAGCCAGTCTGCTTCCAAATACGCTCTTCCCCTTCCTGGATAGGTGGAGTCCATCTCTGCCTAGCAGTCCTTCTTCCTGAAACAGCATCCCATGGTCGAGGAAGCCAAAGCCCTCCTGGTAACACCATCTCCGCAGCCAGGCATTCACCTCCAGGATGCATCTGTCTCTGCTCGGGCCCCTACCCTTGACCGGAAGGATCGAGGAGACCACCACCTGTGCACCGAACTCCTTCACCCGTGCTCCCAGAGCCCTGTAGTCCCCTTTGATCTGCAGAGGGTCACCTCTCGCAGTATCATTGGTTCCCACATGGATGAGTAGCATGGGGTAGTAGTCAGAGGGACGGATGATTCTCGACAATCCCTCCGTAACGTCTCGGATACGGGCCCCTGGCAGGCAGCATACCTCCCGAGAGCCCTTATCTGGGCGACAGATGGGTGCCTCCGTCCCCCTCAGAAGAGAGTCCCCAACCACCACAACCCGACGTTTTCTCCTGGGTGTGTTGGTTGTGATCCTCCCAACATTGGGGGTGCATGGCTTCTCCTCTTCCACCTCATCTCCCGTCTGTAGTGCTGCGTAGCGGTTCTTTACCACAACGGAGGGTGGGATGGGAGCAGGGGTGGAGCATTGTCTGCTGCCAGAAGTAACCAGCTGCCAGTGTCCAACCTCTGCTTGAGCCATCTCATCCTTCTCCGAGGGTGTGGCAGCAGTCCTTTGCCTCTGGATAGTTTCTTCATCCTTGCATGTTTCCTCATGGATGCTATCCAGGAATTTCTCCAGGGCATGGATACTCCTGAGCCTGGCCACCGCCTCCTGTAACTCCCCCACCTGCTTCCTGAGAGATTCCACCAGGAGACACCTGTCACATTGAATGATCTCCCCAGTCTGACCATCTGAGAGTGGGAAATGCAGGCCACAGTCCTTGCAAGTCCACGCCAGGATCTGGGTAGAGATATCCATGGTCAGTATGTCTGTCTGGATACAGGCGCAGGTGGAGGAGACAGAAGCAGTGCTGGCACAAGCGGTGCGGGTCCTCTTCACCATAGTAGCTACACAAACCACAAACTCCCTTGCAAACTCCCGTTTGCAGTCCCTGTTCGCAAGCTCCCCCTGGTCGCTCAGCCACTGGCTTTTAAAGCCTTCTCTGCCTAGGTCAGCCCTTGCCCCTCGTTAAGCACACAGGGGAAGGGTGATCACAAGGCTGATTGAGCTGATCAGGGCTGAGCAGAGAACAATGGTACGAACAGCCCCCAGACAATCACACAATCACAATCCCAACTCACACAGTAACTGACAATTCACAGAAATCACCTGTGGGGAAAAAAAGGCACAAGCACACACAGTCAGCAATGCACTCTCCCCAAGGTTCGCTCTCTCCCTTGCTTCTTCAGCAAGGGGATCTCCTTCGCCTGCTTCTCCTTCTCCTTCCCTCGCAAACTCCCCTGTTTGCAGTCCCTGTTCGCAAGTCCCTGTTCAATTATGGTACAATTGATTCCAGATTGCTCACCAAACCAACAAACAGTTTGTTCCATGAACTTGTTGAGACTCCACCAAGCCACACTTGGATCTTGTACACAGCTGTTAGTGCTAAACAAAGCTGAAGTAGCAAGTAAGGCTGAATACCACTTCCTCTCCTCTCCACTCCTGCCCCTTCGCAAAAGCAGTCATTTTTCAAGAAACAAAATGGCAAATCTCATGGGGTAACTTTATAAATATGCACACCACTAGATTTAGTGCACATGTACACTCTTCCCGGGGTTTGGTTTTATTGATCACATTTTTGGTTTGAGTTCACTTCAACCTGAGCTATCTTTATGCTGTTCCTAAGGTTTCCCTGCAGACACATTTCCCCCTTACCTGCAGAGCTACTCATGTGTTCTTTAAACCCAGTAACTTGATGACTGATTACTGTTAAATTACTGTTGCATCTCCATGGAGGGATCCAACACCTGCTAGCAGAAGAACCCTGCCACTTTGCTACAGAAAGTATCAGTCAAATCACACTTTTTTAAAAAAGAGTATTACAAGTTTTCAATTTACTTGCCTAAACAAACATTTTTAAGAATTAAAAGATATATTTCATCAGCTATAGGCAAACTAACTTAGAAATTTTATAACTTTTTAATTGTGGGGGAAAAAGTGTTGGCCAAATTTTGGTCAATTGAACATATATTCTCACCTTCACTATTTTGTTGACATACAAGATAGCCGGGTGATAGCTCAGTTTGGTGCCAACTGAGCACTGCAGCACTATTTGAAAGATCTTTTTAGCATATGAACTACAGACATTCCAAAAAAAAAATAAAAAAAAAAAATCTGCCAAATCTGGAAGACATTCTTGGCAAAACCAGATACTCAGTCCACACAAGCCAATGTCTTCAATTTCCCTCAAGGTAGAATTTAAGTTGTGCTTTCACAAGGATATCTTCTTCCAAGACTGCTATGTTGGAACTCATCTGATCCTATAAATACCAGTCAAATTCCAAAGGGGTAGCCGTGTTAGTCTATTGTAGAAAGACAACAGAGTCTTGTGGCACTTTTAAAGACTAACAGATTTATTAATCGCATGAACTTTCGTGGGAGAAAATCCCACTTCGTCAGACGCTTTGAAGATAGGAAAGTTACAGAGTGGGAGGAAATTAAATGCAGGGGAGTGTATGACAT
>ML685838.1:5406571-5506070 GCA_007922175.1 Pelusios castaneus
TCATGCGATTAATAAATCTGTTAGTCTTTAAAAGTGCCACAAGACTCTGTTGTCTATAAATACCAGGACAGCAAAACTCTGAAGGACTAAAATCATACACTGCTTTAAGAACATTGCAGCCGGTAGATAAATTTAAAAAAAAAAAAAAAAAAAATCACTATTCTTCATGAAAGTCATAAAAGTGTTGGGCACAACCTGCCCAATGGTTTTTGTAGATCTTTACTTAGAACAGCATTTCCCAAACTAATTTGGCCACGGAAGACTTTTGGGCTTGGAATATATTGACACAACACATACATGCTGGTCCAGGGCTGGGTGGGTGGTTCATACTGAAAAATTGCTGCACGTATTGCTCAAAAGTTTATTTAAAAGGGTAGTTTGGGGGGGGGGAGGTGAGTGGAGGGGTGGGAGGGAGGGATTGTCTTATTTTACAAAAAAGGAAAAACATCGTTAGCATCAAAAGATTTTCACGGAACACCAATTCACATCACGCAGAACACAGTTTGGGAAACACTGACTTAGAAGCTTTCCCTATGAGACTTCTAGTGAAGCAACGACATTCAGTTATCATACCAAGGTGAACTTTAACAGTCTGTTACATATCTCATGCATTGGCACTCTTTCAGAGCATGAGATTCTACCTGTAACATTTTGAAAACGGAGACAAAAATAACACCCTTCTCTTAAGAACAAATAGAACTTTGTCATCCTAACTTTGGTAACAAAGAATTAAGAAACCAAATGTTATAAGTAACATCAGTAGTAGGTACATTTTTAAACTGAGTGTTGCCTTTAACAATGTCACCTAATGAGCCTTCGCCCTACCTTGCATACCTAAAGAATTAAGAAATGAGCCCTCCCGATTTGCTTCCAAGCTCATACAGAAATACATTCCTGGGCCTCCGTACTAAAAATCTTTGTTCAGGTTGTAGCAAGATTTGTGCCCAAAGGCTGATGGACAAAAATGCAACTATTCAAAATACAATTTAGTTGTATAAATGGTAAGTAATAACTGGAACACAGCATTGCCTTCATTCTAGATGTTCTTGTAATTCACTATGGTTGCGTGGAATTAGGTTTCCAAATCTAGGATTTGCCCAATCCAATGTTTTTATAATGAGGTTTGGTGAGAAATCCTCATTTCCCATCAGACTCAAAATAAACAAATCCAACTCATTGGTCATGTATCATCAGTAACGAAAATTCACATGACTAAACGATATAGGCATCTTTTGTGTTGTGCATTCCTTAGAACATACTCATGAATCTTTTCATAATTCTGTAAATCAGCCGGTATCATTGAGGATCTCATTGACATTTAATCACTGGTGCAAGTGTTCCCTATCAACAGTTTTCACTGCACTGTCAGCTGGAGCACTGAAAATGGAGAGTAAAACTGTCCCAGAGACTGTCAACTTATGAGGATGCCAGGACAAATCTCAGACCTGTTGTTGGGGAAGAGAGCCCTGATCATGCAGGTTCCCTGAGATAAGCCATCACTCCTTTACTTGAATCATTCCACTGGCCTTCTGTCTCAGATTCAAGTTTGCCTTTACCTTCAAGCCTTTCTCAGCTCTTCCTCTTGCAATCAGACCTCCCATTTCTTAGGTCATAATCCATTCTACCCTGCTATTAATGTCAGCCTTCTCCACCTACTCACCTTCAATCACACTCATCCCTGCATCTTCTGCCAACTGCCCCTCCTGCATGGGACACCTCTGAATAAATCCATGAAGTTATTACCCACTCCAAATCCCATCTCAACTATGACACCCATAAATAAGAGAGTCTGCTGATCTTGAGTTAGCCGTGAGTCTGTTACAGCCATTTTTTAATCTGTTATGTTCAGAAACCATCAAGCTGTGTGATTACGTACACAACGGCGTGGCTTTTAGTTCCATTCACTTCACCCTACCTTACTAATTCCCTGCTTGTCTCATAATCATTGTGTAAAGTCTCAAATTAGTGATAAGTTCTTTAGATGCAAGGATTCTCTTCTATGGCTTTTCTACGTCACCTAGCACAGTGCAACCCTGATCCAGGCCTCTAGACGCCAACGAAATAAAATATGGAATAAAGAAAAAGGCATACACTGGTTTTGCTAGTTCTTCAGCAGTGAAGAAAATCAGACGTAGTTCTATTAGTCTCACTACGGAAAGGACAATGTCAGTATGATTCTCTTCTTGTAAAGGTGCCAACATCATTTTACCTGACAATACAGAGAAGTCAAATATATTTTAGAATAGGGCTAATAAAACTGCTGAATATTTGTTCCCTCCTAGCCCATCTCATAGTTAAAACATAAATGCCTTTGGTAAATGGCAAACATGACAAGGAAAAATATAAGGATTAAAGATCAAGTATGACTATTGATATATTAGACAACATGCATTGATTAGGAAGTTTTCACTGCTGCAGCAATCTCTGTATAATCTAGACATAGCTGCCACTTCAGGCAGGCTGCCTGTATGCAAGTGATAATACCTTCCTCTCCCACACACAGGAATCCACTCAGTCGGACGGTCCAGAATTACATTACAAGAGTGGGAAACATCAGCCAGAAAAGGATGATTTATTAAACTGGGTGTTACTCCCCATGGTGGTTTTTACAGAGACAGAGAAATAATCATCTTGATTTACTTTTCCCCAAGTTATCTCCGAGCCAGCTATCACATAGACCAACACACTCCACTACTAAAACGTAAGACAAAGACACAGAGGGCTCAATCCTACTTCCATTTGAATCAGTGGAGGTTTCTGCCACTTAAAGAGAAGCAGAAGGGCGGTTCCAAAAAAGCATTACTACTAGATTCTGAATCATCATTTTTCTACAGCCTCCAGGAAGCTGCTGTAAAAAAAAAAACATGTTTAAAGTATGTTAATATACAAGAGTTAGGCAGATACTGTAGCTGTATCTTACTCAATTCACATACTGCATTTTGAGTAACTTCAGAAACAGATGTGGACCAAACAATTGATTTTTTTAATCGGTGTTTTCCTAACATGCAACTATTATTGATAACCATTCAGAAGTTGTGTAACCTGAAGTCTTCCTTCTTTTATTATGCTTGTAAGTGGTGGATAAATAAAGAGCAGGCATATTAACTAGTGGCTACACTGAGGAAAAACATTTTACATTGAGATTAATTAGGTGGGGTTACATTCTCAAGTGAATGATTAATCACAGCATGCACCTCTTCAGAGTATTCTTTCAATGACTTGGCTCCCATAAAACACACTGGAACCAATTCCCAGTAACGTCCCTGCAGCTGAAAAAGTCAATGAAGTCTCACTGGCAATGCCAGACAAAGCTACAACGTGAGACCCTTTAAAGTATAGGAGCACACTTCAAGTCTTCTGAATCGTACCCTACAGTATTTTATGTGATAATCTGCAATATTCTGTGACAGAATAGTCATTGCATCATCTACCATGGAAAACAAGGGCTGAGAGAATGTTGTTAAATATGAAATACGGAACACGTTTGAAATACTAAATTACTATTGAAATCTGCTGGACAGCTAGGAGCCAGTACAAAAACTGAGGTGCCCCTAGATGTACGGCCGGGAAGGGGCACCCCAACACCAAAAGACCACCAGTTCTTTTGGCAGCAAAGAGCATGCCACTGAGAAAACACTGCAGCTACTTTCAGTGGCGAGCATGGCACACAAAAGACCCCCACCACAGGGGAAAAAAAGCCACTGCCAGTGGCGCTTTCAGCAGCACTGGGAAGGTGGAGGGAGGGAGAGGGAAGAGAGATGGAAATGCTGGAAATGTCAGCACCATGGGGTCTTTTTAAAGCTCCGCGAGCATTTGCATCCCTGACTGCTAAGCACTGCTAGGCACCAGGGGCAAAATCCTGGACGCTCAGGATTTGTTGAGCCCTGCTATATACTGGAGAATAGGGTGGACTGCACCCACAGTAAGTTTGCAGATCACACTAAGCTGGGGGGAGTGGTAGATACACTGGAGGGCAGGGATAGGACACAGAGCGACCTAGACAAATTGGAGGATTGGGGTGGGGGGTAGGGGGAACCTGATGAGATTCAACAAGGAAAAGTACAGAGTTCTGCATTTAGGATGGAAGAATCCCAGGCACTGCTATAGACTGGGGACCGACGAGTTATACTGCAGGCCTACAGAATGGAACCTGGGAGTTACAATGGACAAGAAGTTGGGCATGAGTCAACGGTGCCTTTATTGCCAACAAGGCTAATGGCATATTAGGCTGCGTGAGCAGGAGCATTGCCAGAAGATTGAGGGAAATGATTAGTCCCCTGTATCCAGCACTGATGAGCCTACATTTGGAGTATTATGTCCAGTTTCGGGCTCCCCACTATAGAAAGGATGTGGAAAATTGGAGAAAGTACAAAGAAGGGCATCAAAAATGATTAGGGGGCTGGAACACGACTTATGAGGAGAGGCTTGTTTGGAAGTAGGCTTGTTTACTCTGCAAAAGAGCAGAATGGTGGGGGGGGGGGGGGGAGATTGGATAACAGCCTTTAACTACCTGAAAGGGGATTCCAGGGAAGATGAAGCTAAGCTGTTCTCAGTGGTGGTAAATGACAGAAGCAGGAGCAATTGTCTCAAATTGCAGTGGGAAAGGCCTAGGTTGGATATCACAAAACAAACAAAAACCTGTTCACTAAGAGAATGGTGAAGCACTGGAGTGAGTTACCGAGGGAGGTGCTGGAATGTGCATCTTTAGGAGGGTTTTAAGGTGCGGCTTGACAAAGCTCTGGTTGGCATGATTTAGTTGAGGCTGGTCCTGCCTTTAGCAGTGAGTTGGACTATATGACCTCCTGAGTTCCCCTCTACCCCTAATCTTCTAGGAAATTAGCACAAGATATACAGTATTGCTGAAGTATCAAAATATCTAGTTTGCTTCATTATTGACTAAGGAAAGGCCCCTAGGATATTTACGTATCTCAATACTAATATTAACATAATTTTATGATTAAAATTGTTTACGTAAAGTATAAAAAAAAAAGCTCATTCCTAGAGGTGGTCAAAAATATAGTTTTCTGAAAAGTTTCACAGCTGCTTTTGTTTTTAAGACTTCAAAGCAGAACCATCATTTGGGGTGTTTGGGGTTTTTTTTTTTAAATTTAAGCTCTCTCTCTACCAAGCACTTTGGTTTTAGTAAATGAACGATTTCTCAACAACTTTTATAACAACTGTGATAAATGTCACAATTTTTCATTAAAAACAAGGAATTTTGATAATGTTAATGTCATGAAAAATTGTTTATTTTAAAAAAATGGTCATTTTTCAACAAAAAATTTGAAAGAAGTTAGCAATCCATTAAATGTTTCGCTTGATTTTTTAAAATTTCACTTTGTTGTTGTTATCAAAAATTAGCATTTAATGGACTAATATTTAAATTCCCCAATACTGGCCCCTCAAACTTGACTAATTTTGGTGCTGATTACCACAAGTAATTTTACTTTATCAACTCATGTAATTTAATTGTTGTTTCTATCCTTCTCCAAGAAGCATGTCTACAAAAACAACTTTGTCTAGCTATTATAGTCATAAAATCTCAATAATTCACCATTAAATATTTTGCAATTCTTTATCCTGCTGTGATGTGAAGATTCAATCCATGGTCCACTAGCTTTCTAGTATGTTAAGCCACTCCAGCATGCTAAGGCTGTCTTTTCCCTTGTGATTTAACTAGTTATGTTCCAGACTGAAGAAAAGGAGATAATTTTTTACCAAAGTTAAATTACATTTGCACTTCTAATAAGAAACGATAGACAGATGTATTTAAATAAGAAAAACAGATTTGTAAAAATTCACTTTGTGTCTTTACACCTTATGGAGAACATGAGAAATTTTTTGCACACCTTGCAAACTGCCCTAAAGCAGAAAGATAAATGATTTTAAACACCCAAGAAGCACATTACTTTGCTGGAGTATTAATACAATGAACTGAAAATGTTAAATAATGAGTTAGATCAATGCATTAACCCGATATCATTCATATCCTTTGTACGTTAAGCCTCGAGGAACAGTCATAAGATCTCTCAAATCCTACCAATAGGACAATATTTAGCCTCGTCTCATAAGCAGATGAATTATTCATACAGATATCACTCCGCCTGAAAGATCAGCACCTGGATAACATAGCTGGGCTCAGGCTTAATTCAGGAGGGAAGTGATGGTAATGAGAAGGAGCAAACACTTCAAGCAGCCAGCCCCAGAACTGATCCACCTGTCATTAGAGGCATCTGCCTGCCAGTTACTAAGACAAGGCTGTAATCTAGCACTGCTTCCAGGCTCACAGCATCACAGAAGTGTAGAGTTGGAAGGGACCTCAAATGCTCATCTAGTCCAGCCCCCTTGCACTAAGGCAGGGACAAATATACCTACACTAGCCTTGATAGATGTTTATCATTCATTCCTGGTCCTTACAGCAACTCAGGGAGCAGCAGCAGCAAGAAAACCCTATTGCCACCTCAAGGCTGATTATGTCTTTTCCTCTCAGATGTGGACCTTGGTATCATGGTCTACAATATATATTTACCCCCCACCAACCTGCCTTCCATAATGTTCAGGTTTATGAAGTTTGGGTTCAAATCCTTTACATGATTCACATCTGATGAAAATTAGGTAGCACTCCCCATATTACATACATTTATCTAGACAATTATTTGAACTTTAAGGGATTTTAGGGAAAAAAAATAATAGATGAACATCTTTACCATTCACTACAGTATCACTTAACAGATATCAGCCTACTCTTGCGTTCTAGTGACACAGATAAGATCTCCAAAATATACATATGAAAAAAAAAATCTACCAAAAATGCTGCGTTCCCTTTTTTCTGTCTATCAGCAAGTTTAGATTTATATGGTGCTGTATTTAAATAAACATCCTGAGCCATTTTTTTAAGCACAAGACTCTGCATTTGAAGCGACAGATACAAAAGCATTAACAACTCTACTAGTCATCTCCAAAAGCATTTTACATAAACCAGCCCTAATTAGATTTAACATCAATGACAAGCAAGATCTCTGCATGATCACTTATCATTTACCACTGCATTAACACCTCTGCATGACTAAATAGCACCCTAGAGAGAAAAGTAACAAATATTAACCTCCAACTCAATATCAAACAGAACATATATTAATTAATCTCAGACTGGTGTGGGTAAAAACCCAGACTTGAATGGAACATATAACTAAGGTTATATACTAAAGTGCACAGTTGCTGGAGATTTTCCGACATACATTGTTAATGATAGTACAGGTCCTCAGTAATCAAAGTTAATGATTCAATACAAAAAGCAGTGGCCTGAGTCTTTTAAACCAGAGTAAAGAAACATGACAGAGGGACCATGAATTTTAGTGAAAGCCTATTTTGGCAAGGTCTCTTCTTTCCTTGTAAGTATGGCTGAATCCAGCAACACAGATCAGCTCTGTGTTCAAACATTCTTTTCGGATTCACTCCCAGAGTTGCTTCAGAATTGGTAATACTACTTGCGCATGTCTTAAACTCATGATAGTCACAAAGCAGCAGTCGCACTGGTGAATCTTCAAGCTCAACAGATTCTAGGAACTGGAGTGGAATATTTCACTCCAGTTTACTATGTGGTTCTTAAAGAAGACTCAACCATAGTATGATTTTGGTAGAATAATGCGCTATAATTGACGGTATGCACATCTGTGTACACCTAGGGTATGACCTATGTAATTTTTCTGGTCACTTTTGCACTGTAATTGGGTGGTATGATGCCAAATATGCCATGTAAGGTTCCTTTATGAATGGTCGTAACATAGTCTACCTAATTACCATTGTACCATGCTTCCTGCAGCATCATGTACGTGTACAGATGTGAAGCATATTACATGGCTCAAACCAACAAAGACTCTCTCAGTACAGAGGCTGGAGAGGTGCATGACAAAGACATGCAAATTGAGCCCTCTGGCTCAGGTGGAAAAAAGGAAATCACCTTAGCCCAGGAGGAGGAGGGGCTGAGAGAGGATTGGAAACAAAGAGACACTATGAACTACTAGGAGCTTTTTTGCCAGAGCGAGACCATCTTGAAAACAACTCCAAGAGACTGAACCTACCCACATGGCCAGAAGGTCCAGCCAGTCTTGGCCCACCACCACCAGCCAGTCTTGTGGGTAAGAATGAGGAGAATAAACTAGAGAGTAATCCTGGAATGGTGTTACTAGATTAGCATGAGTTTTATATCTTATGTGCTTGTGGTAACACCTGACTTCTTTATTTAATGATTGTGCATTGATTTACTATATACTCACTTAAAAATCATATTCTAATCAAAATAAACTAGTATTTGTTTTATCTAAAGCTGCATGAACTTTAGAGGGTGTGAATGAATGAGGCTAGGCATATCCATTTCATTGATAAATGGACAAACAAGGGTCTATGAGCCTACAGTGATTGGGGAAAGGATCCTGATCCCTGTAGGATGGAAGTTCCAGGTGTGGTATCTGGAGTTTAGGGGTGCAGTGCTGGGGGGACCGTCCCATTAATGGCAGAGGGCTCACATCCACTGCCTGGGACCGATTACATGCAGGAGGCTTGTGTGGACTGACTCAGCAGTCAGTGGTCACTTGGCATAGCCGGGTAAGTTGGGGTTCAGGAGTGGAGATCAGGGGGTCACAATGGCACACCATACCAGATCCTGGGAGGGGAATGTCATAGTGATGCAGCGATACCAGGGTTATGCACAGCTTGCTCTAATTGGCATTGAGGATTGTAAGTGAGTTATAGGTGTAGTGACATCATCACATTATTCATTACTGTTTGGCAGTCTAAGAGAAGATTTTGTCCTAGCCCCAAGACTGAATTATTTCTCAGAGTTGGTGGCTTTGATCATCAAATCTGAGGTCCAATTAGCCAGATTAGGGTAAACAAATGAAATAGAAAGTCTTACCTGTTGAATTTTTTTTTGCATCTTACTATAGTATCAATTTGTTATTCCTGGAACTGTTTCTGTGCACACTCCCGCAAACCTGAGAGGCAGAAGTCATAACCTACCATATCTCAGGATTTCTGGCATGCTTTTTCTGATTCCTCTTCTTTTGTCACGTCCTCTCCTCCACCTGATTCTTCCATAGCTAAATTAATTGGGTAAGAACATTTACCTAATTCCCAGCACTCGTGTGAAGTAAGTGCCATTCTACTCTGAGAAAGTTACTATGTAAAAATAGCCTGCTTACTTCACAGATCGGTGCCTTGTATCTATTTACTGTTTCCTCTCCACTAAAATAGTACTCTTTATTGCAAGCAGCCTTACTTTGGGGGAGAGGGGGCGGGGGAAAGGGAGGAGAGGGGGGAATCAAAGAAAAGAAAAGCTTACGTTTTCTCCATGGTAAGTTCATTGCCTGCTTCATTTCAGCTTTCCTAACAGGTTCAACTCAGCTGTTTCTAGTTTATCAATTCACTGCTGCCCATTGGGTTTGGAAGAGCAACCACCTAGCAGACCACAGCATTGTTAGTTTCACTCTTTGAGTGATGGGAAAAGTGCCAACAGCAGTGAAGACCAATTTCACATTCCAGTTTATTTTGCAGTGAAAAGATTACCAAAAGTTGAGTTTTTTTAAATGAAAGCTTTAATTTTGCAGAAGTTGATGGCTCAGGTGCTCTACTCACTAGATAAAATTCCATCCTCAGTACTGACAAATGGATTTTTCATCCCATCATATATTGTAGCTCTTTCAATTTCCATTTCATACCAAGAAGGTTAGTCTGGATGTCAACATTTTTGGATGTCTTGGTTAACTACTCAATATCATTTCATACTACCTGATAGTCACTAAATGCAGTTTAGTCAATCAGATGCCACAGAACTGTCATTTTGCATAGTGTCAGTGTAAGTCCTATCTATATAAAAAAATCCATTAGTAGTTGACCTGATTTAGAGAGGGGAAAAAAGGGGGGAGAGGGAGATTTGGGTAGGAAGACAGCGCTTTACTGCTTGTTTGAAATTTATCAACAGCAATGGTTACTTAGACAAATATATACATTAGCTTTCCCTTAAATTAATTTGCACATTTAACGATAAGAAGGGGAAAGGTTTAAGTTTGGGGAGGGACTGTAGATATCCTACATTTATTCTTCCCCTCCTTTCTAAAAATCCCCCTATGGTACCTGGCAATATTACCAGAGAAACTGACCCAAGCCTAGTCAGTTTCATTATCATACAGAGCCTAGAAAAGTTGAGCAAAGTGTAAAACTGACAAGACTGGAATCCTATTCTTCTGGGTACACAGCATTTCTGTGATCCAGGAGGAGGAAGCATGAAATTGACCAAGCTCCTGTCAGTTTCACTCCAGTGTAGGAGCTGAAGCATGACAGAGGGGAGGACAGAATATAGAGAAGGGGAGGGGAGCAGAGGACATACAAGTAAATTAGGAATAGAAATGAAAGCATTAAAAATATCCTACCAGAAACAAAAGAAGAAAACACATGGAAAGCAAAGATAAGGAGTAGAAAGTCACTACTCCACTTTAGGTCACAAGTTGACAACTGAGAAACAATGTTTGTGAAACTTGTGTGTGTTAGATCTACCCCTATGCTTGAATGTGCACACATATAGGGATGTTTTAATTTTCACATGCTCCAGAGAAATAAACAGAGCACTGATTTGAGAAAGGAAGGCAGAGATTTAAATATCAACTTTAGCTCCAATACCATGCATTTCTGAAATCAAAAAACAATACATACATTCTGCAATATGCGCACGCACACAGAAGTCTGGTATTTATTTGCTTGAAGTAACCACCTTGTTTGCTGTCAGTCAGTCAGTCATGTAGAGACCCGAGTTTTACTTAAAATATGCTTCACAGAATTCCAGTCAACAAGTGGGAAGAATTTTTTGGCTTTTTTTTTTTAAATGATGCAAATTACTGATAGGAAACAGAATTCATATAACAGTCTTTGAGCTTACATCTTGACAAGTGGGGTTACCCTAGGTCAACTAAAATTACCACTGAACCTAGAACAATTACTTAATCTCTTAACTATTGTTTCATTTTCCTTATTTGCACATAAATAATGGCAACAAAAAATCCTTGCATGTTCATCACAGAAATATTTCTCTCCCAAAATAAAAATTGTGAACAGGAGCTCTGAATCACACAACACACACAAAATAAAATGTGTACTTACTACTCTAGACACACCCAGCCTGGTTGGATTTACTGGTACTGGATAGTCCTTTGCCAGAAACAACTAGCATCAATGAGTGTTAAAACTTGCACTTATATTTCTATTCTAATTTTAATGAACTTTCAAATGTTTTGAGTAGAAGATGGCTAACACAATCTATAAACTCTCAAGAACTAGCCCATCAAAGTCAGCAAGGGTTTTGCCACTGACTTCAACAAGCCAGGATACCACTCTTAAAGCTTAAAAAAACAAAACAAAAAAACACAGCCATGTTAATTTAACATGGGTTAATTTTTTAAAAAATAAAAGTTAGTCTACAGTTGCTTCAGATTCTCCACCTATCCATGTCTCCCAGACAATTTTTTTTAGTGTAACTAACTGGAGATGATGGAACAAGCAAAAAAGTTACTACACACAAGAGTACCGCCCTAATGCACCAAGAAAATAATCTGAAAAGATAGAAGAAAGGTACTCTCTAATCTCATTCAGTTATAATAATCATAGGTAAAACATTCTCTGATAGAAGAGTAATTAAGTTGATAGACCTTTAAGTACATTTTTTCTGTGTTACTAAAAAAATGCATGCTGAAAAGACAAAGGAAACAATTTTTGTGGCTGTTCTTTAAGAATGGAAGATATTTGCAAAATTGGATATCCATGGCTGGATTTGTTTCATCTTGCAGCAATAAGGACAGGATGTAATGTCACTCTCAGCTTCTAATCAAAAACATCTTCAAACCAGACTTCTGACACGGATCAGAATTTTTTTTATGTCTTCTTGTACAGCATGACTTCTATCCCAGCTACAACACAAACTTCCCTGATACAACATTAATTCCAGATTTAAAATGAGTATCTGCACTTGGGAAAGTTAAGGAACTAGAAGCAAGATCAGTTGATACGCAAACTTCCCTTTTTGCCCCACCAATATCCTTATCTCAAGCCTACGGGGACCTCCTGAATAAGTGCTCAACTTTAGTCTCCGGACACTACCGAGTTGTGCCAAATCACGTACAATGGTTTCATGATTCAGAGCACTGCCCACGGGAAGCTGTGCAAATGAAACTCACTTCATTTGCAATCAAAATTTGAGCCATATTCGGAAACATGAAAGAAGAGCACACCAATTAGTCAGCTCTCCTTTATATACCAGTAAACAGAAAACAAACGTCACTTTACTACACTGTAAGATCAGAACATACTATACTGTCACACACACACACCCTGAACAGCTTACCTTTTAACTTAGCAATAAAGTCATCCTCAGTGAAGAGCACCACGAAAGTCTGATTTTGGAAAAGGCTGGAAACATTTGAAAATTGCTTCAAACTGAGCATGACATAGTAAGCGTCATTACATCTAAAGCAAGCCCTTCTTTGAGATGATCTGCACACATCTATATTATTTTCAGATGTATATAAATAGGAACCAGGCTGCTTTAAATTTAAACATGGGCCATCTTGGCCCCTCATTTCTCTTTCTCCTCCTCCCCCCCATCTTTTTTTTTTTTTTAAGTGAGCATTGGAACACATTTCATTCAAGTGTCCCAGTTTCTGCTGCCTTTTAGCACCTCAAATATACTGGAGCCATGAGAGCATGGGAATTTTGAAACACAGATGACTAAGGTTTGGGTCTAAGGTTGCTTCTTTACTAATCTGCTTCCTGAGTACCCTGGATCTGTTTGGACGTCTCCCCCTTTTCATGGAGAAAAATTAGAGATTAACTTTTATAATAATTAAATAGGGAAGAAAAAAAACCCACCTTACTAAACACAGAATTAAGGATTCTTGCTAATAGCTCATGCCTTTCCAGAACACTGAGTTCAGCAAAACTAAAACCTCTGAAAACTTGGGAATACACAGAGTTAAGGACACATCCACATAAACTTAACTTTACCCCCAGAGCAGGCAATAGCCACTGGGAATTATCTCCATGCACTCCAGCTGCTTTCAACATGTTAAATGTACCTGAACTGAGTAGTGAAAGCAGTAATTGAAGCAGGTTGGCAGAAGTGTATTTATGATATGAGGAAATCTCAGCATTAATTTGAGGACCATTCATTACCAGAGATGTGACTGTGATACAAAGAGCTCTGGACCTGAGGCCCTCCCCCCAATGAGTGGTAATCAAAGGAAAGAGATGCATGTGTATTTTGATGCATGTGTACTTCCAGTCTGCATCATGTCAACACAGAAGTATGTAAGCTATGTCAATAGCAAGACACTGGTGTTTTCTCGCCATGGATATGTCATTAGTGAGGTGGGATATGAAAACAGACCGGGGACTTAATAATCACTAGGGGAATGTATAGGTTTACAATTGCACACAGGATACAACGTGACAGGGTTGTAAAAGGTGTGAAAAGGCTGTAAAATGTTACACGTGTGGTATTCTGTCAGGGGGGGAATAGGCTCTGTGTTTGAGTATAAGTAGGTGTTACAGGACACTGGCTACAAACTATAGCTCAGACCCTGAAGTTCAATGGGTTTGGTACACACAACACCGGGAGACAAGATGAAAGGGTAAAAGCAAACAATTTTATTAAGATACAGACAAGAAAGGAAAGAAATAGGAAAGCACCAATACTTATGCCCCTTTAGCAGAAGGGAACCCCAGTTAAATGCCTGTGGGCGCAGAGCATGAGGAGCAATGACCCATGGCGGTGAACACAGCAGTTGCCCCGACGACGAAGTTCCAAATTGGGTGGCTAAGCTCCCCCACAATTTGGAACTTCGTCCTCAGGGCAACTGCTGTGTATGCCGCCACGTGTCATCGCTCCCCATGCTCCACACCCGCAGTCGTTTAACTGGGGTTCCCGCCTGCTGAAGGGGCATAAGCATTGATGCTTTCCTGTATCTTAATAAAACCGTTTGCTATTACCTTTTATCTGGTTTCCCAGTGTTGTGCCTACCAAACCCATCGAACCTTAGGGCCTGAGCTATAATTTGTAGCCAGTGTCCTGTAACAGTAGGTGCACATAGTACCTGTGCATTACATTGAAAAGGCAGAATAAAGTATTGCTCAAAGAAGGCGGAATTAAGATTGGATGAGCATTTACTGTAAAACCCTTTTTCCTGGTATTCAGAAGTCAGTTTTGCTAAAAGTAAATTAGGCAAAAGTAAGGCTTACGGTTTGAAGTATCAAAATGTACAAATTGCTCTAACAAACAGTTGTTATCTTGTAGCAAGCTTTATGTGGTGCAGTTTCATATGGTACACGTTTGCTTTAGTGGCTTGTCAACTATGAAAGAATTAATGCCTCTGAGAAGCAGAACGGTTTGTACCTAACAAGAGTTGCTGAAGTAGCGTTATCTCTCAGGCAACCAGAAGATAATACTCCAGGGATGCTGCTTATTAATAGAGGTATATGACAACATCTTGTGTTTTCATACGTCAAACAAAGATTAGAATAGGAAATTACAATAAGAGGTCACTGACAGATTCCTTTATTGGTCTTTTATAAAGCACTTCAGTCTAATTTTATTGTTATTCATGTTCTCAGAATACTCCTCCCCCCCAACACACATACTTTTAACATGAAAATCACCACAGTGAATGAGCCATATTTCCTCTAAATATTAGCTTCCACTGGCTAGACATTGGTGTGATTATAAGAACAGCACCACAAATATTTTGTCCAAAGGCCCACTCACACTCCAGTTAAAGGCTGCTAAGTGAGACGAATATGACTACACAAAAGCCACACGATTTACTGTGTGAAGCCATAAGGAGACAAAAATATTTTTACAATCCTCTATAAAAAGACAGCTTTGACACCTCCCTAGGAAATCATACCCTTCTCTACATATAGCATCTTTGAAATTTACTGGAGATTTTCAGCCTTCACAGGAGTCCAATCCAACTGCTTAAAAATAAGTGGAAAGCTTCCCATCCACTTCGAAAAGGAACTGGATCAGGTCTTAAACATGCAATACCACAATATAAACCAACATAAAAAATGAGGATATAGTATTAACACACTGTACAAACAGAAAAAATAACCAAAAAATGAGGAACAAATCCATTTGTAAAGGTTTTTTAATTATATCCAGCACCTACAAATACATCAGTCATTCCCACTTCAATTTTGCTCATTCTTAATTAAAAGAAAGCCAGACTTTTCTGGATGTTGGACCTTAGCTGGACCATGCAGGAGATTGGTTAAGGAAAGTTTTACTGTTTATTATGTTGTTTTCATTATTGACTAAGAGGTTTAAATAAAAATCTTAATTTGAATTTCACCAAGACATACATCAGCACAAGCTGATGTTCTATGAAATGTCATCTGTTGCATTTAAGCAGGCACAGCTTTCTACTGGTAAAAGACAGACAATAAGAAGTTTGTGTACAACACCTCTTGGTAATAAAATTTAACTACATAACAGCTTCATTTAAACATCCAGAGCCAAAAATTTATTAAAAACCAAGGTGCCTGGTAATTTAAGTACTGACAAAATATTAAGTTTCCATATAACATATTAACAGAACATATTCAGACAGTTGTCACCTCAACACTATATTTACATTTTTTGTTTGTTTTAAAAATAGTTGCATACTAGGCAAGGTTTTCTAATTTCAGCACTTTGTGGTTCCACAGAGAAAACTAAACAATACATCTAGAATCCTGCAAGTTCTATTACAGATTTGGAAATGTTACAATGTAAACGTCACAACTATTCAGGGTACCCAAGTATCTTTTATTTAAAAAACAAAAGCCACAAACCCATACACAGACTGCTCAACAATCCTCCAAAAGCATGCAGGTTTGGGGAAAAGACAAAGTCCTGTAGCACTTTTAAAGATTAACAGATTTATTTATCGCATGAGCTTTCGTGGGAGAAAAATCCCGCTTTGTCACGCGCTTTGAAGATGCCACAGCAGATTAATTGTTTTTCTGCAATAGACTAACATGGCTACACCTTTGGTTTTGGGAAATGTATTCCAAGCATGGACTCCAAAAGCACATCAGCTTTCAGATGACATCATAGAAGATCAAAACACCCGACTGCCAAGCTTATGGGGGGGGGGGGGGGCCACAAAACCGACACCTCTCCATGTGAATTATATCTTTTTAATTCTATGCTAATAAGCAGTCACTCAACTACCTTGCACTAAATAAGGCTGTCTGCTCATTTTAAGAAATTTTGCTTTAACCGTAAAAAAAAAAATGTTTCCCACAGAACCTGATGTGAAGCACATTCGCTTTTTAAATTCCCCAAACATACCTTTGTTACAATTACTTGCTTTCCTAATACACAAAGCACCCGGGTGGGCTCAGAAGAATGGGAATAACCATTTTCAAGTGCAGTTAGATACCATTTCTCCAAAACCGTTAACAAACACTGTCATCTCCAAGAAACAGGGAGAAACCTGCACCTCCAAAACGCTGGCAAGAAGACTATGTAAAAAACGTTTTTCTTAAATGAAGAAGCATCAGTCACAAAAAAAGCCTGGGACACAACCTAAGAGACGCCTTTGGTCCATGCACTGATTGGAGCCCTGGCATATTTTGCCATGAGCCGTCAGTACAAAGAAGCCCCAATACAGCACCAGACATAGGGATCACACCTGCAGGCAAGGCAGAGAAACCCCTTTTGTTTTCTTACCTGCCATCGGGGATCCCAGGGAGGCCGGCAGAGCCAGCAGCAGAGGCAACAGCACCGTTGGAGCCGTTCGCAGGGCCGGGCGGCGGGCGCTGCACCCAGGCGGAGCCGGGCACCAGAACACCAGCATCAGCAAAGCAACCATGAAGCAGCTCATCCCATCCATGGCAAAGCCAAGCCTCAAGTCATCGCTGCCCCGGGCATCCTCCGAAAGCCAGGGCTGGGCTGGCTCCGCGCCACCTCCTCCGCGCATCCACCCGCCCCCGCGCGGCACGAGGGCATGGAGAGGGGGCTGCGGCGCCCCCTGCCCCCACGAGCACCAGGACGGAGGGCAGCTGCCCGGCGCAGGGGATGCAGGCAGCGAGCGCTCGGAGCAGCGGAAAGCAACAGCCCCGGGGACAGAAGGGCTCCTCCTGCCGGCCGCAGCGCCCGGGGCTGCAGGAGGCTCCTAGCTGCTGCAGCTGGCCCAGCTCGGCGTCTCACGTGGGACGAGGCTGCTGCCGTATCCCAGCCACCGCGGCGGGCCCAGGCCCTGATCCCGCCCGGCTCGGCACCTGCGAGAGGAAAAAGGAGCGCGCGCGCGCGGCGGGGGGCAACACTCTTCTGCACCGGACCGGCTCGCGCCCCTGCTCCCCCCGCCCGCGCAGGCACGAGGCAGAATAGGAGCCGAGAACGCCGCGCGCCACCGCCTGCCTGGACCGTAGTTGTTCTGTTGTTCGGCGCGCGCAGGGGGTGGGGCAAGGCCCAGACGGGAGGATGGAAGGGAGGGGTCTGAGTGACATCACTAGGCTCCTCCTCCTCCTGCAGCCGGCGAGCTGCCTTTGGGGAAGAATTGATCGCGTGTGCGTAGGGAGCGCGCCTGTACCGCCGGGGAGCTGACCCCCGTGGTGGGCAGGCGGGTGGCCTCAGTGTTCCCGCTGGCGCTCCCTGCCCTGCTAGAGTGCTGCAAGAGGTTGGAGGTGAAAAGCAGTCCCAGGTTGGGGTGAGGGTGTGGGGGGCTGGGGACACAAGGGAGTCCTATCTTCATCCAAAACGTAGGTCCCCTAGCAACTGCATTCTTCCAGGGTATGAAAAAAAAATACATGGGGTGGCCAGGTTGACATCGATATGGCTAGGTTGGTGGAAGAGTTCTTCCATCACTCAAGCTAGCTACTGCCTCTGGAAGAGGTGGCTCAACAGCCTGGATGGAAGAATGCCTTCTGCTCATGTCTTTAAAACATGATTTGAGGACTTCACTTACTCAGCCAGAGGTGAGGGGTCTATTACGAGATGGGTGAGGGTTTGTGGGCTGCATGGTGCAGGAGATCAAATTAGATGATCATGATGGTCCCTTCTGGCTGTAACACCTATGAGTCCATATAGCAAGCATCTTATTCCTGTGATTTTCAAACCTATGGTTGGGGCTTAGTACTGGATCGCCAACCCTCAGGTACTGGGTCACAGCACCCCCTGCTGCTGCCACCGAAAGACTAGAATGCATTACTCAAAGATGTAATTGTTGGATCATGGACATAAATGAGTTTTTTCAAGTGGGTCCCAAGAAAAATAGTTTGAAAACCACTGATCTATACTACAGTAGCAGCACCACAGCTGTGCGTCTGTAGCAAGTATAAGCAGAGGCAGCTGTAGTCATTCTGGCAAACATTGGAATAGACAGGGATGGTAAAACCTTGTTTATGCCTGAAATGGAGTCTGCTAGCCCCAGAAAGAGGTCATATTCAAACATCATATAATATGTTGCAGGAGTTAGTAGGTGCAGTCCCACAACTGTGTCTTGGGGGGTCATAAGGATATAACACCAGCCCTACTAGGTCAAATCAATGGTACATCTAGACCAGTATCCTGTCTGCTGACAGTGGCCAATGTCAGGTGCATCACAGGGACTGAATAGAACAGGTAATCAAGTGACCCATTCTGTCGGCTATTCCTAACCAGGGCCAACCTGGGGGGGTGGGGGGGAGTCGGGCAACTGGCCCGAGCCCCATGGTTACATGGGCCTTGCACTGCCCCACTCACATTGGGGCAGCACGGGGCCCAGCCCACTACCCTCCCACTGCCGCACTTCGCCCTGCTCCTGCCCCACTACCTTCAGTGGCAAGCTGAAGGCAGTGGGGCAAGGCAGGAGGGCAAAGCCCAGGCTCTGGGCCGGCCCTCCCCACCCCCAGAGCAGAACAATCAGCCTGGGGGGCAGGGAAGCGGAGCCCGGTCTTTGGGCCAGCCCCCTCCCGTCCTCCCCACTCCCTCAGGAGTGGGAGCGGAGCAGCCAGCTCAGGGGAGGGGCGGGTGTGTGGAACGCAGCCTCTCTGGGCCAGACTCCCCCCCCCCAACCGGCCCCAGGCCTCGCCTCTCTCCCCCCCAGACTGCCCTGTTCCTAGCCTCTGGCAAACTATCTTATGGGAGCTTATCTAGTTCTTTTTTGAATCCCATTATAGTCTTGGGCTTCACAACCATCAGTAAGAAGTTCCACAGGTTGACTGTGCACTGTGTGAAAAAAATACTTACTTTTGTTTGTTTTAAGCCTGCTGCCCATTAGTTTCATTTGGGGAAAACCCTAGTTTGTGTTAGAAGAAAATATTTCCTTTTTTACTTTCTCCACACTAGCCATAATTTTATACACCTCTATCATGTCTCCCCTTAGTTGTCTCCTTTCCAAGTTGAAAAGCCCCAGTCTTGCTAAACTCTCCTTATATAGAAGCTTTTCTAGATCCCTAATAATTTGTTTTCCTTTTGTCTCCCCCCAACCCCTTCCTTTTTTTCTTTTTTTTTTTTTTTTGGAGATGGAGACCAGATCTGCGCCTAGTAGGCATACAATGGATTTATGAAGAGACAATGCTCATTATACTTTTTGCAAAATTTAAAGCTTCCTCAATTGAATTCCAAAATGTCAAAAAGCAAAGAATGCTGAGCGAAAGTAACCCTACTGCCAAGTACACCCATGTATACATCTCATACAATTTTAAAATTGAAATAAATACCAAATATGAAGGAAAACCATATTTAAGGTTACATTTATCTGACAGGATAGCCACACAACCTTAATTTGGTGCTTGTAAAGAAAGCCATGAGGAACTCAGAAGAATATCGTTTTTTACTTTCTCTAATGAAATAAAGGCCATTTCACTACAGCTTCTGGTAACAGGAGTCCAACAATAATCTCAATAGAATCACAGAATAAATGCAGCTGGCTGAAAGAGATCACACTGGAATACTGAACTGCCTTCCTTTGTTTCCAGCTGCACAATCCAAATTAAATAGGTTAAGGTATCAGGGAATTTCCAATAGTTGACACTGTTTGAGTAGAAAATTCACAAGTGGGATGGACAAAAAGACAGTTGATGCCTAGAAGTTCAGAATTTGGAGTGAACACCCAGAATGCAGTGATAGAAAAATAATATTGTCCCAGAAATCCTGTCATAATCTTAATCAAACATGGTTTGTTGTAAGGGGTGGGAAAATCCTGCTAGAAAAAGTAAAAGTAAGAATTTTGTTCCTCTAATTGTCCTACTTACTATACCTCATATAATTAGGTAATTATAAATAATACATAGAACTCTATTACTCAAACTTTCGCATCAGGTATCCTTTCAGAGATGCTATGTGAATGTCAAAGTGACTGAATTAGTTTAAGCTGCTATTTGAACCTAATAACATTCAGTTACAGTTGGGCTGGGATTCAAGCTGGCAGCTAGCTGTTAGGGAAATGATAATTCCTTTCACCCCATGATGAAAAAATTCATTGACAAATGTAATTTCTCATTTTTTGACTTTGTCACTGAAAACCTGAAAATATTTTTTGCTGAAAACTGAAAACTCTCCATAACAGTTTACATTTTGTTGAAAACCCACTTTCTGTTGAAAAGACATTTCACTGGAAAGTTTTCATCTAGTTTGATTGGTGCCCTTAATGATGGAGAGTTCTGTAAGTTATTACCAATCCTTTCACCCATCCAGTTCCCCCATTAACATTTATTCTGGTGGGGGGCGGAGGGGATGTGTGTAGAGAAACCATCCTCTTATGAGCCCTAAGCTCTATACTCCTTGTGAAACTATTCACTACAGAATTTGTTGTATACCAAAAGGTATGTGTGAAAGCAAGACCCGTAATCAGCCACAACCAGTGTGCCAGTCATGCTGAATAATTACTTTGGTTCTATAGTACCCAGGCTTGCCAACTCCTGGTTTCCAACCATTACTTGTCTCTCTGGCCAACCAGGAAGTCAGATGCTATCATAACAGCTGCTATTACTACAAAAGAAAGTGTCTGTTCAGAATAGCAGGTTAACATAATGACTCAGCTTTGCTCTGGGCAAAGGGGGACTAAGTTTGTTAGAAAGTGTCATTTCTAGGCCACTTACATAGTCTTTTCATTCAAACCTCCCCCACCACCACCACCTTTTAGGGGTGGATGCATTACACACATACAGAGAGAGAGAGAGAGAGAGAGAGAGAGAATGGAAGTGACCCTACAGAATTAACCAAAAAAACCCTTACAAAAGTTCTAAAACTAGCTTCTCAGCAGCCCCCCCACCATCCTCATATTTCATTACTAAACTCTCAAGCTTTCAACTTATTGGTGCTAATTTTGATCTCACACTGGTGTTAATCTGGAGAAACTCCACTGAAAAGAATGATGTTATGCTTCTTTACTACAAGTCAAATCAGAAGTAGGCTCTTTGAATCATTTCTACAGTTTCTCTTCTGAGCCGGCTATTATACTCTGTGCACACTTGAATAGGTCTTCTCTTTGAGAGTTGCGACCAGTGATAAGTACTGTGACCCAGACAGCTTTCTCCAAATAAAATATTGTTTTACTGCAAGTAAGAACAAAGCATAACATAAGAGAAAATAAAGGATTTTAAAACACCAGCCAAAGGCCTCTATGTATGTCTGTCTTATCTATGAGCTAGCCATTCTTTGGCAGAGACTTTAGCTAGGTCCCTCATTAGTCCAGATTCTGCCCCTCTGGGATGTATATCTGTGAGAACCATTTCTCATCAGCAATTTCCCACAACCTCTTTCCTTTGAAAATGTCACTAGCCCACCCGCTCCCCTACTAGTCCTTTGTCTTATGTTTCCAGCTCCTTGGTTCTTCTGTGTTTACGAACTGTTCCATTGAACTTGATGGGGGTCAGAAGCAGGACAGCAAAATGTCAGTATTGTCTCTCAGATAGTTGTTTAAGATAGCCACTCATTTACCCATTTACCTGTCTTCTTTCCAATATACTGCCAACCCCTGCTTGAATTAACTCCTTGTATCCTTAGAGTATCTCCCTTACAAACAAGTCAGGCAAACATATATTATATTCATACAAGATTCCAAGTTGCCATGTATGTATGCTGAGAAAATGAAAATAATTCTATGCATATTTAGCAAAGTCACCAACTACTGAAAAGGGTAGAGTTCAAATAACCATCGAGTTGATTTCAATAAGGATTAGAAACAACTCCTGAACTGTGGAAGTTTATGCAAAGAAACTGATGAAGTGGGATTCTACCCATGAAAACTCATGCGATAAATAAATTGGTTAGTCTTTAGAAGTGCTACAAGATTCCTTGTTTGTTCTGCTACACCTAGTTTATGATGAGTATGAACCTTAAAAGGAGTCCATTTTAAGTGTATATTTACTATAATCATTTCTAACCTACATGGAATGCTCACTGAGAAAGTGCTGTAGCCACTCTCACACGCTGCCTTTAATCTCCTTCCCACAACATTTAGTCAGCAAACCCTTCTAGCACATAATACTACAGGCCAATAGTGTCAATCTCATTTGCTATGGCAGGCCAGATTTGACTTGAAATACTTCAAGTGAGCCATGTGTACCATAAATCAAAATACTATGGCACTCTTGCGGCATTGCGAAGTGCTGTGTATGCAAAACTGTGCTCTGCAATACTATACGCGGTCTCTCTCTCTGTTGGGGAGAGAGTGTGGTCTTGTGGAGTGCAGTCTCACATGCCAGAGCGCCGTGATGTCAAGACACTCATGCCATTGCAAAGCAGTGGGTATGCGAGACCACACATAGGGAGAGAGTGGTCGCAGAGCGTAGTCATGAGCTGGAAGGAGGAGGTTTGCGGGTTGCATTTGGCCTGCGGGCCGCCTGTTCGACATCCTTACTATAGGCTTTTCCTAAGTCAATAGATACTGGCAGCAAATATCCAGACCTTACAGAATACTTCCTCACATCTACATCCAATGGTCTAATGACATGCACATTGTCCATTCATGAGGCCATTTTGACTTCAGACAAAAAGATAAAATTTTCCACTAGATAAAAAAATATGCCAAAGATCAATCAAGCATAATTTTTAACTCGCATATTCACTTGTTAAAGCAATATATCTGAGAGATCCTTGGATCACTGTCTTCTCTCTACCAGCATTTAGAGTAAGAATTTAAAAAAAGCACCAACATCTACTCGCTACTTTTATGGCTGGACTTTAAATAAGAGATGCTGGAAACAGCACTTTTGACACTTTAGTACTTCACCCTGTGGTCACAGTTGCTCTGTATTATTAGTAGATAGACATTCCTGAGCTAAAAAATTTATTAGTTCTTTTTCCCTTTCTCCAGAGTCTGTTGTGGTCTCCCCTGGTGATGCAGGGGGATTAAAAGGGAATTCCTCCCATTCATGGGCCCTAAAACAGGACATTAACACTCAGTTTCCATCCCAAGCCATCTATGCTCCCGTTGCCTATGGTCACTAACTTCCCCCTTCCCAGAGTCCTTCCATTCTGCTTATCTCTAAGTGCCCTTGCAGACTCTCCCTGAGTTATTTCCACTGCATTTTGATGGAGCCCCACTCCAGGTCTTACTTTATCCCCTATCTCAAGTTTAAGCTAAGCAAGAAACTTGCCTTTATAGGCTAGTCTTTTCCAGCACTATCGCATAGCTCCCTCCTGTATTATCCTTTCCGTTAATCCCTCCAAAACAACATCCTCCAGAATGTGTTGTTCGGGGCTGAATCCCCGGGACTGGAACTGTCCTTGTCCCATGCCTTGTTTCTTTCTATCATGGTAGCACTTAGGCACTCCGGTCATGGAGCAGAACCCTATCATTCTAAGTGCTGTACAAACACAGAACAAAAAGACAATCTCACTCCCAAAGAATTTACAAGACAAGTAATTTTTAAAGGGCCAGAGCACACCCCATTACAAACAAATGGTATATAAAATATTTCAAAAGTATTAATGTGAAGAGGAGTTATCTAGAGAAGTATGTGGGGGCATCGCTGCTGCAAAAAACATTCGGTCACAGGCCCCAGGCCCAACTGTCCGCCCTCACCCAAAGCCACACCGCCTGGCCATACTCCTACCCTTCCCAAACCTCCAAACCACCCCCACACCACGCTGTCCTCAGGCCAGCTCTCTGCCGCCACCACTGACCCCAAGCTGAGCCCGGGCTGCACTCCCCCTCCCCCTCTCACTGCACTGGCCCAGGGTTATCACCCTGTTCCCCCCACTGCATCAACCCCAAGCCCGGGCCAGCTCTCTCCGTCCCTGCTGCCAGCCTCAGCCCCACTCTCACAATCACCCCATCCCTATCCAGCTCCCCTTTGACCAGTGGATCCCACAGCACTTACCCATGCTGTGCAGCCCCACACCACTGGGCCAAAGAAAGAGGGATTTAAATCTCCCTTTTCTCCCATCCTGCACCACATCTCTCAGTGATGTGATGCAGGATGGGACAACCCCTGGCAGCTCCAGCTGAGCTGTCCTCCCAGGCAAGCACATTCAGTGTCCGTGCCCTGTGTGCCTAGCACCGGCAACACCTTTGCGTGGGGATAATGAAATGAAGTTATAAAAGGGAAAATGCAGTCTGAATGAACATCAGGACAACTTTCTTTCAGTGAGATGTATTCAGCATTGGAATAGCTTCCTCAAGAAAGTGATGGTAACATCATCTCTTAGGACACTTAATAGAAGACTGGACAGAACACTAAAAAAATCCATGAAAAGGAGCAAGGCTAGCTGACCTGAAAGACATTTTTCAACTCTAACTTGAATGGATCAGTTATAAAAATGATTCAAAACCTATAGTGTTATGAAATCACCTGTTATGTACAACTGGATTGTGAACTGTAAATGCATTTGAAATATTCCATTGACATGGTAGTTTCATCATTACTCTCATACAGATTCTTTGTTGGCTGATATTAATATACAAATAGAACAACTGACTGCAGATAAATTAAATATGGATTCAGGATTTTGTGACATTCTCTCTATACATAAACTGAAAGGAAGAGAATTAATAGAAATAAATTTTTCCTTAAATGGGATAGTATAGAAAAGCAAAGCCAAGATTGATTTAACCCTTCCAAAGGCACTCCTGTCATTCACATTCTCCTAAGCGAGAGGTTCCCAAACTGTGGTCCATGAACCACTGATGGTCCAAGAGAGTACTGCAGGTGGTCAGTGGTGGGGGGAAAAAAGATAATTACTGCAGGTAAATCAAACGTACTGCAAGTAAATGTACAGTAATGAGTGCAATATGTTTGTGAGTGAGCATAATAAATTATTAGAAATAGTTGCATTTTTAATACCCCTTGAGATACAAGTTTGACTCCCAGCAGTCATAGGCTATGTTAAAAATTTTTTAAAATGGCTTGCTTATGTGGTGGTCACAAAAGCTTTTAATGACAATGTAGTGGTCTGCATAAAGGAAAAGGTTGGGAACCGCTGTCCCAAGCAATTCTTCAAAGCATTTGCCTGGCATACCCCTGAGCATGATTGTATTCACAGTGTTTAAAAAAAAATAGATGAAAGCATGACAAAGTTCATTTATTCTCAATCCTGCTTGTTTGGGACAACTCGAAAAGGCATTTGCAGGGCCAGGGCCTAAATATGTTAATAGTTCATGTAAGTGAATCAATAGTGGATCTAAGCACTTGAAACTTACCTGTTTTGAGAGTTCGAACGGCAAGAACAACGTGTAGAGCCCTGCTCTAAAACTCTCATCTAATAATTATCTGTATAGTCTACTCCTGTTTCTGACTCAGGGGTTAAAGTAAGCCAGAACGCTGTTTCGGGGCCCAGGAACCCAGAAAACTCCAGCGGAACACCTGTTCCACTCTGCCCTGGAGGCAGGTTACTGCTCAGCTGGGAGCAGCGGCCGCCAGCCAGGCTGGGGAGTTTTCAAATCTCCTGCCCTGAGCATGCTCCGAAAGAGCATGTTCAGGGCGGGAGCGGCCTCCTGGCCCGCCCAATGCTGGACGCCCCTACAGCTCTCTGGTGGCCAGGTAAGCTGGGGGGCCAAGCGGATGAGTGCTGGGGAACGGGGACTGGGAAGGCTGGGAGGGCTGGGGAGCCAATAGGGACCGGGCAGGCCGGGAAGCCAATGGGAAACTGGGGGGTTGGGGAACAGGGACTGGGTGGGCCAGGAATCAGATGGGGAACTGGGGGGGTTGGGGAACGGGGGCCAGGGAGCTGATGGGAAACTGGGGGACCAGGGATCAGGTGGGCTGGGGAGCCGATGGGAAACTGGTGGGCCACGGACCAGGCGGACTGGGGAGCTGTTGGGAAACTGGGGGGCCGTGGACCAGGCAGGCCAGGGAGCTGATGGGGAATGGGGGTCAGGGACTGGGCAAGCCGGGGAGCCGATGGGGAACAGGGGGGGTCGGGGACCAGGCGTGCCGGGAAGCTGATGGGGAACTGGGGGATCGGGGAATGGGGGCCACGAACCGGCAGGCCAGGGAGCCAAATGGGAAATTGGGGGAGTCGGGGACCGGGCGGGCCGGGAAGCAGATGTGAAATTGGGGGGTTGGGGAACTGGGGCTGGGAAGCAGATGGGGAACTGGGGTGTTGGGGAATGAGAGCTGGTGCGGACCAGGAGGGTTGAGGAGTTGCAGCCGGCGAGCCAGAGGCAGGGAGCTGCCGGGGAACTGGGCGCCCAGGGAGTGCCCAGACCAGACAGAACTCAGGTTCGGGGTCTCTAAGGGAGACTGGGGGTGTGAGGTGGGTTCCGCTGGGGGGCTCCGTGCTGGGGGGCCCGGCCAGCCCCCCTCCTACCTGATCCCAGCATGCAGCTGGGAACCAGGCTATGGCTGCTCGCCTCCCCACTTGGCTTGGGGATGCATGCAGCCCTTTCTTTCTCTTCTTTCTTTCCTTTCCATCTTCCTTTTTTTCTTTCCTTTTTTTTTTTAAAAAGAAAACACCTTTAAAATTAATTTTAATTAAAAACCTTTAAAAAAGGTCTTAAAGAAAACCTTTCTAAAATTAAATTTCAATTAAAAGTAATTCAAATTCAATTAATTAAAATGAAATCCAATCAATTGTAATTACAATACATTTAATTCAATTAATTATTTTTAAATTTATTTTTAACTAAATAAACTGGTGGCCCTTTAAGGTTTTAAAATCTGTATTTTGGTCCCTCAACCGAAAAGGTTGGGAACTAGTGATTTATAATGCAAAATTTTAAGTGTGTTCATTTGCTTATTCTTTGTCTTTCTAATGGTACTGCTATCTGAGGGGGGAAAAAGAGTCCTGTAGCACTTTTAAAGACTAACAAATGTAGTTGTTAATTTGTTGGTCTTGTGCCACAGGACTCCTTGTTTGTTTGGCTGATATAGACTAACACGGCTTCCCCTTTGGATCTTGAGTGGAAGTAATTCTAAAAGTAAATGTGTCTTTTGTTCAGGTCCCTAGAAAAATGTCATAAGGCTACCCAGCACTGTCTCTAGTTCTAATAATAACTCCTCCTATGAAAAGATTTCAGTGACACGGTCCTTGGGCCAGTATTCTAGTCCTCATGTGGCCCTCGTGGAGATTTGAGTTTGAGACACCTGTCCTAGATCGTGTTATTAGGTTAGCATGTGTTTAACATCTTTTATTTAGGTGGTGGTCACTGACCAGACCTTATTACTTTAAAGCAGTTAAATGGTGTTGATATGGGTCATGTTTTGCATACCAATGTTGTTTGTGCTCACAAAATAGACCATATATCTGTGGAGATGAAATATAGTTTGTGTTCTAGTGTCATTTCCCAGTAATATCAAATTTCTGTTTTAATTGGTGAGAGTACAAGTTTACTTAAACTTTCTTGTCCTGTAATTTACTTGCACATAACTTTTGATGCAAACATTGGTCTTGTTACATTTTTTCTTGATCTGATTGAACTAGGCAGCAATGATGCTGATGGCTTAGTATTAGCTTTGCTGCAGTGTTTGACAGTACATGGGTTCATAGAGGAATTTCTCAAAGATAATTGGGTTGGTTTAGATATAGATGGAGCCTCTGTTACGTTAGGCAGTAAGGCTGTTATTGCTGCAAAACTAAAAACACGATTTCCACTTTTGATAAGTTGGCATTGTTTTAATCACAAGTTGGAATTTGCCGTGGCTGATATTATCAAATGCTGCAGTGAAGTTAATCACTTTAAATCATTTGTGGATTCATTGTATGCTCTGTACAGCAGGGCAATCCCGTGGGGGGAGTGGGACCCAGGGCCAATTGGCCGAAGCAGGGCCCCATCCCTATTGTGGAGGGGAGCGTGGCAGGCCAACTGGCCCACTCTGCCTCCCAGGGAGCCAGCCCTGGGCCGGGAGGCCGAGGCTGCCGGCACAGGGAGCCGGCTTCTGCCCCGGCCGCCACCTGTTGCGGGCGGGTGGGAGCCGGCAGCCCCGGACCTGTGCTGGGAAGCCGAGGCCACCTGCGGAGTGGAACTAGCCGTTTGGGGTAGGCTGGCCCTAAGGCCAGGCCCCACGTGCTCCGCCCCTGGGCCTGCCTGCTCTTCCCTGGGGGTGGGGAGGGCTAGCCCCGAGGCTGGGCATAGCCCTCCCGGCCCACCCCACCCCACTGCCTTCAGCTTGTGGCTGAAGGCAGTGGGGGGGGCTGTGGGAGGAGGAGCTGCGGCACGCGCAGGCCCCTCATTGCCCCGCTGGGAGCGGGACAGTGCGGGGCCCACGTAACCGCAAGGCCTGGGGCAATCGGCCCATTCGCCCCCCCAAGGGATGGCCCTGCTGTACAGTCAGTTGCGAAAGTGCTTGAGAGAGCTGGCTGACTGTGCGAGTGGTCTGGAAGTCCAGCTTAATAGGATTGGATGTGTACTTGATGGATGTTGGGTTGCCTCTATTGGCCACACTGTATAAGTTGTTTGGCGGTCATATGCAGCCCTCCATAGCCACTTCTTGAAAAAAACCAACTGATTTCTCCCTAGAAGGGAAAGATAAAGCAAAGGTTGCTGGGATGGCAAAAAACCTGGAGAATCCAGTTTTTGTTAAAAACTTGGATCTCATGCTTGATGCTCTGGAGGAACTTGCAGACCTGTCCTCGGTGTTTCAAAAATCTGATGTAACATTAAGTGCAGCAAGTAAATTGAAAAGGTGACAAGTTCAGGTGGTTATAGCTCATACAAAGTGAGATTCAGAGTTCTACAGTGAGGCTTGTGAGGCAATTGCTGAAATTGCTTTAAAGGTGTAGGTGTAAACATGTCTGTGAATGCTGGCAAGCAAATTGAAATTTCTAATTGTCAGTTTTACCAGGCCTTAGTGGACTCTATGACTGCTAAATTGTTACCACGCTCAGCAAAATGTCTAAGCAGTGCTGTTGAAGCACTTGACGTTTAACTATAGAGCTGTCACCGGCATTTGGTGAAAGTGACATGAAATTTTTGTGTTCCAAGTTTGGTATTGCATTTAATGAAGTGAAATGTGCATATAAGGGATTATAAAGATCACAATACTTATTGTGTTATGCAGTGTTTGCTAGTTTGTAACAATAATTGATATAGACAAATGCCATATAAAATTATAAATATGTTTATGGAGTGATAACTGAGGCATATGGTACTGAGAAGTGGTTGCATATGCCTACCTGGGCTGGGACCCGCACATGCAAGTAGGGGGCCCGGACCACATGGGAAGGGGTCCCAGAGATTAGGAGGGTTCCGGGGCCTGTCAAATTTTACTTTAACCACTGTTCTGACTTGCTTGGAGTAGTCTGGCTGAGCCATAGTGGGTGGGCAGGTACAGATCCTTATGATTTTTTAGTTAGGCTATAGAGGAGCTTCGGAAGAGAATAATCTTGTGAATAGTAAAGAAGGCACCAGGGGCTGCTTCTGCTGACATTCAGAGTCACAGCTAGAAGGTTTACTGAAATGAGCAGCTGCATTCTCTGCACAAGAAGGCTTTCCCCCTCCAATTCTTTTCACTGATATTTATACAACATAAAATCAACGTCAGGTAAAGGACATGCTAATTCACGTCCTGTTCAGTGATAACTACATTTTAAGTACTAAATTCTGCATGATTGTTTCTGAAAAAGTTTCACTTTTAAATTCCACCTGAGTCACCTGGGAGGTTCAGAATTTCTCACACTAGTATACGGATGTAATCATGTATTTTTTAAATAAAAGTTTTCAGTGCAACTAGTGTTTTGATGTGTCAATTTAGACCACCTCTGCATTCTTTTAAACATTAGTTTTATTTTGCTTCATTTTGTGGTGTTACAATTTGCAAAAATTACACTAATAGCCAAATTTTATGCAATTATACTAATGCAAAACATTGTTAAATTGAATTCCCATTACCTACCTCCTCATGCTCTTTTTTGGTCTCACTTTCAGATTATAATCCAAGGTCTACCCATCAGAGAAAATGCTATGATTGTAACACAGACCCCTTTTTCCAGTTATTTTTCCATCATCGTCCACCATACATGTAGTTTTTATTGTCTGCAGCCAGAGGCACATTAAGGAAATCCAAGTTAGTGTCACAGGCCTGCAATGCATATGTTTGAGATAGATTTTTTTCCACTGTATTATTCTGGTAATGACCCAAACCCACTTGCGCCATAATTACATCCATAAATGTCTCTTATGGTGCCTATCTAGGGCCAGAGTAACTGGCCCTGCATGAGTACACAAGGGGAGGGAGGAGAGAGGGCAGAGAGAGAATTTCCCCCTTTTTATGCTCCTGTATAGGGCCAGCCACAATGGCTATGTCTATGCTGCACCATAGCACTAGCAGGGTCTCAGGCTAATTGCCAGAGCTGGGACCCAGGACATCAAGTTGACTTGTGGCTATCCTTAACCCCCAGCCATGCTTCAGCATTTATCCTGCAATTTTTAGCATGCAAGCAGAAGAGCAACTAGTGCAAGCCTATCTACCTTGCTGGGAATCCCCCTTCCCAACTGCAGTGTAGATCTATTCAGCAAGGTTGTAAAGCTAACACTCCAAGGATGCCAGCAGTATGCCTTTTATACCTTCTGGGTTTGTGTTTTCCAACTTTTCTTCAGATCCATGAGGGCTAGAAACTTACATATTTCTTAAACAAAAGCTCAGATCCTTTCATAATTGCATGACTCTAGGATTTCAATAAACTAAGTATCACAGAGTTCACGAGAGGTGGCAGCACTGTTTTTTCCCCCCAAAATGTTAGGAACCTGGCCTTGCCTCAGTGGGAACACAATGGCCACCTTTTGAAAGGTATGGGGAACTTCCACTCGGATGTGCACTTCCCTGATCCCCCAGGAGAATTCTCAGCTGAGATCTGCTGCAATATATTCATTTCTGCACTCCTTCCCCAATGCGTGGTGGAGCCATAAAGAGGCAATCTTGTAGTTGCAACCATTTCTCATATCCTACCTTGCTTTTATTTGATTTGACATGTGCTCCTTGAATGCTGTTTTATTCTTTTAGCCCAGTGATTTTCAGCCTGTGGTCTGTGGACCAGGAGTCTGCAGAATATGTCTAAAGGGATCTGCAAAAAACTGTTATCATACCACAGTGTTTTTCAACCTGTGGACCATTGGGGGTCCACTGACTATGCTATGATTTAGAGGGTTTTTCACACCTCCATTTAAAATATTTGAGGTCCGCAAATGACAAAAAAGATTGAAAATCATTGATCTAGCCCATTGACTCTCAACCTTTCTATACTACTGTACCTCTTTCAGGAGTGATTTGTCTTGTGTACCCTCACATTTCATTCACTTAAAAATTACTTGCTTACAAAATCAAGACAAAGTTACCCCCCAAAAAAAAGTCACAGTGCACTATTACTGAAAAATTGCTTACTTTCTATTTTTCTACCATATAATTATAAAATAAATCAATTGGAATATAAATATTGTACTTTCATTTCAGTGTATGGTATATAGAGCAGTATAAAATTAGTCATTGACTTGAAATTTTAGTTTGTATTGACTTCTCTAGGACTTTTTATGTACACGTACCCCTGGTTCAGAACCACTGGTCTAGCCCATATATGCTTACAGGAATCTATTCAGGATTCTTTGCAGAGTACGACTTTTCACTCTGGCTGGGGTATGATCCTCCACCAATAGCCCTGTGAATCCCTTCTTCCCTCCTGCCATATTTACATTACCGAGCTTTTGCTAGCTCACAGAGTGAGAGATCAGGTGTGTGATCACCAGGGCACATGCAAGTGAGAGGAAAGTAACATTAATTTACGAAGCTTGACCTCTGACCATGTATTTTTCCTCATCAGTTTCATATTTAATGACTGAAAAGCTTCCACCTTTCTTCTGTATGATCATGGTACAAGCACTGGTGTACAGTTCATACAAGTTGTTCATTATTTAACGTACATGTTAAACTAACGCAGGAATCATTCAGAATTAGAGATGAGGCACAACCAAAACCCTGGATCTGAACACTCATGAACGCTGTCTGCGGACAAGACAGAGATTATAGTCCCAGACTGGGACTGAACTGCTAAAATAGGTCCCTGCCTCACTAATTGACTGTCCTATAACCCAAGCCATGAACAACCTTAACCTTTGTAGAAGGAGGGATCTGAAATTTAGATCTAAACTTTTCTGAAACAGCCCATCTCAAATCAGAATGTTGTTCCAAAGGAATCACTCCTCTAGGAGTCACTCTCCCAAACACTGATTGTGATGAATTCTTCTGCTGCTAGGATTTCAGATGCCCAAGAGGCTGAGCCTGCTCCTGTTTATGTTGATGGGAGTCTTGCTGTTGACTTCAGTCTGAGTCTGATAGAGTCCTTAACCTAGTATGGTGTTTCAGTTAAGAGCTGTACCTATCTCATGATCTGTACAAACAGTGAGACAGTTGCATTTTATTATGCTGAAAGGAATGTACTTTAAAATATATGAAGACCACATAAGAACTAAGAATGACCTCTACAGCTGGTCTGGAAATAAGTTCTCCCACTCCCCCCATAGAAAAATTCAGTTTTGGGAGTAAAAATTTTGAGTACCAAGAGTTTAGTCAAAAGTTGAGATGGTTTATTTCAGAAATGCTGCCAAAGTGCATCATGGGAGTTGTAGTTTAGGTTCTCCTGATCTCATTTTCTCTATAGGTTAGGCTCCCTAATCAGACTACCCATTTTATGATGCACCATGGTCTCCCCTCTTGGAGAGGAGAGGCAGTACATCCAGGGAATTCCTTGCCAAGGTGCATCATGGCAGATGGAGTCTGGTTAGGCAGTCCACTGAGGAGAATAGGGATATGAGACACCTGAACTATGGCTCCCATGAAGCACCATAGCAGTATTTCTGAATCTAAATATTTTTTTAGATATTTCAAATATTTCAGTACTGGAACTTTTGCTAAAAAAATTGAAATTTGCTGTGTAAAAAAGAGAAAACACCTGTGTTTGCTTTACATATCACCTTCAACATGGTAATAATACATTAGATACACATACACTCCACATCAGCTACTGGTGACTTTGAAGGCTGATTTTAGCCAACAAGGTAGAATTCTCTCTCAATTTGTCAGGTATGTTCCTATCGCCGGCGATCATGCTCATATTAGTGCTTTTCTTGCATGTTGTGTTCTAATAATGAATATTGACTGTTAGTACAGGACATGGGTTTTAGTGAATATGTCTACACTGCAATTAAAAACCTGTGGCTGGTCTTTGCCAGCTGACTCAGGCTCATGAGGCTTGGGCTAAGGGACTGTTTAACTGAGTCTAGACATTTGGGCTCAGGCTGCAGCCCATGCTATAGAACCCTGCAATGCAAGAGGGTCCTAGAGCTCAAGCAGTTGCCAGAGCTTGAATGTCTACACAGAAATTAAACAACCCCTTAGCCAGCATCAGCGTGGGCTAGCATGGGCCAGCTCTGGGTGTCTAACTGAATACGCAGAGTGTAAATCTCATGAACTCGCATTGTGATGACCATTAGACGCCTACAGTCTCCAGTTACAGAGTGCTAACAGGTACTACACCACTGCAACTGAAAAGACAGAAAAAACAATATTTAAAGAGGATGTCTTCATTGAGTCCACAGAACCCCTTGTTAAGGAACTGTTCATCCCACCACATTTTCTTCCTGTTACTACCCTTTGTACTGTAGGGCCTTATACCACCACACCTCTTTATGAGGACCAGAAACAAACCTATACATACCACCCGTTAGTCATTCAGGGATAATTTGTGGTGCTAGCTGTCATAAAACTGCTCAGACTCTGATTGTGACATGGGCTTCAGCAATTGTTTAACACCAAGATTAAACAGAAATAAATGGACTGACTGTCCTAATGCTGCTGGACTGCTCTCTCACATTACAGTCTGGGAATTCTGTTAATAGTGGAAGCCAGTAATTCAGTTTATTAGGCAGGCAAAGTATCTTGTTATGTGATCCCTTTCAGGCCACCTGACTAACTCACTATACAACAAAAAAGTTATTTCTAATCAAATGCCATTTACTTAATCTAGGTTTTCCAACACAAAGTTATACTGATGTTTAAATGGAAACGGTCAAGATTATTAGTCCTAATTCTTATTTCACCTTTGTCAAGTTCTTGTTTTATATGCATGTGCATCCATGTGTGTATCACACAGATGTGTACACAAATACTTCAAGTATTTTATTTTTAGAATAGAAATCAATAGCAACAGCTTCTCAAGATCAGCCCTATGACAACAAACCAGAATTCTCAACCGAGCAATCCTTCAGTAACAAAACAGGGCACATGGCGGTGATGGCAGGGAGGGGAGAAGGGAAGGAAAGAAAAACTTTAGAAAGTAAACAGATTTCAGTTTTATGTTTCCAAAGCAATATATAAACGGTGAATTAAAATTTAAGAAACTTACATTTTTAGTGCCCTTAAAGACCATATATCACATTTAATTATGTGTGTTTGAAAGATCTGTAACCTATGCTTTTGGACTGAAAATCTTTATAATATGGGGGAAAAAAGAGTATATGTATAACCATGATACTGCAGTTAAATACACTGGAGTGGACCTCTGGGTTCATACCAAGAACCTTTAACTTCTGTGGTACTTTGCATAAAACCAGGAATTTGTGCTAGCAGATTCCAGTCCAGGATTGGAATCTAAGCCTATGTCTACACTGGCAAGTTAGTTCAAATTAAGGAGGCTTAATTCGAACTAAAGCCATGGCTACACTAGGCTTTAGTTAGTTCGAATTAAGGGCTTCCTTAATTCGAACAAATAAGTTCAAATAGGGTATTCGAACTAAGGAGTTAATTTGAACTAACTAGTTTGAATTAACCAATGTGGCCATGTTAATTCAAACTAATTTCTTAGTTCGAACTACCCGGCCATTGAAATGAATGGGGATCGCCAATTCGAACTAAGCAAGTGCTTGCTTAGTTCGAACTAACATTCCAGTGTGGCCATGCTAGTTCGAATTAAGCTAATTCGAACTAACTAAAATTAGTTCGAATTAGTTAGTTCGAACTAATTTTAGCAAATGTAGACATAGCCTATTTGTGGTGCTGTTATATAAAGGGGCAGTTTAATTGTATTCATTACACTTTGAATGCTTCAGATGCACTCTACTCACTAGTCCATGTAGCCCACCCCCTGAATAGCTTCAGGGAGCCTCTACTTTTTAAAGGAATCTGCAAGAAAATTATTTCCTTGTGAGAAGAAAAGAAGGCCAAGCAGTCAGAGCACTAGCTTGGGATGTGAGAGATCTGGGTTCAGCCTCCTATTCTGCAAGAGACTACCTGTGTAACTTTGTGTAAGACAGTCAGTGCTCTTTTCCCAGCTGCAAAATAATCAAATTTCCTACTTTACACTAGTAAAGATTGGGAATCACTCAGCTAACATGGTAATGGAGACCATAAGAAGTAATTTAAATAGACTGAGTCTGTCCTGGCATCATGGAGGGAAGGGGCCTAGGCTACAGAAAAGGAAGTGTCATTGGGGAATCATTTGTTACATCTGTCTAACAGTGTCTTTTCTGCCCCCTGTAGTCATTAGACACTGCTATAACACTGAATAGGGGGAACAGTTGCAAAAAGCAGCACTAGCATTGGGGCAACAAAAAAATTTTAAGCTACTTTTTCAAATAAATCCCTGACTTGCACTCTGTGCATTTTGGCTGTATCTGAGAATTTGGCCCAAAATCTTTAGCTATGTCTACACTTGCTAAAATTAGTTTGAATTAGTTAGTTCAAACTAATTTGAACTAATTTTAGTTAGTTCAAATTAGCTTAATTTGAACTAGGATGGCCACACTTGCTTAGTTCACATTAGCGATCCCCATTCATTTCAATGGCCGGTTCTTGGTTCGAATTAACATGGCCACATTGGTTAATTCGAACTAGTTAGTTCGAATACTCTACTCAAACTTATTAGTTCGAATTAAGGAAGCCCTTAATTTGAACTAACTAAAGCCTAGTGTAGCCATGGCTTTAGTTAGTTTGAATTAAGGAGGCTTAATTCGAACTAACTTGCCAGTGTAGACATAGCCTTTCCGAGTCATAGATTTTAAGGTCAGAAGGGATCATTATGATCATCTAGTCTGGCCTACTGCATACCATAGGCCATAGATCCTCACCCAGTAATTCCTGCTTCAAGCCAGTATTTGAGTCAGAGCATATCTTTCAACTTTTTCTGCACAGCAGCCTCATATCAGAGCACAAACAGAATTTCAGGACTCCTGTCCCATAGATTAAGGATACCCTCAAACCCAGTCACAAAGAAAGGGACAGTTGTTAAGACACCCTAAACTTGTTTATAAATTCCTGGTTGAGAACACAAACTAGAGTATATCTTTTAGATGCATACCCAATCTTCCTGCTGCAAGTGTCCTCTGTTTTTAAAAGAGTTCTCTTGAGTCTTAGTTACTTTGTGAAAGGAGATATACCTGGTTCTATCCAAAGAGTGTGTTAGCTTACTCTCTCACCCCCATTGGCTCTCTTGATTTATTTTCTGAAACTGTCAGTTAGCATATTTCCTTAAGTCCAAGTCTTAAACCCACTACAGCACATCCATCACCATAGTTTACCTTAGTAAGGACATATAGCTGAAGAGCAAAAACCATGAATGAAAAATGGAAAATAAAGCCATAAATCAACAAGAGGGAGAAGGCAAAAATAGAGAGGATGAGAGATAGAACATGCAAGTTGGGCACCTGTGTGCAGAAGAATACAAGGGGCCCTCTCCCTTATTTCAGTGGAATCAAGAGTAATTTTATTAACAGTAACAGAATAAAATGGATACGAGAGAGGAGAATGAGCTCCAGGATCATAAGGTGGAGGGTGGGGGAGAAGGGCCAAGCACCAATCAAAACTATTACAGATATATGTGTTAGTAACAGACTGACTTAATACACTTATCCCCTATGCAACACACCAAGATAATTTGAAAGGAAAGAGGGTTTAACTTTCAAACATCATCAGATGAACAGGGAAATCCTTGGTGCAGATACAGATAAATGCAGTATTCTCCTGGGCACAGCCATCATAGGGGAAAAAAACCAAGGTAAAGCATAATTAATCATGCAAACCCTGTTTCACAGTAAGGGAGTACTACCTCAGATCCAGGTTCTTCTTCACCTCCTGACCAGTGACTAGCCTCCCCAGACTCATCAAAGAACACTCAGGATTTTTCGGGTGGCATTATAGCCCCCTCTGCTTTATCAAATCTAGCTATTCTATCTATAACCTTTATATCTATCTAAGTGTAGTCCTGCTGGCTTTATGTATCCCCAGAGTCTCACTACTTCTACTGAGTTCATTCAGCTGAGGTGGGTGGTCCAGGTGGGTATAATCAGAAGTAATGAAATGAGACTGTGTGGGAGAATGAAGGAGATATCTATGCTCTTTTTAATATCATATGGAGTTCAGTGCATCCTGTCTGACTGCATGGAATTAGCTCATGTAGAGAGAAATGAAACCATGCCACAGATAAGGCACCATCAGAGGCAACTCCAAAAGTTCTTACAGAAACAGCAGCACAGTTATTAATTGGGAAATGTCTACCCCTTTGGTTCCCATCAGACTGATGGGCTAATTTTTCCCAGGCCTGAGCTTAGGAACAAAAGGGGTAGTAACAAGTTAAAGACCCCAGCCTCAAGAGGAAGGGAGTAAGTGATTACATGAGCAATGGCTGGAGATGAGTATCTGTCAGGGATACACTGAGACAATGCAGCAAAAGCTGTCTGTCACTCCTAAGCCAGCAGTAGGGATGACTGGGCTGAGTGGGACATACCCAAAACTTGCAAGGAAAAAATAAAGTTCAAGTAAGTCCTAGGTGTATAGGCCTTTTGTTGTGTTTATCCCTTTGCTCTGTGTGATGTGTACATTTTGATGAATAAATATTGGTTTGCTTTAAAGAAGCTTTTTGTATCACTTTAATAAGCCACTGCCTCAGACTCCCAAAGGAAAGGTGTCAAATACAGTTGGGCCTGTCAGGTTAATACCATTGGTAATATTGGGTCTGTATAGAGACCCAATCTAAAAGTGGAAGGATTACACGGTTCCACTCAGAGACAAGTGAAAGTAGTAAAACCTGTTGTAGGGTTAAAGCGGAAGATTTTGTGATGGACAGATAGCTAGTTGGCGCTCACAGCCTCCCCCCATGAGTGACCTGACTGTGAACTGATGCTGGGCTTCATGCCCAAAGCACCAGCTGGAGCCAGTCTCCTGTGGGAACCAGCTGGGGCCTGATATAAGGTGTTTTGCTGTTTTACAAGTCTTGGCTGTGATTTTTTTTTTTTTTAATTTGTTCCTTTAAGTTACCTCGGCCTTGAGCCTGAGCATGTGAAGGGAAAGTAGGCTTGATTACCCTGCCTTCTCCTGAAATGTGCCACAAGAAAGTGCCACAAGACTCTGTTGTCTTTCTCCTGAAATGCTATGTGTTAGCATAGCCCCTGAGAATCTGTGGACTTCACCATATGTCCATATGCCTCGGTAACCTCCTCGGGGTCGTCCGCATTCATCAGGGGTCCCCGGCTGCTGAAGGGACATAAGCTTTTGCCACTTAATGCTTTGCTTTTCTTGCTTGGGGACACGAACTCACCCCTTGGGGTACAGTTAGGGGAACACTTGTCATCACAGCGCTGCTGTTGAGAGGAAGTTAAAAGGGGTATAATGTGTAGCGAACCCTGTACCTGTGAAACTGGTCACAGGAAAAATTAGCTTGTATGTCAAGGAAGAATTCCTAATAGTGAGGTCCATAGGACTTTTGAATTGTTTCTCATTTTGCGAAGGCATGGACTACCCAGGCCCGCAGAGTGCATGGTAGGAAGAAATCCACCTTTGGCAGCCGGGGACCCCTAATAGGTCTTCTCCATCACTAATATCGATGGTTCCCAGCATAAAATGCTACATAAATGTGAGAGCTCATTATTTCCTACAGAAGAAAAGCAACCTCCTAGGATAAGATCAAGTAAATCTGAAAGTGATACTGTCACTTGACCCATGTATTTCTTCATTCATATGCTTGCTTAGAGTGGTTGCCTGGCAACTGCTACGCTGCTTCTGCCCATGTGTACAGAATTGCATTTTGGTTTGCAGAGGCAGAGTGATGCCACTCAGTACAGAAATAATGCAGTCTTTACTTACAGCAGGTATAAACATTAATCCAGTTAATAACACTGGAAGACAGAATCAAATGGGTCCTATATTCAATGCTTTGCATGGGGCTTTCACTACATCCCCACTCCACCATAGTACACGATTGATGCCAATGGCTGTTGCACAGTAACCCCCCCTTCACATAACATGCTGAAAATGTCACAATTATAGAAAGAAGGATGCTCTCCCATCTGGGGGCCAGAGGGGAAAAAGTGCTTTTATTCCTACAATTAATACTAAGTTTTATAGCTCATATACTACTTATTCCTTGTTATGAGGCCCTAATTGGATAGGACTATGAATAAATTCCAGTGATCTGAAATTCATTTGCCCCCCCAAATAAAAACAAATTTAATTTAGCCAAAACTGTGATTCATTGAAGATTTTGGTTACCCCATCCATGTCATTCAGATACTCAGAGTTCATCTGCTCCTTCTCTTTGATTCTGAACCATCTGGCTTTTGGGTCTTTTTACATATAATATTTTAACTTACACTTTTTTCTTTTTAGAATAATTTATTTGCATACGCTTTCAGCCAGAGAGATACAAGGATCTCTGTAAAGGGACAGGGAGACATTTCACAGCCAGGGTCATGGTGAGGCAGTGAAATTGAAACATCAGCAAATTTATATAGAGAACACCACAACCTCAGAGAAATATCTAACAGTGGTGTAATGGTGAATGCACCTGTGTTTAAAACTTAAACCAGAATTAGTTTTATGACAGCTTAAGTAAAATAATCCTGTAGACGTCTGCAATCTCATTAGCTCTGAGCTCTCAAAAGTAAATAAGGGGATGGAGAGAAACCTGGAACCCTGTGGCCATTTTTTAAAAGAGGATCTGTCAGACCAGTTCAAGGTTGATTATGTAAAGATCTCAGGGTTTTGCAAACATTGTTCAGTAGATTGTGTGTGCAATGATATAATGGGGTTGCAGCACATGACCCACGGGACAGGTCCTCCTGGCAATAAAGTTGGGGAATTGCTCAAGTGGTACCCCCATCTGGTTGCCTGTGCTCTGTCTGTTCACATTTCTGGACCTCAACCCTCTGACTGGGGCCTCGCAGTTCCCCCCTTCTGGGATAGAAACTAGTCCAGGCTGACCCACTCTGACTCCAGGCCCACCACTGGTCCATGCATCCCACAGGCAGTCCAGGGGGGACCCAGCTCAGGGACCTTTTGAACCCCAACTGAACACCACCTCAGCCACCACTCCAGCTCAAGCCCCAATTTAACAGGCCCTATCCTGGGCCCTATCCATGCCTCCCCAGGTACTTTTCCATTACATCAGGGTCTGCGTTCCTCCTAAACCATGGCAGCCTGCAGTATGCTGTCTCTGGTCCTGTCTGCCACATACAGGGCTCCAACACACTCTTCCTCCACAATAGCTAGAAGCAGTCTGCCCAAAGGTGGGGCACAGGCTGCAGCCTGCTTATATACAGGGCTCCTTAGCCTTGATTGGCTCTCCAGCTCCCAGCTCCTATTGGTCGCTTCTTTCTGAAGGGCTTTAAACCCTTTCCCTTCCAGAGCAGGGAAACTAACCTGTTACAAATGAAGACTGGCTTTAAATTCAAATCCCACATTTCTAGAGGGAATACTATGGTAGGATATTGGTTTACAACAAACTTTTTACCATCAAAAGAAGTAGTATTCTGGATGCATAACTTTTTGGGGTGGAGTATAGGGGAGGGTTTACTTTATAGCTGGATTTAAGTTGGTGATTAGTCAGTTTGTTAATTATTAAGTAGTGCACAGATGACCACAGTCTCAAATTGCATCTGCAGTCTGAAATGTGAGGTATCAGAGAGGCTAAGTTGTGTCTGCATTTAAGGCAGCACACACTTATAATAGGAGGATTTTATTTAAAATAGCTGGAGAATAAGACATCCTATGTACTATGTTGTGCAACTTTTATTTATATGTGTAGCCAATCAAGACTGAAAAAGAATGTGAGAGTTTTTTTTGACAGCTAACAGGATCTAATGTAATACTAAGATCCCAAGCTCATGGTTCACTGTGAGGAGTGTAGATCTGAGAGTGTTTGGTAAGCAGTATGTCATAACCCAGATGACACACACTTAGACTCTAGCCATTGCTTCCAGAACTCTTCCAAGTGGTATGATCAAATCTCAATTGCTTATAGGACATAGAAAACTTTTATTCTGAGCTGATTGCAGTATTCCAGTATCAGTCTAACCAATGCCCAATAACCAGCTCCCTACACTCCCGACTCACCATTCCTCTGTTTCCACAGCCAAGAGTACAGCATTAGCCTTTTCTGCCACAGCATTGCACTGGGAGCTCATCTTCAGGTGCTTGTCCATGAAGATCCCTTAAACCTTTTCAGAGTCACTGTTTTCCAGGCTACAGTCCCCCATTCTGTAGGTATTGCCTGCATTTCTTCTTCCTACATGTATAACTTTACATTTGGCTGTATTAAAGGGCATTTGGTTCGAATGGGTCCAGTTTACCGAGCGGCTCAGATCCTGGTGTGTGACTGTCCTGTCCACATAATTATTTACCACACTGCCACAAAGTTTATCTACAGTGATTTTATATTTACCTCTGAATCATTGATGAAAATGTTGAGTACCATCGTCAGGCCTAGCAACAATCTCTGCAGAACCTCACTGAAAACCCTTTTCTAATGATGATTCCCCACAGACAACTGCCTTTTGAGAACTGTGAAGTAGCCAGTTCTTAATCCCTTTAACACGTATGTAGTCTTCTGATGTTGTACAGTGCTAGCTTTTTAATCAGTGTGCTGGGCAGCACTAAGTCCAACATTTGCACAGTTACCTTTATCAATCAAACTTGCAGTCTCAAAGAATGAAATCAGGTTTATTTGATAAGACTCATGTTGACTGTCTTTAATTATATTCCTATCTTTAATTATTTATCAGTTGAATCCCATATCAGCTTTTCCATTATTTCGAGCTCGATCAATGTCAGGCTAACAGGTTTATAGTTTGCTGGGCCACCCCACTTGCCCTTAAATACTGGCACTACATTAGCACTCGTCCAGTCTCATGGAATTTCCCCAATATTCCAAGATACATTAAAAATGAACATTGGTGGGCCAGAGATCTCTTCAGACAACTCTTTGAGGATCTTCTGTGCAAGTACATGCATGGTCTCTGAGAACAGCACATAATGGACATCCAGATCAGTTATTGATGTCTCTTATCTTCGGCTACTCAGTGTGCTCAGCCTGTTACCCTGTGGGAGAGCTGTATCAGGATGTCCTTTTGTTCAGACAGGCTACATTTTCTTTTACATTTGATGAACCCTCTTGACCTTCTCTGTGTAGAGTTTCACAGTGTGCAGTGGGGCTGCTCCACAGAATGTTGGAGATTATTTATGCAACAGTGCCCATTAAAAGAGATTCTCCTTCAGGTCATGAAAGAAACCAGTGTGAATTCACCAGGAAAGCAAGCACATCAAAACTGTGCTCCTTACACTGTCCAACACAGATGGTAGCCTACTGTTTGAGTTTGTGCAGTGAGCATTCCCCAGGCCAGTGTGAGGAAAGAAAAACACTTGCACTCTGTTACAGCAGGATTGGTTTCACATGGTCTCTGTTGTATTCAACAATGTACTTCAATTGCTCTTTGCTGAGGAGCCCTATTAATAAAAGGAGGCAGAGGTCATAATAAGCTAAATATATATGGAAATGACTGCTTCACAGGAGAGAGAGTAAAGATAGTGCCCTAGGCAAGCAAATTATGTAAAGTAACATAGAGGTCATCGCAGACAAATTAAGCCCATTACTATCCTTGCTCAGATATCCTCTGGGAGACCATGATGGTGGAAAAAAGAAAGAAATCTCAAGAAAAGAGGAGGTGGTGGAAGCAGTGTTTCCTCTAACCTGCGCGGGAGCGCGGCCGCACAGCGGCCGTCGCACCCCCCGCGCAGCAGTGAGGGCCCCCCGCGCAGCCCGGCAGCCCCCGCTGCTCCCTCCAACCCCCGGGGCAGCAGCTCTGCCACGGCACACCCGGCCTGCGCCCGGCCTCTGGGCTGGCCCTCCCCGCCCCCAGGGTGGGACAGGCAGGCTCAGGCTAGGGTCAGGAGCGCGGGCCTGCCTGCCTGCCCCACGCGGCCGGGGCAGTGGGGTGCCTGCGGCCGCGGCGAGCTCCCACCCGCCGACTGCCTTGACTTCCCGGCCCAGGGCCGGGGCCGGGCTAATCCACGGCCTCGGCCTCCCAGCACGGGGCCGGGATCAGCCTCTGGGGCTGGGGTCTGCTCCGCCCCACCGGCGGCTTCTCAGGGCCGCGGTAGGGTCCTCCCCTGCCAGCGGCCTTGGCTTCTTTCTTTCTTTCTTTCTTTCTTTCTTTCTTTCTTTCTTTCTTTCTTTGCCTGCCTTCTTTTTTCTTTCTTCCTCCCTCTCTTTCTCTTCCTTCTTTCTCTTTTCCTTATTTGTCTTCCTTTTTCTTTCCTTTTTTTACTTTCTCTTCTTTCCTTCCTCTTTCTTCTCTCTTCCTTCTTTTTTCTTTCTTTCTTTCCTCTTCCTTCCTTCCTCTTCCTGTTTCCTCTTTCTTTCTTTCTTTCTTTCTTTCTTTCTTTCTTTCTTTTAAAAAAAAACTTTTAGAAAATTAATTTTAAATAAAAAAACCTTTCTAAAAATTAAATTTCAATTCAAAATTCATTCAAATTCAATTAAACACAATTAATTCTATTTACAATTACTTTAACTTCAATTAATGCCTATAATTTCTGTCGTGTGAGTTTACACAAAAATTTTATTCAGAAAAAGTTTTGCACATGGCTTGAAAATTTTGCACACAAGCCGCCAAACCTTAGAGGGAACATTGGGTGGTAGGATGAGAGAGAATCATGGGAAGCAGAGCTAATGTGGGTGTTGCCAGATGGACGTATGTGACCCTGCCTAGATCTTATTAGAAGGCAAGAAAAGACACACCAAACAAAAATGTTAGTTTTTAAATCCCTCAACTGAACCTTGCTGGGAGAGCAAGGTCATAAAAAGACAAAAATGATGACAAGAAAGAGTCCTCAGAGCTTTCCTTAAATACAAGTTTATGGAAAGGATCAAGCACCAGGGTGTTATGTAAACCAGAAAAGGAAGAGCATAGGGCTTAGTCGTTAATTATTCTAGTCCTAGAGAAGGTCATCATTGGATCTTCCACTCTCAAGACTTGGGGCATATTTCAACACTTCTGGGTCTTTAGAATTGAAGGCCTTGCTTCTTTTGAAAACTTTTAGGGTGGCAGAGTGGAGAATCAAAATCGAGGCCTTTCCCCTCTCAGGTCATTCTTTGTGGGTTGTAATCTGTGTGCTGCCTTGAAAAGTCTTGAAAGGAAAACAGTTTTTTCTCTATCAAATAGGTTGTTAGTCCTCAGCTTTGTGCCACAGCCGAGATGCTCTGGAAATCAACTGAGTTATGAAGTCTATTGATTATTGGTTTAAGACAAGAGCCATTGCTGTGCTGGAGAGAGGGGCCCTTTCAGTCTGCTTTTTCTTAATATTTTCCCCCCGCCTTGAATTCAAGGTTGCCTATTTTGGGGAATCCAAGTAGGAGAAAATTCCAGAGGACCACAATTTCAGGAAACCCAGGCCAGTTTGAGGCTACTTGTACATGGGGCAGTCCAGCCTAGCAGCCACAGAGTCAACAGACAGACCCCCGGGTCGGGGCAGTCCAGCCCAACGGCCACCAAGTCAATAGATGAGCCCCCGGATTGGGGTAGTCTGGCCCAACAGCCACAGGGAAAGTGGTGCCCAGGTAGGGGGGCTCAGGCCCTCCCGCTCCACTGAGCCCCAGCCAGGGCTGTAGGGGTGCAGGGTTTATGGCACCCTGCCGGCGGGGAGTCCGACCGACACACGCCAGCTGCTGGCCACCTTACCCCAAACCATACAACCTAGGCCCCCTGGGCTGCTTCCTACCTGATTAAGTCCTGGTCAGCATCTGGTCCTCTCTCCTCCAGGGGACTCAGGGGTCCACACGCCACCATCTGCATAGGCTGGTTGTCCTCAGGGCGGCTGTCCCAAGATGGCTGCTTCTCCCGGGTACTCAGAGGGTTTCTTCCTCCTGCAACTGGGGACTGACCACACTCCTGAGAGAGAGCTCCAGGTAGAGGTCCTTCCTCCTCCCCAGCCAGCTCCAACTGAGCTGAGCTGCCTCCCTTTATACTGGGGCAGCAATCACCGCATGCCCCGCAGGGCTTACGGGGTGGGGCTTCTGCCGCCCACAGGGTTTGCTGAGTGCCTTCAGTGCGGGGTAGGCTCAACCCATCACACTCCCTCTCAAAAAAAAAGGGCATCATATTTTTAGGAGGCTGCAGAGGCAACTGAACTGCCATGGGTGAAGTTTCAGTGGGTACCAACCTCAGCTCCATAGCTCTGAACTCACTATGCGGCCCATCCACAGTGGAAATGAGTTGATCTAATGAAGAAGATTGCAGGAAGAACTTGACTACACAGCATTTTCCATGTCTGTCTAATTGTGGTCTGACTGGAAATAATGTTAGGAATCACTTCAGGTGCCAGACCTCTAACTGGGCTGAGCTGCACCAGTGCACGGTCCAGGGCTCTTCTGGCTCAGGACTAACTTTGCTTTGCTGATGCACTCCGAGTCTTGACATCAGATTTGATTGTAATTTTCTTTTTAGCACTCTGAAATTATTCCATTTTTCTCAGTGAGTGAAGAAATTGGTAGGCTATTACCTGCTTGGGTTAGGAAATAAGCAGGAGGATTCTGACATTTCTCGGGGAAAAAAAGTCCCAACCATACTACTGACTCACATAGCCCTTTAACATAGCTCATTGGGAATATTTGTAAAAACACTTTTTATTTTCCTTCAAACCTTTTGGATGGTATCAATTCATTATATTTTTGGCTGAGCGCCTTCACTGACTGATTCCAAAGGGATAGCCGTGTTAGTCTAGTTCAGCAAAACAAACAAGGAGTCTTGTGGCAAAAGACTCCTTGGGTGCATCTACACTTACAAATTAAGTTGACTTAAGCTTGCTTAAATGGACTTAATTTAATCTGCATCCACACTACATTTTCCTTAAATTGACTTAAGCAGCAGCTTAAGTCACCTTAAGGAAAAATAAAGTCGACTTTATAAAACCTCGTTTTAAGTTGACTTAGCCAATGTGGACGCAGAGTAGCCCTAAATCGACTTTAAGGGCTTCCCCACTGCCCTGCCCATCCTGTCCTATGCCCTGCCAGTATTCCTGTCAGGCTCAGCCCCCATTGTACCCAGGTACAATGGGGCAAATGCTGATCCTCCCTGGCACTTGGCAAGGGGTGCCCCCCCCCGCCACAGTGGACCTGTCCCAGGTCCACCTAGCCCCTGCAAGTCGACTTAGGCATCCAGTGTGGATGCTCTAAGTCGATTTGGCAGGGTCCCCTTTCAGTCGACTTAATTTTTGAGTGGGGACATGCTAAGTTGACTTAAATTAACAAGCGTAGACATAGCCCTTGTTTGTTTCACTGACTGCGTAATTCTGATTAGATTTCCTTTTCCTACTTCTAGTACCTACTTCTTTATTTTTAATCTCAAATCTTTCAACACTCCTGTGCAATTAGCCATCTTTTTATGTTCCTCGCATTCTTCTTCTGCTGAGCAATTAGGCTAAAGGGTCTTAGTCATGGAGTCTCATCAGATTCTCCCTGGTTTCTTCCAAACTGAGTTTTTAATACTTCAATACCTATGGTGTAGTTGTAGTAGGTCCTAGGAGTGCTGCTGCACCCCTCGCTTGAGGCAGTTTCCATTATATAAAGGACTGGTTCCCAACCTTTTTTGCTCAAGGCCCCAGATACCATTTTTACAGTCCTGAAGAGCCACCAGCTTCCACCCCCTGAAAAGTCTGCCTCCTTGCTGATCTCCTGTCCCCCTGGCTGCAGCAGGGAAACCACACATGTTCTGTAGCCCTGTGCACTCCACCTCAGTCCTTGGCAGTGGCTCCCTTCTGCAGCCAGGGGGACGGGAGATCAGTGCTCCCCTCCCTCTGGCTCCAGCAGAGGTCCCAGCACCTATGGACCCAGGTGGAGCACTTTGTGGTGCTCCCTACTACAGTCAGGGGGAAGGGAGTGTGAAGGGATGACAGGCACTGGGTGTCAGATCATGGAGGAGCAGAAGCAGCTGAAGCTCTGAAGCTCCTTTTCTTAGTCTGCTCCCTCCTTTATTAGACAGAGCAAACAACTTACATAAAATCATGATAAGCATTCCTGTGCAAGAACATAACAGGATACAAGGACATAACAAGAAGCTGAAGGCAAAAGCTCAGTGTACTCAGTGTTTTTCCATCAGGCTCTCTCTTTCCCCCTGCCCAGCATGTTTACAGGTGGACAGCCCGTGATCATGCATCGAGGTGGTCCAGGTGTGCCTGGACGTGCCGTCTCAGCATAGACCACAGGCCATGAATCCCTACAGGAGTGCTAATCTTCCATCACCTTGGATGCAGCAAGGAACCTGCACTTTTATAGCCCTGCGGAAATTCTTTCCACCTGCATCTTTAGGCAGTAACTCCCTTTCGCAGTCAGCAGGAGGGGAGCCACTGGCCACTTTGAAAGCCCCCACAAGCCACTTTCAGCCCCCAGCCTGGGAACCACTTATAAAACGTGTTTACAGTTTGGTTCAATGGCTCTTAGCATCCCCATTATAACAATTTTTCCATCTTTCCTGTACTAACAGAGCTCACTAGCATCTGAACTTACTTAGATTGGAAGCTCTTGGGACAGAGACTCTCTTTTATTCTGTGTTTGTCCCGCACCTAGCACAATGGGAATCTATGAGTAGGGCTCCTAGGCTATGTCTACACTTGTTAAGTTGACTTAATGGAGCATCTACACTTAAAGTCGACTTAAGTCAACCTTGTTAAATCGACTTAACAGAGCCTGTGGTGTAGACATACCTGGCTTTAAGTCGACTTAAAAGGTGGTGTTAATAAGTTGACTTAAGGAAGCTCTTAAGTTGACTTAACAAGCGCCCAGTGTGGACACAGAGTTCTGTAGGTTGACTTAAGCATCCTTAGGTCAACCTAAGGTGCCAGTGTAGACGCACCTGTAGACACTACCATGATACAAATAATAAAGAATAGATTTTTTAATGCCTCATATTTTCATTCCTGAAATCTAATACCCTTGTATTCTGTCAATTTATTCTTTTATATACTAAATTCAAGTAACTCTTGATCTCTGGTTTCCATTTTTCATATTATGTCTTTTACTAATTTTTTGGCTCAGTAGGTAAGATGATCAAAGATGGCTTTTCCTCTGGTGGTAGTGCCTGCTTTTGGTCTTCTACCAAATATAGGAAATTCTTTACTGATGTATGTTTGATCGGAGGCAGGAAGCCTGAGCGGTCCAGGAGAAGGGAACTGGGACAAGCCGCTAGCCCTGAGCGGTCCCAGGGAGAAGGGAGCAGGGGCTCCCTTTTTCCCCTGCCCTAAGTCGACTAAGTTGACTTAGGGCGTCCACACTGCTTAAGTCACTTAAAGTTGACTTTAAACTATGTTTAATAAAGTCGACTTTAAATTTCCTTAAGCAGCAGCTTAAGTCGACTTAATTTACTAGCGTAGACGCACCCTATGTGCCTAGAGTCCTACACCACCCCTTACTGGTTTTTGTCTAACCTGTACTTAAAAACTGCCAAGGATGGGGATTCCACAATTTCCCTTGGTAACATATGCCACTATTCAACTATCCTTATTATTAGAACGCTTTTCTTAATATCCAACCTAAATCTTCCTCACTATGGTTTAATCAAGCTTAGTGGCTTGATTTTCAAAAACTGCATTATACATGGCAATGAAGCGGCGTGGTACTTCACTGTCATTCTCCCATCTTATCAGTGTGATGTAAAAGATAACAAATCTGTGTTAGTCTCTTGCTATGATGGTCAAACTTACTTATGCAGATATTTAGATTGTAAGCTCTTGGTGGGGGACTAAGGGGGACAAATTGTATTCTGTTCATTGTGCACTTTACTTGCCATTGCAAATTCTAGTTGTGGTCTTTAGGCACTATTGGGACACAAATAATACAATAATTGCTTTCCGTATATTAGAAAAATAAAGATAATTGGTTAACTCATTAACTTTCCATCACATATTCATTCTCTCTTACAGTCTGGCCCAGTTCCAGTCTCAGAGCTTTGCCTCACCACCGAGGCATAAACACTAATATAATCACTATATTTACTATCTTCCTTTAAAACCCTTTAAAAAAACTCTGAGCTCACATTTTTATGTGCTCATTTTTAAGTAGCAGGAATTTTGTTATGATGCTGTGATTATTGCACTTTTTATGCAGCATCCCAAAGCATATTGAGGGCGGTAGGGGCAGGAGGTGACCATTTCAATAAAAATACCACCATAGATAAAGGACTGATGAATAAATGAGACCATATGTATGAATAATAAATAACTTCAGTACAGCAATATTTCATTGTAGCTTCATGACGTAGAAGCTGGGAGACCTCTGCTGGACACTGGAAGATCATGCAGATCAAAGGACAAATGTATTTCCCAGAGGTATTTTGGGATTTTGATCCAGCAATAAATCTTTGTCTGGTTTTTCCAATCTGATGTTTGATTCTTTTGTGGTGGGTTTGGTAATAACCCGTTAAATGTTGACTTTAGAAAATATAACCAGAGGGAGATGCACCATCATGTACCTTACAATCAAGCAATTTAAGCTCCCTTGTACTAAGTATGTCCACATTAGAGGGATTGCACTTCATAAACTATTTTGGGAATGTTACCTCAGAAACTCAAAACACTCATAAATAAACACTTCCCTTCTTTAAACTGCTGAGGTAAATCTATGTTATCCGCTTGCCTAATGGTTTACCAACCCAAAGAAATATGGATCCAGCCTTCCAATCAAGAATTGACACTCAGACCAGTATTTTCTTTGAAAACAAAGCAAATATTTATTGAAATGAATTGTTATCACAGTGAAATTCAAGAACTGAAAATCAGTTCCGTCAGAAATAACTCAGAGCAGAGTATCAGTTAAAAAAGAACACGGCTCTGTCACAGCATGCACAACACCAACCTGCTCTGAGGTAAATACGATTCTAAACATTTAAAATACTTAAAAACATTTCAACAATAAAATCCTTAACTTATCCTTAATATCTATAGAACAATATCTATAGAATAACTTAATTATCTAGTCATTCAGCAAGTGTTGATCAGACAGTTGCTGGGTAGGTGAAGACCTAATTCCTCATTCACACCACAGGCACTCTTTTACTTACAACACCATCTTACAGAATCCCTCTGGCTCATCAGAAAGGTCCTTCTGTTCTGTCCAAGCAAAGGACTGACTTTCGGTTATGAGAATATGTCAGGGACTCTGGTAACCTGGTCGCTCAAACCTAAAGTGCACTTATGCTTTTGGTTGATTCTTACCAATGATCTCTTGTCCTTGATCTTTTCTTTTTCTCTGTCTTCTTTCCTTCTCTCTCTGATCCTGTCACTGTCTGTTGCTGCTCTGCTGCAAGGCAGAGGTCTGCTCTGCAGGCATTTCCTCAGACATGCCACAAATTGTCACCTCAGCGCCTTATAGGCTGGCGGGGGGGGGAGCACGTAGGATGTTGGGGTTCTTAGGGGGCATTGAGGGACAATGTTCTGAGGACCAAGTAAGGGACGATGTAAGGTGACACTGGGAAGGAGGAGGACAATGAGGGATGACATTCTAAGGGCTATGTAAGTGACTTACGTAGGATACCCTTAGGGTGTTGAGTAATGGATGGCGTTTTCAGGGCTAGGTACGAGACACCTTTTGTAGAGTGACATGGGGGGGGGAAGGGCATGTGAACAGGGACGGTGCTATTGATCAACTGTCAATTGCTGAATTCTCCTATCACTTACCTCTTATCTATGTTTCATCACTAATCACTGGTTTTTTTAACTATTCACAAGATGGTTTAGTGCTGTCATCATCCCATAGCTGGCTAATACATTCATCCTTGCTGTTCAGGAATTTTAACCCCTTTTGAGGCTTTTCTGCCAATTACTTGCCTAGCATTTTATTTGGTAGCTTTGAGCATTTTGGGACAAAAATTCCTGGCTACAGCAGGGGTTGGGGGGGGGGTGTGTGAAATATCATGTGTACACACACATACCCTGAATCGTTATACTGGTACAAAATCTGACTGCAGACCAGGCCTAAGAGTGTTTTCTAGCTCAGAAACTACAGTGCTAAGGGCCAAGTAAGTTCCAGGTAAGAGATCCACAGTACAGGGGTTGTACAACTTTTTTATACTGGTATAGTTAAAGTGGCACAACTGTTGTGTCTAGACAATTTTGTTCCCGAGCAGCCTGAATAGAGGACGCCTTTGCAACTGGGAACTTTATTCTGAGTGTGTGCATCAAGCAATAATGACACCATTCTGAAGTATGCTTTTTATATAATATATGGGGAACTGGGGTGAATGTACACTTAAATTTTGTCTGATGCAAAAGCAACTTTATTCCTCAGAGGCTATTTTTGGGGGTTCTCTTTTAACTGACCAATGAAATAAAATAAGACATATTCTACTGGTACATCTAGAGTTGATCAGTGTTCTATGTCAGACAGTTGCTGTTACAACTATTACCGAGGAAGATGTAAATATTCCATATATAGTGAAGGCACTTGGCCAAATGTGCAATTACAAATACAATGGTCGTGTCTGCCAGTAATTTCTTCCTCACCTTCAGCTGGTGAGGATCTTCTACTCTGAATTAGGCATTTTGGTAGCCCTTGTCATTGTATCCTAGCTGGTGCAACTACCAATGGGTGCGTCTACACTTGTAAATTAAGTCGACTTAATTTCCTCTGTGTCTACACTACACTTTCCTTAAGTCGACTTAATCAAGCTGCTTAAGTCGACTTAAGGAAAATTAAGTCGACTTTTTAAAACCTCATTTTAAGTCAACGTTTGGCTTAAGTCAACTTTAGAAAGTCGACTTAAGCCAGTGTAAACATGGAGTAGCCCTAAGTCGACTCTAAATCGACTTTGGGCTCTCCAAGACTCCCCCATTGCCCTCCCTGCCAGGGCATGGCACAGGGAGAGCCTGGCATGCCCCCCAACAGGGCAGAGCCCTGCCCACCCTGCCCCTATGCCCTGCCAGGGTCCCTGTCCTCCTTTGCCCCATTGTACCCAGGTATAATGGGGCAAAGGCTGAGCCCCCTGGCACTTGGCAAGGGGTGCTCCCCCTGCCACCATGGATCTGTCCCAGGTCCACCTAGCCCCTAGAAGTTGACCTAGGTGTCCAGTGTGGATGCTGTAGGTTGACTTTGTAGAGTCCCCCCTAAGTCGACTTAAAATTTAGGTGTGGACATGCTAAGACGATTTAACTAAGTCGACTTAGCTAAGTCGACCTAAATTTACAAGTGTAGACATACCCAATAATATTATCTCATTCAGATAAGTGTCTAAGCCTCTTTTTTTAATCTAGTTAATTTTATCAGCCTCCCCTCCTCCCCCCCCGAACAATAAGGAAAAGAAGTGTAAGGAGATCATTCCCAAAAGTCCTTGGCAACGGTGTCATTGTTCACCCAACTCTTAGCACTAGTGTAAGGTATTAAAATAAAATGGAACCCTCAACCTGCCTCCCTTCTTTCTAACATCCAGTGGTACAACTGAAGCTACGGCTGGTTGGAAAAATTTGCCTGGTTTAATGAGGTACTTCCAAAGAGTTCAGCTGGAGTTATGAGTGCTCAAGCCCCTAGAAAAAATCCACCTCTCTCTTTCTGTTTTTCTCTTGCTTTACTGCATTATTTTTCTTCTGTGTTTACTTGTCATTCACTCAGGCCAGGTCTCCATTGGAGATGAAATTCAGTAGCAGTTGACCAGAGTTACGCAAGCTACGGAGAGTAGCTTACACAACTCCTGTCAATTTCCGAACTCCCCTTCAGCATGGTATTTTCACTGCGTTGTGCCAACAGGAAACGCCTTCCCATCGATGCAGAGCTACGCCACTTGAGGGGATGGTTTTACTAAGTTGATCTCCGGATCTACTTAGCAGGGATTAGCTGATCTGACAGCGGCGAATCTGCTGCTATCAGTGTACATGCGGCCTTAGTGTCTGTTTCCCAAGCAGGTCTCTTTCCTTTTCACCTGCTTCCCCTGTCTCTAAATGCCACCTCTCAACTGGGCTCCTTGCTTTTTATTCTCTGTGTTTTTCTGCCCTCTCACTATATTTTTTGCATATTTTAGCAACCAGTATTAAGGTCAGATGGACGGTGTAGTTTGGGGGAGGTGCCAATGAGTGCTGAAAGGTTAGGCAGTGGTAGGCACTAATTCTCAGGATCCCTTGACTCTTCTTTCCTAGGCTTCCTGACTTTAGGGTATTTAAAGTGGATTAGACATTTTGTACTCTGGCAGTGGCTAGAGGACGCCATCAAGGTGACAGGTTCTGTACACACACACACATATCGTAAGAGACAAGCCCTGCCTGAAGAGTTTATAACCGAAACAAATAGGGCAGTCGAAGGGTGCAAGGTGTAACAGACACAGAGCAGTTAAGTGACACATTCAAGGCAACCTACAAAGTCAGTGGCAGAGAGGGCAATAGATTCCAAGTCTGCCAAGGTTCAGTCCATTGCCCTTAAAGAGACAGTGCTGCTGTTCATGGTGTCAGCTGGGCTACTTTCAATTTTAACTCTTATGCAATGAAGTTATGTTTGCTGTTTGTTTATGAATTCTTTCCCAGTGTTTTTAAATTGTCCCATGTGGCTGACGGGAATTTGCATTTTCTGACATGATTCCCTCTGTGTATTTTTGAAACACACATTGTTGGCGTGGCTTTCTTTTTGCGATCCTATTTTTCCCCCGTGACATTATTACCAGTGTTCCCTCTAAGCTGCGCGGGCGCGCGGCCGTGCAGCGGCCGTTGCAACCCCCGCACAGCAATGAGGGACCCCCGCGCAGGCCGGCAGCCCCCACTGCTCCCTGCAGACTCCCCGGGCTGCGGCTTTGCCGCGGCAGACCCGGCCCAAGCCCGGCCTCTGGGCTGGCCCTCCCCGCCCCCAGGGCGGAGCAGGCAGGCTCAGGGCCGGGGCATGCGCGCGTGCCTGCCTGCCTGCCTACCCCATGCGGCCGGGGCAGCGGGGTGGCCGCGGCCGGAGCAGGCTCCTGGGTTCTCACCCGCCAGCTGCCTCGACTTCCCGGCCCGGGGCCGGGACCGGGGCCGGCTCCGCTCCGCCGACAGCCTCAGCCTCCCGGCACGGGGCCAGGATCGGCCTCCGGTGCCGGGGTCTGCCCTGCTGGGGCCGCGTTCGGGTCCCCGCCGCCAGCGGCCTCGGCTTCTTTCTTTCTTTTTTTTCTTTTCTTCTTTCTCTTCTTTGCCTTCCTTTCTCTTTCCTTCCTTCTCTTCTTTGCCTTCCTTTCTCTTCCCTTCCTTCTCTTCTTTGCCTTCCTTTTCTCTTCTTTGCCTTCCTTTCTCTTTCCTTCCTTTTCTCTTCTTTGCCTTCCTTTCTCTTTCCTTCCTTCTCTAACTTCTTTCCTTCTCTCCACCTCTCTTTTCCTTCCTTTTCTCTTTTTTCTTCCTTTCTCTTCCTTTCTTTCTCTTGTTTGCCTTCCTTTTTCTTTCCTTCTTTCTTTCTCGTCTTCCTCTTCCTTCCTTCTTTCTCTTACTTTTTTCTTTTTCTCCTCCTTCCTTCTTTTTTCTTTCTCTTCCTTCCTTCCTTTTTTAAAAAGCTTTTTAAAAATTAATTTTAAATAAAAACCTTTCTAAAAATTAAATTTCAATTCAAAATTCATTCAAATTCAATTAATTAAACACAATTAATTAATTCTGTTTACAATCACTTTAACTTCAATTAATGCCTATAATTTCTGTCATGTGAGTTTGCACAAAAATTTTATTCAGAAAAAGTTTTGCACACGGCTTGAAAATTTTGCACACAAGCCGCCAAACCTTAGAGGGAACATTGATTATTACAGTTTGTAATTTTTGCAAATTTGTAAATAAAATGGGAAGAAAATGACCCCTTTTGTGTTTACCAGGCTCCCAAAGCAGAGCCACTGTGCTCGTTTCTTTAACGGACCCAAAAGGTATAATCCCCTCATAGGCATCTGCTAGACCTGGGTTGCATCAAGGATGTACTGTCTGAATGTGTTCAGACTGTCTGTTTTCAAACCAAGCTGAGGTCAAGTATGTTTAAAACATCTGGCATTCATTATTACACGGCCTTGTTACTGGGCTAATATACAACACATAGCCAGGCTAGTAACTCTGTGGTGGTTCTCATGATATAACTTGCACTTTGCAGGCAACATGGTGAGACTGCTTTCATACCATCTCCCCCCTCCTGAATTGGATGAAAGAGCAGCTTCGGGCACTGATAGCTCAGACCCTGATCTACAATGCAGTCAGCGAGCGCTTAAATTATAGATTGATTGATTGCAAGTTATTTACACAGTGACCTCCGAACAGAAAACAAAAGAAAGCTGCATAACAGAAATGTATGGCCCTAAGGTCCACTTCTCTGGCTCACCAATACATCTCCCCCTCTATAGTGCTACAGAGAGAGCTGTGGCTGGACACTCAGCAGTGTGTTGGAGACATCACCAAGCTCCTGTACCGCCTTCCCTTTGCACAGTACAATCCTGCTGGTCTCTAATGCATTCTGAGTCTTGCACATACCTGACCAGGAAAGCACACATACTGGGAGGAGGGACAGAGATCAAGACGAGTTCCCTGAGGGTAACCATCCTGATAGAAATGACAGGTGAAATCCTGTCCTCTGGGAAGTGAACAGCAAAACTCCCATTGATTTCAATAGGGTCAGAATTTCAGCCAGTCAATGTTAAATAAATAAACCTAGGCAAATACAAGTTTAGATGAGAGCAAGTTGTTGACTGAAACACGTGCCTGGGAAATTATACCAGATGTATCCCTGTGTCCTGTGCTAGGAAGGCTACAAACCAAATCTGGGCCTTTGTTCAAGTTCTTTAAGGACACTTTCACTCTTTTGTCTCCAAGTTAAAATCATTTTCCCAGACTCAAATGTATTTTTATTGTTTGCTTCCTACAATGAAATGACACATTTTTAACATTACATAAATATGTTTTATTAAAACAAATATTTAAGTCACATGAATGTAAATATGGAGCAACTGTTAGTTAACGGAGTTACTCAGGATTTACACCCACGTAATTGAGATCAGAATCTGCCCCAGTATACCCTACTGGTCTCTTCCTTAAGGCCCCAATCCAGTAAATCATCCCTATTCAACAAAGCATTAAGGTATATGCTTAACTTTAAGTGCATGCTTAAATCCCATTGATTTTAATGGGACTTGAGCACATACTGGAAGACAAGGGAATAGGGATAGATTTATGAACTTGCTTTAATTGTTTTGCTGAGACAGGGTCTATATTAGTTAGAAATAACTGGTAGAATGAGAGTGTGCACTCCTGTCACTCATCTGCTCCAAAAGCTACTGATAAGATAGCAAAAGCTACACCACTCGTTTTGTGCTCCAGAAATAAAAATCACTAGGATAGAATGTTGTCCCAGGAACATTGTCCCGAGCCTTGAAAATAAGTCTTGGCTATGCCACAAAGCATTTATTGTTGATAAACATCTTTTGTATTGCCTCAGGATTTCTCTACTAATTCAAGATGAATGTCCTTTGGTGTTGTACAGTTCCATGAGCTTTATTCATTTATTTGTTAAGCCCACTGATTAGATGCATATCGCAAAGCATTATAATCACCCCACAGGAGAGGTCGGAGTACAAAAATTAAAGTTTACTTAAAGAAGCCACTAGCTTCTTTAAGAATATGTAGCCTGAGAAAACAAAAAAAGATTTAGAGGCAAGGAAAACCAACAGCCGCCATAATCAATCCCCGTATCAAGAAAATGGCACCACCCATAACAGGAAGGTCATGAACTGTAACATACATACCCTACAAGCAGGTGTTGAGGGGACTGTGATCTCCTCCAGGGTGGTGTTTTTCAACAGAGGACCCTTTACTGAACAAGTCCTGCTACCAAGCTACTCCTTACTGAATCTAGAGAGGACATCAGACCCAATCCGTATGTCAGATAATGGTGGGAAGCAGCTTTAGGAGAGAGGTGATTGATTGCTCAAATATTTTATGATCTGGATGATCTCTTTAATGTGAACCTGGAATTCTTCTGGGAGAGGAGAGGAATAAAATGAAGTTCACAGGCAATACAGAGACAAAACTAACTACCATTTTGTTTCAAGCATCACAGACTAATTAGAATAATATAAAGTGCCTGTGAATTAGAGAAGGATTTGAATCAAAATCGCAGCTCTGAGCACTGGTGAAGTTAGCTGTGGGATAATGAAGCTGGGCCTCAGTGCTCCTGAAGAACAAACTTTTTAAACTTGTTTTGCAAATCTAAAAATTGCCACTTAAAAAAAAACAGGCTTTCCCTCTGAAGTTAGTCTTTTCTAAAGACTTCCATCGGCTGTTAAAAACAAAAAACAAAATCCACAACAAAACAAAGCAAAACAAACAAAAACCCTCCAAAACACAACCAACCAACCCACCCACAAAGAATCCTATAATTCCACATCAAATCTTAGCCAGTGGGAAGACAGTCATACAGACACACACTTGCAGTGACTTAAAACAGTTTAATGTAATTTCAAGACAAAGTGTGATTACATTTCTACACATATACAATATGCATATGTGAGTTTACAAATTCTGATTAATAACTCGTTTCACCTCAGAGACCGAAAAAATGATCAAAAAGAAACTGTGAATAACAAGCTATAACATAGTTCACCACAACGGGACCTCCTTTCTCACCCTACAGTTAGTAATATTACAATTAAAATAACTATATTCTTCTATAATGTATTTTCTGTTAAAATCATCTCATAAATTTACAATGCTATTATTAGTTTCCAAGACTAATATAAATTCACTCCATTTTTCTACAACGAAAATGATTATTAATTAGAAGCACACAACGTCATGATGAAAAACACAAGCATTTTTTTTTTAGTAGCAAGAACTTGATTGGTTAAGAATTAGTTTTTTTGTAAAACATTCTAAAGCCAAGTAAAATATCCATTCTTATAACATACCTATAATATGAGACTAAGGAATAGGTTACATATAGGTCAACAACACATCAGTTTGCTTTAAAAAAAAACCCTATTTATCAGAAAAGGAGGGGGTGGGAGGAAAAAAAAAGAAGATAAAGAAAGAAAAAAGGACAATTCACATAGGAAAAAAGCAGTACACAAGAAAATACTGTTGCATACAATTTTCACAAAGATTAACATGAATTAACACTCATATTACAGAAACGTACAGTGGAGGAACACAACAGATCAGGGCTTTCATGAGGTTACTGGGCTGAGATGACACTGTAGAGAAAGAACCATCCAAGATACTGCAGGGAACGGGGACCCAGAGGGCAACTTTTCCCTTGCATTTTTGATAGCATTTTCATCTTTTTTCCCTCACTTCCTCCTTACAATTCTGGCACAGTGTATGCTAACTTCCACTTTCTATCCAGAGTATATTGGGGCTGTGGCCAGTCAAAAGGTATAAAACACTCCATCAGTTTCCCTCTTTTTAAAAAAGGATTTCACTATTCAGAAAAACTGTTTAATCTCAAGTTTATTTTGATTAGCTACCCTACTCTAGACTCTTCAACTTCCAAGATGCCCTTTTTTCTTTCTTTCTTTCTCTCTCTCTCATTCTTTCTCTCTCTCTCTCTTTCCTTTTAATAAAGCTATTCATTACACTTCCGCTCCTGTCAGAAATTTGGTTTGGTATAAAATATGCAAGCTACATTCCAATTCTGTCCAAGTAGAATCTGATACCCAAAATGCCTTGTTTATTTTCTTGGTGAAACACAGGGGGTGATGAGATAATTTCGACATCTGAAATGGTTGAGCCCTGGAATAGCCACATAAGTATAATTTTAAGAAAATCAAACCTCCACCCAAAAAATTTTTTTAAAAAGGAATACAGGGGGAAAAAAAGACAGAAGTGTTGTATGTAACCACCAGATGTTGAAGCCTTAGAGAACGTTGTATTTCCTTTTTGAGGACAGGAGTGCTATATGTAACCATTCAGATTGTAAAGGATGTGCATTGCCTGTGTTAGAAACACCTTCTTGTTTTACAAATTCCAAGCCAAAGTATTTTAAAAACTCTGTAGCTCCTTAAACCAAATGAGCTGGTATTTCCAGGTCTAGCTCATGCCATAAAGAGACAGAACAGGCTGTTGCTTATGGTAGCAAAACATCGAGTGGCTGTTGATTCTGTGAGTGTGGCCTATTAGGGGTGGACATATTCTGGTTTGCTCATGGGCTGCTAATACCACCAGTCATGATAAAGTTATCGCTTTGGTAATGTGAGTTACGGTGAGGGTACCAGGCACTGTCTGGAGTTATTGGAGGGGAAGGAGTGGGGGTGGCTAGGGACAAATTCTGCTCCCATTGAACTCAGTGGGGAATTCTGACACAGATTTTAATAGGAGCAGCACAGGGGCCTAACTGTAAAGTACCACTTCCGTTTTCTAGTAACTCATTCAAATGCAAAGATCACCAGTGTGGCTGTCACTGAAAGATGCAAAGAGCTTTGCTGAGTACCTCAGCTTCCGACTGACGCTCAGTTCTTCAGACGGAATTATTTTTTAAATGCCAATTCATGTACTTTTTATCATCCGAAAGTACCACTTTGCCCAGCGCACATTTACACTGTGTTATCAGTTACCCGACAGAAAGAAAAACACAAAACTAGACCAATACTCATGGTGAAGTGAGACTGAAAAAAAGGGTTACATCAAAATGCAAAATAGACTCCAAAACATAACAGTGGAACAGCACCAAAGAGTAGTGCCATTTGCTAACAGGCAAATAAAGTTTACAAAGGGACGGCCAATGGACTTTGTATTTCGTTCACAGGTTCAAAATGTTTTTAAGGTGGCAAGCGTCACTTGTACAAATAGATGAACAGAATGAAAGCCAAATTACAGCATTGCCTCTCAGAGTGGCTGTCACAACAAATCAAAACAAAATAGGAATTCACTAACTCAGGAATCAATAGTTTAGCTAAGAAGTTATGAACAATACAATACATCCCTTCTTTTGAATATCCTTCATTCTAATTATACAGGTATCTTCATCCAGATTACGGTCCGAAAGAGGATAGTTGATTTGGACGCACTATGCTCCCTGTTTCAATCCAAGGAGTTTCATTAAAGTTTTTTTTTATTAAAAATAAATAATTCATATGTTGGACTATACTTGCTAAGTGTTCAAATGTGTGTGGAGTGGTTTCTTAACCATACTTTGGAATAAGGTGGATCTTTGATCTGAACTCACTTTCCAATACTATGTTACATCTCAAAACAGAATATACATAATAAAGACACACCTGTCCTTTTTGCTTGAAAGGGGCAAATTAAAAAACAAAGAGGCAGCTGTACTGAGTTTTAGAAGGTGTCATTTATAAACAGAAATTTCCCTTTAAAAGTACCAGTTTAAATGTAAACTATAAAACACTGTAATAACTATAAAATGTAGCCAGAAAACTGGTTAAGTAGCCACAGTCTATTATTCAGTTCATATTCATTTAAAATGTGACTCGTTATATATATTCTAGAAGGCCAAAGCATTTTACAGTAGCTATAAACATATATACTTACATGTGCATTTTAACAATTGATTAAAATACATAAAAGAGTAATCTATTCCTTGGTGGGGGTTTTTTTTGTTTGTTTTCTTTTTGTTTTTTTAAAGAATCACTGTCTTCAGAAATCACTCAAGCAACAATGACCAGGGTGGGCATTTATCATTATTCCGCCCATACAGAGTTTATAGTCTTTGAATCCCAAGTTCAAGCTAGCTACGTGTTTTCAAAAAGGCTAAAACCAGGATGAATGCCCACATTTGAGGTAATTATTGCCATTAGGTCACAGTTTATGTAATATAAGTATATCTAAATCCTTCTTTAAATGACTTGAAACTATTCCACCATCACTCCAGAATACCTTTTTAAACCAATCAGAATCCAGAATCCTGATCAGTTGGGTTTTCTTCCAATGGAGTCAATGAGTTCTAGAACAGTAGACAAGCTTAGAACACACACATAGACTAACCTGGAACCTAGGCCACAGCCTTGAACCAGTTGATAAAGATTAATTAAAAAACAAAGTATAACAAAACCCTAAGAAGTGCCATGTGGCTGGTGAATAACATTTCTGATCAGAATTCCGGACCAAAATTTTTCTGAACTTCCTTACTCCTTTCCAATCAATGTGCTGCAGAACAAAAACATCACAATGCATCTGCATTATTATCAACCCCATGCCAGCACTGCAAAAGCTCCTTGGCTATGTTCTGAGAGTGGGATGACTTTTCTTTTGATCTCAGCTTTGTTGTCCATTTCTCTCTGTCTCAAAGAGGAAACCTTTTTATTTTTATTTATTATTTTTTAAGAAAGAAAGAAAAAAGAAATCCCTGGCTGTCAGACCCACACACAAGTATTTACAAGGTCTATGTGAATCTGCACATAATTTCCCCCTACAGCTAAAGAGTTAAGATCAGAGATGTCACAATATTTATCAGTGCAGTAAAAAATATCATTTTTGGAAAAAATATACCTTTAGTATTGCCTTTCTTGGATTAATTATGACAAGCAAAAGATTAAAAACAAAACTTTATCTTCATACACACATGAAGAGTCTGGTATAGCAGCACTGCTAAAACTGGAAGGACAAGCTAACCCGTACGTGAGAAATGCAAGTTTCAATCAGCTTCTATAGATGCAGAAAGCAAAGCTTCATAGTATGCTCTGAAAAAATTCCTGAAAAGTCAAGCTAATTCCCCATTCAAATTTTACACGGTGCAACGTGTGTGTTTCCTTTTCCAATGAGAGCATTTTGTGTTTGCTGGGATCAGTCTTTGTTTATCTAGTGCTGAATCCTGCAAACATTTACATACTTGACAGAAACTTTACAAGGGAGTGATTCTATGGAACTTTTGGGGGCCGCTCTCAGGAATAAAACTATTCATGGGCATAAGTACCTGCAGGATTGAGCTCCAAAGTAGCCCTCTGGTCTGAACTCCAACCTTGTGGTGACACTGATTAAAGCAATTAAGCTGACCTCTGCTGGGCTCTGCTACAGCCTCTGGGTGGCAGTAGAACACAGTTGCATACTTTGATATTCCAGCACCATGTGGACATAACTGTACGTGGAACACAGGGGAAGGCCGCATGGGCTGCGCCTCTTCTTAAAAACGATATACCGCAATGAGCCAAAACACCATTAACTTACAGTAGTGTGACTGCAACATTTTTGACTTTTACTGTCAAATACTGCGGTATAAAGAGTATTTTGCTCAATGCAACTGATACATTAGGGCCCACTCATGCAGTCCTGACATGGTCTACACACTTGGGCAAAATTCCCATTGGCTTCAAAAGAAGCTTTGCTGGAGTATGAGAGATTGGGTACACAGGACTCTGTCCCATTTTCCTTTCTCTAAGTACTGAGGCCTTAAATGCAGTGGAACTAAATTGATCCTAATGTACAGACTCCAGAGAGGCATTTTGGAGGACTCCATACACTGTGCACATTGCAAAGCAGTTATCTTCAGAGGCTGTCTCTACAGCACCGCAGAGGAGATCTGAGGATCAATGGAGGTGTGGCCAAGGTGTCCACAATTCCAGATCCACTGGCCGTAAGCTGCATATGGGGTGCGGGGAACACAGTGGGTACAGATGCTACTACAGCCTATGGACTGGGTCACACTTGTGCTTTGCACCCTGGCACGGAAGGGGAGGATTATTTCCCCCAATGCCTGCAGAACTCTCTGAACAAGGAACATTTAGTCAGACCCTACAGGTCTAGAACAAGGCCTGTAGGCCAACACTGCAGGCCCTTTTGCTGGGCTGATTGCCAAGCCATGGCAAACCTGCACAAAACTTTCACCACCACACAGTTCTTCTGTGTTTGCCCAACTTTGCAAAGGCTTTGTCATTACGGGAGCTACAATGCTGTAGTACTGAATCGGACACACAGAGATGGCAAACAGAGTCCTAAGGGAGGAGCGTTAAATGCAACTGAGGCATGAGGAGCCTACAGAAACTTCTCACTGCACAGTTCACAATTTCAACACTGCATTGTGGCCACCGCTAAGAAACATTGTAATTTGCTATGAATAATAATAATAGTGAGAGAAACATGTTTCTGATGTCCCCTAAAGTTTAGGATAGCAGCAATATTTTAGTGTGATTGAATTTCTCCACTCAGTAAGTTAGCTAATCAAAACATAAACAAATGACAGAAACTTGAAAGAGAGAAAGAAAGATTGATAGAAAGATGACATTTCATAGTGTGTCATTATTGCCTGCCAGTCAGGACTTGTGATTTAATTCAGTATTTATTACGGGCAGGATCTTTTTTTCTCTTTAATTTATTTATTAAGCTTCTTTGGTTAAAGAAAAAATGGGTTTTATCTTCCTTCCAAGTTCGGTAATGGAATTTCTTTCAAACCAATTTCTGAGTCATAATTCTTTGAGAATATAAAAAAGAAGAATGACAGAGACAGAAAGAAAACTTTTGCTGGAATGTTTCTTGACAGAACTACTACCTACAGCCAGGGAGTAAACATCTCCCCAGAGGGCCAAATGCAGCCCTGGATAAGCAGGTGCAACTCCACTGAGAGGAATGCAGTTGCAGTTGCTTCTTCAAACAGCTGGATTTGGCCCCCTCTACAATGAGAAATGTTCTAGCTCTTCCAAGGTGCTGTTTTGTTCTGCTCAAGGTAATTAGTCCCTCCACCTCTTTGTATAGTCTGGCTTCATAGCAGCAGTTAGCCTCTCTTCGAGCTGGACATTCGATGTCTGCTCACCTCTCCCATTTCCCACATCAGACAAAAGTAAGATACTGTGACAGGGAAAGGGGACGTTTCTACCAACCAGGAACCACCGGTAATACTTCCAGTACTGAACCATTCACCTCCTCCCTCAAGTTTCCAAGCAGTTAGCTCCACACGCACATAGAACCCCAAGCTCACTCCAAAACACATCAAGCCTATTTTCAACTCCAAAGATGTCTGCAAGCTAAATAATTCAGCTGTTGTTACTTGTGCAGCATCAACAGTGTGCCAAGCATTTAGCTCTTCTACTAACATTGTCTTCCCTCTTTTGTGGCTAACAGTACTGCACTTCCCATATTATCATTTCAAAGAGAGAGGAAGGGAAAGGCATTTTTCGCTTCTCCCCACCCAGCAGAAAACTCACTCCTCACTTAGCACTGCCACATGAACACAATTCAAACTGCAGAAACATGGTTCATCCTAATCAGAGCCCCATCCAGCAACACTAGTCTGACTGTGCTGTGATCAACGTGGCTCTGATCTCAGCATGGACAGGACAAACAACTGCCCCTTCCACTTTGCATACCACAGGGTAGGCCATTGTAAGCGCTATCACCCTGTTTCCACAGACATCACAATTGCACCGTAGTGGAAAAACGAGACAGACGTGTGCACAGGCAAAACCCAATAAATAAAGCAAATGTTCTTGTAAATGAGATTAAATCCAACCCTTCTCTCCCTTCCCTGCTTTATCAACCCCAATATAGTGACGCACTTAAGCAAATATTTTGACTTTAAGCATGTGCTTAAGTCCATCTGTATTCAGCAAAGCACTCAAGCACCACTGAGTTAGGGCCTCTCTGCAGACTCTACACCCACAGTTCTAATAAGAGTGGGAGATGCAACTGAAAACATAAATATCATAATTCCATACAACACAAAAGCTTAATAAAAATTCCATAAGTAATGATTAAAAGACCAGCTACATCAAAGAGGAAGAAACACGACCAAATATCTTGACCACACAGATGCACCTTTAGTCTTCAGAAATGGTAGAACAGGACAGGCCCCTTGATATTCCTGCCGCTGTGTTTTAACTGGCTAATATCTTCAATGTCTGCCAGTGTTGTTTATCCAGTGACTGGACTGGGTGGGGGGAGGGGGTGTTATATTCTTTCTTCCATTGGGGCACTCTAGTTCAGAGTTTGGAGGGTAGACAGGCCACTCTCTGAGGAGCCAACCATTTGTTTTCCTCTCTGGGAAATCCCAATCCCAGTTTGGATTAAGAAAGGGGCTGATAGGGTCATGGCCTGGAGCATGATGGGTCTTGGTCTCATACAGCTGCTCCATCAAGCACTAGCTGCTACAGTGTGATGGTGAACTGGGTCTTTTGTCCTCAGGGCCCCCATGCTCTTTTAATCCAGCTATGCGGCTAGAAAATGACTTAGCTTGTTGTTCGGTTTCTGCCACCAAAGTTTCTGGCACTGTGCTGAAAAGCAGATGTGCCATGGGGGATAACATGCCACCTCTACAGGACACAACCACCCTCCCAGCATGTCTCTGCTCCCTCTATGCTCCCTGCACAGTTTGCCTTCCCAGAACAACCCCTCTCCCTCTCTTCCTGCAGTTTTCACAAACACAGCAACCCTTCTGATACTGCTGATGAAGGGAAACTATTCATAATAAAATTAACAACAACAACACTAAGAGAAAAATAATACAAAGATGCAGGAATGCATGTGCAATTAAAACCCAGAGTAAAATATAATAATAATAATTATAATAAAATAATAATCAGAACAATTATACAGTAAAACAACAATATTATTCCTTTTAATGACACAAGCAGCATGATGCTTTCATTCCTGAATAGATGGGATACGAGAGGAATGCAACGGAAATTTACAGAGAGAACGGGGAATTTCCTGACTTAGATATATGCAAAAGTGTTGTCTAAAAGGAAAAATGTAAGGTGCATGGACTACTGAGAGATCAGATCCTGATTTACATTATATTTAGTAGGAGTGAGGGAGAGATGGGAAAATAAAACAGTGCAAGGGTAGCTTCAGGAATCTGAAATGGCAAACATGAAGGATATTTGCTGTTTTGCCAAAAGAAAATAATCTTGTCCAATCTATGCATACTGAAATTCCTTCCTTCTTCCAAGCAGGGCAAGCGCTCATGACCAGATATTACAGCTCTGCTTGTCTGTCTTGCCAGCTTATCGCATGCTCTTTTCCTTAACTCCATGCATGGGATCCATCCCTCTTCCCTCTGCCAATTGACCTGCAATTTTCTAGAATATTGCATGCCTTGCTCTAGTTAAAACATGCCTTGCTCTAGTTTCAGGTAGCAGCACTGAATATATCTAATCTGTGACAGAAACATCCCACCAAACCTTTTAATTATAGAGCTCGTCTCCCCTCCCACACAAGTACACATGCATATTATAGAAACACTTCTAAGTTTTGATTCAATGGTGCACCTATTTTTTATCATATTTTCCCTTCTAACCTCTCATCTGTAAGAAAGTCTCTCTTTGGAAACCTATCAGAAAACATGACTGTTTCGAGTTCCTTTAGAGTGGAGGACTCAGAATAACAATTTATTCAAGTTCAAACAGAATTCTACTACAACTTTTATACAAATGGGATGAGGAAGGGGAAACAATACGGTCAGAGCGATATTAAAATGGGTAGAGCCCTCGTGTCTCAAAGTTCTCATTTTTCACTCAGGAAAGCTGTTTGACTCTCTAGACTGATTCTCTCATTCTCTTGCTATCTTTTTCCATCTATGGAGTTCTAGTGAAAGTGTCTTTAAGCATCCCCACTCGCCCTTCTCTCAAACATAGCACTTAGACAATGTAACACTCTAGTTATTTCAAAAGCAAGGATGGGAGGAATCTGTCCTTCTAATCCTCTAAGAATGTTAGCAAACAGCAGAATGAGAATTAAACTTCAGATGGGGAATTTTTTTATTCCCACGGGGGGGGGGGGGGAACAGACAAATAAACAAAACCTTTGACCCTTTGGGAAGCTACACTAGAGTCTCAAGACCAATCTGGTCAACTTCTAGCCCACATGATGTTAAAACAGATATCTGGGTGTAGATCCTTCCAGCTCCCACAAGCCTTCCTGGCACCTGCACATTGGCAAATGACCTAAGAGCGACAATGGGGATCGGGAGTGGGAGGGGAATAACCTAGAAGAAGAAAATCAACACCATCAAAAAAAAGAGCTCAGATTAAATTCTGACTAGTCTCAGTCAGTTTTTCGGAGTACCAGTGGAAGTAAACTCTTAAACCGCATCTGTAGTTTGGTAAGGCACTACGAGGGAATGATGTAAAACTAAGACTGTGACAGTTGTAGTGGCTGTGCTGAGCAACACACCATAGAGAAAAGGCAGCATCTGCGCATACGCACATACATACCTGGACAATCACATTTGTTACATGCCTATGTTATATTTTTTCTTTTTTCTTGTTTTTTGTTTCTGTTTTTGTGCAATCACATTGAGGAATAGTCTATTGGTATCATTGAAGTTCAAGACAATATATAAAAAGGGTGTACATACTGTATAGTGCTACATTCTCCCAAGGGGCCAGCTAAAATTTCTACTCCTACACTAAAATAGTTAGGGATTTAAAATGAAAATTTCCAAATAAAATAAAGAAACTGAATTCCAACATACACTATTAAAGACATTTTTTAAGAATAAAATTTCTCAGGGATTTATCCAGGTGCTCACAGAAAGGGGAACATAGCCCCAAATGCTTCTGATCTGGACAATTTTTGCGTGCTCTGTTTTGTATGAATGCATTTTAAGAGAATCAGTGCTAGGTCTGAAATTTAGAGTGGTAGAACAATCATTCCTACCTCCCCACCTTGACCCTGTCCTCTCCCCTCCCTCGACCTTCCCCATAGAAAACACTTCACACACCTTTGGGTTTCAGAGACCAGTGCAAAAACGGGGCATTATCCCTCTGACATTCTGGATAAATCCCTAATCCATAGATTTATTGGGTTAAAAACCTAATGGGTTTTGTTTTAAGTGTTCCATACAACTAATTCCTAAATGTAGCTCATTATCAGATGAAAATAATCTTGAAAAGTCTACCGGTAAAGTTCTCCAAAAACAGGACCCAGCAGCGGGCCCATCTGCTTCCCCCCTCTCTAGTTTGGTGCAGAATGGTTTCATATTTTGTGTTTTTGTTTTCTTGTTCTTTTTTTTTTTCTTTTTTCTTTTTTAAATAAAAAGTGTAGAATTAGTTCTTTCTTTCCTTTCTTGTTCCTTCCATAAAGTCTCCTTCGTTCAAGTTTCAAATGAGCCTCCTATTGCATTGTTTGTTATGTTCTTCAGTATAAAAACAGCTACCTCACTCCCTCTTTGTGGGTGTCTCTCTCTCTTTCTCATTCCAGTGTTTAGATGTAAGGGTACTGGTTGACCTTGGTGGGGCTCAATGGGTATCCAGTGTAGACTGTGGAGGCAGGAGAAGCACTGATATAGGTTTGATGAGCAAACTGAGCCTGATACTGACTTGGGTGGATGGTGGGAGACGGCAGAACCCGAGGGCCCATGCTGACAGGAACTTGGTGGACAATGCTGGCCGGATAAGTGGTGTGTTGCACAGCATGACGAGCTGACCCTTGGGAGGCCACCAGGTGAGCAACGGTGCCTGTAGAGCCCAGAGCAGCAGGTGCGGTATACGTATAGAGGTGGGGCTGGGTGGGGAGGTGAGCCGCTGCAGCTGCAGCTAGGTGGGGGTGGACTGTACCGTGGCTGGGACTATTGTGTGGGAAGGAGTACGGAGCCTGAGCTATTGTTGGAGCGATGTAGGCTTGCTGGCGCCGGTGGCTCCCCGTGCGATCAGTCGTGATGTGCTGCTGGGCCTGCATTGAAGAGAGCACGATACAAGATGGTTAGAAGGCAACAGGTTGTTCTTTTCCTCTTGTCCCTAGAGAGAGCTGCAAGCCCCTTCCAGAACCAAGGACACCTCCAGCCACGCATTCTCGTCTGAACTATCCCAGCCCTTCCTTTGCTGTGCAGGTTAACAACAGGTGTCCTCCAGCCCCGGAGCCCCTTTCAAACATTCACCTGTGGTGCCCTGTCCCTTCTCCACTGAACAGTCACAGAAATACAAGTTAGCTGTCCCCAAGAGAACAGAGCGCACACCAGTTTGAATTATTCAACTAAGGCTCAGCTCCTTGTATAATACTACAGCACTGAGCTACATTTATAGATAACAACGATAAGGCTATCCTCAGGGAGTCAAGAGAGGGAGTGAGTAAGGATACTGGAAAGGAAAAGGCTACAAGATTTCTAGAGACTAAATTTAACTGGCTACCTTCTGTCTAAAGAATTTTGCCAACTTTCCCCCTTGCAGCATTTCAACAAACCAGGAGTGGTTGTGATCCTGTGTTCGGGAATGCCCCGATTACTTTCTACCCTTGCCTTCTCCTTCTGTCTTCCAAAGTCCATTGTCTGTACCTAGGGGCAGGATAAATCCCTGTGACTTATTCTTCCATGTGCTGCCTCCCTGTTGATTTCGCATCCCCGCACTGATTTCATATGCAAATAGGGTTTCCTTTGTGTTGGCTTACTATGCTTAACTGACATGCGGACAGAGAGAGAAGTCGATAAACACCTTTTGTCTGACAGAAAACCTGTCTGTCAAATCTGCCTTGATGCAGACTTTAGAACATATTTCCAGTGCACACACATAACTCTTTACACTCCTTACATAGTATCTGTACATATACTTCATGATACTAATGACCAGTATAATTCTGGCTTTCACTTAAGACCTCACATGATATTCTTTGCTGAACCAGAACATACACACCAGGATCAGGACCAACCCCCTTGCCAGCTGGCACTGAGGAGTTCATCAATTTGCCATGTGTTTTCCCCCTCCTCCTGAAATCCTCAATGTCGCAGTAAACTTCCCTTGGAAGCCACAGGGCTGCATAGGGTCCCTCCAAAGACTGTTCCCTGGGTACACCACAGCAGCTCTCTCTAGGAAAGGGTACAAAGCAATACTCCTTATTGCCTGTAAGGGCAGCTAAGATTAAGAGTTCCACAGTCTTGGAGCCCAAGCGTCTGACGAAGTGGGATTTTCTGCCCCGAAAGCTCATGCGATAAATAAATCTGTTAGTCTTTAAAAGTGCCACAGGACTCTGTTTGTTTTTCTGCAGTAGACTAACAGGGCTACCCCTTTGGAACATTTCCACTACAATGTCCATGGCAAGGCTAAGACAACATTTCTGAAAATTTGACAGTGAATTTAATGCTGATGAAAGATGCTGAACTGAAAGTCTTGTAGGCCAGCATGGGCAGAGGCAATGTTATTTATTTATTTAATCACATTGGTCTTTGCTGCTCTCATTTCCTTGGTTGGCTGCATAACTTTTTTAAGACTCCCCACCAACCTCAGGCCCCAACCTGTCCTGAAGACTTTCCTGCCTCAGAACCGTCTACAACCAGCTGTAACTTCTTGAACAAAGGTAATGTCTGTTCTCTCTGTGGGAGAGAAGATCTGTTCTTCCCAAACTCTAATGATTTTCTAAACTGGTTCCTTGTATCACATGATGCTGCCAAAGCATTTCCTCAGTCAGTTATGACTACTGTGCAATCAGACAGTCAAAGAATTAAATAGCGAAGAAAACAGAAATTAGAAAACGATTGCCAAACAAGAATGACACTGCTCCATCTTACTTATTTCTATTTTCCAATTCCCCTTTATCATTTTCCTAAATCCTTCACCTACTTTATAATCTGTAGAGTTCAGAATGCTGCAGTCAAACTACACTCTCATTTTTGGAAACCAGATCCCCTCACTTTCACTCTTATTCCCTCATTTTTAATTTGGAGCTGGTTGAAATTTTTCAAACTTTCAGCTAAATTTTGGAACACTTTTTTTGCCAGAAAAGGTCATCCTTTTTTATCAGCTTTTTTTTGTATTTGGTTCTGTACCAAAGTCAACGCTGCCCTCTAAGCTCTCAGAGCTTCCCACCTCTGAAATCTAGTATTTTCTCTGTCCCCTTTTCTGCTTTTCCCTCACAGTAGAGAAGACAGGGTCTCAGACCTAGTAAACACAAAGGATATTCTTTACTGTGACCGCTGAGCGGCGCTCGGTTTCTCTGCTGGCTCTCAGACTCAAAAACATCTGGCATTGCCTGCTGTCACCCAACAGAGGCTGCCTAAATCCTGGCCCAGATCAAGCAATCTGGAAATGGACTGCTGACTACATTACACCTATGGAAGGTCACAATTTGTATGCACACTCCACTTGTCACATTTGACTGGAAATGTCACCCACCCCGACAGCCAGTCACACCTTCCCTTCAAACCTCACTTGAAAGGCTTTGTCCTGATATCTGACTATAATTGAGATGAATCCACACACCCCTTTCTTATACCCTCCCTCTCCACTCTCCCCTATAATCAGCACACAGACATGCCTGTCTACGTTACTTCCCTTTCACTCAAGGTTAAACGATTTGACTTTTGAGATATTTTGTATGTGCAAGGCTGTGGCCCTGGCTGGGTTCTGAGCAGTGAGAACCGAACTGGGAGATTTCTGGTACTAAAAGCAGAAATCCCTCTTTTCAGTGCTGAAAGACGTTATTCTTTTAATCAAGACCGTGGCAGGCTCATCAACCCTCTTATATGGCCCAGACCCCACTAGAGGGCAACAGAGTATTATTCGGAGTGGGTGTGGGTTACATACAGAAGATGCTATGTCAAAGTACATATTGATTAGACGACACATTTTTGAGGGTTCCAGATTGCTTACCTGGCTGAGATTAAGAGGCTGCTGCTGCTGGAAATGTGGTCCTGGCCGCTGCTGCCTATAGGCAATGGCTCCAGACGAGCTCCCTGAAGAGTGACCGCTGGTGGAGGTCACGATGCTGGAGGACTTGGACTTGTAGGAGGATGAATGGTGACTGGTGGTGACTGTGACAGGAAAGAAAACTCTTTTGTACTTAAATAATGTCTTACTTCATCTAACCAACCCTTCCCTCACTGCCTCGCCTCTGGGTGGCTTGTGAAAGGAGAAACACAAGAAAGGGTGCACTGAAAATGTTATAGGAAGGTATTTAGCCAACAGTACCTCTGGGAGCTCATAAACGTGGCCCACGTTTTCCCAAAGGCAACGATACATGTCCCACTATGTGAATCTCTAACTAGGTCTAGAGGCTGGTTTACAGAACCCTCAGGAGCGCCTGAAAGTATTCTGTGTGGGGAATAGCAGGAAGTGAGGAGGCAGGTGCCAAGGAGAAGGAGAAAAAGTTAGCGGCCTGGAATGCAGAACAAGGAAAACCCTTAGCCCGGTCAGCCTCACTGTGAATAGAGAGGGATAGCAAGGCAGAGCCTGTGCTCTGAGCCTTGGTGCACAGCCTCACAATGCCAATCTATGAAACAAAAGGACACCCAGACAGCTAAGAACCCAGCCCTGAAGGCGGGAACTGCACAGGAAAGTGGTCGATTTCCAAGACAGTGGAGGATTTGAAGATGGGTGAGCAAACCTGACACACCCAGCCTAGTGGAGTCAGTCTACTCTCCCCTGAAATGTTAGCAGGTTTGGATGAAAAATATAAGGAATATTTCAATATAAGGAACCCGTGTCCATTTTTAAGTAAATATATAACCCTAGAGGACAGATCTGGCGCAAGCTGTTGTACGGGCCTTCTGATAGCAATCTCTGCACTAGGGACCAAATTCTGTTCTTGGACCATAACTAATGTAACTGAGAACAAACTTAGCCCTTATGACTCTCAGCTACACTGAAGTGCCTCTGTGCAACTAATTCATAATGCAATACGCCCCCCAAGAATAGCTGTGCAACGTGTGTTGGGGGAGGGAAGGCACACAGTCTCTATATTTTTTTAAAGAACCTGAAGAGTGAGATTCTTTCAAGATTATTGTTTATTTCTTAAAGGAAGAAGTGCAATTTACCTGGTACCAAGCTATTGCATTCTACCAACACCTCGCTGGCCTGGGTTTTGAGTGGCGGCACGATTATAGTTCGGGGGTTCCCATTGCAGTGGGTCTCTGGTACCCCTTTTGTATCGTAGGTGTTCCCATTATTGTGTGCCCCACGGTGTTGCACTGAATAGGGGCTGTTGTTGCTGGAGGAATCAGAGTAGGGAGAATCGTGCACAGTGACACAGCTGATGACATTTTTTCTTTGCTTGGACAGGGTGCTGAAAATCAAACACAACGTGAAAGAAAGTGAATAGGCAAAAATTGTCAGAACATTCCATTCCATCCTCAAACTGCTCCTTTAACAATGGGGATGCCCATGGGCTTAAAGTTAAGCATGTGCTTCAGTGCTTTGCCGGATCAATGCCCTCTAAGCCACATCCTGTGCTCTTAAAGTCATTTTTTTTTTTTTTTTTTACTATTCAGGCAAAGGCCCACTGAAGTCACATGACCAGGGCTGGCCCAACCTTATAGGTGAACTAGACGGTTACCTAGGGCACCGGGCTTTAAGGGGTGCCAAATTAAATGGAAGTGAATTTCTTTCTCTATTTAAAAAAATATATTCATATGTTATCTCTTATAACATGTGGAGGGGAGGCACCAAAGCCTAGGCATACTTCGCCTAGGGTACCAAAAACCCTTGGGCCGGCTCTGCACATGACTTTTCTCTGAACAAGGAGTGAGTAAAAACCCTGAGTGTGGATCTTAAATTGACCTCACATGCCCAGCTTAAAATAGCATTCAGACACACTGCTAGATTTATTTTCAAGCTATTTACTATCTCGCTGCAGGAGAAGCTTGGTAGATCACACTATGCTAAGTTGCATATCTTACCACCCATACAGAAATGCAATGTTTCTCCCCACCCTTTAGCAAGGATTTAATAATAGATGTTACAGTGAGGTTTCATATGATTAAAATTCCATTATTACAAAAATATACTACATCCTATTTATTAGCACATTAGGGAGCATATATATATATATATTCACAAATACTTGAAACAAATGGTCAACTGAAGGAAATGAACAATGTATATTTTGCCATGCAGAATCCTGGGGTTTTATTTTCTTACTCATTCCTTCGCAACATTCAGTGGTTTGCAACAGGTTGCCTGATATTAGTGCGAATTACCGAGGTCCTGCTGTACCTAATCTATCTATGGCATCAAAGAAGTGATTAAAAAGGAACATCAACATCAGCATTTCTAGGATTATTGCTAGAAGTTCATTAGGCTAGACTGCACCAGCGCTGTTGGGATTCGCTCCACTACTGTGTCTAATTATTCCTGATGGTTTATCCTTCCCATTACGAGCTTGTTTAGAGAAAAAGCGAGAGAGAGGAGGGGGATGGGAGAGAGGGGGAAGATTTGCTTAAATGGCTCATATCCTTGACAGCACAGAGACCTTGACTACAGAAAATAGCTGCTATGTTTCACTGATTGCATTATGTTGTTATGGCAACTGAAGTTTTTAAAATGATGAAAAGAAATGGATAGCGCATAAAGAGCTAAGTAATTAGACTCAATAGTGGAAACACCATATAGAAAAAACCCCCCACACATCTCTTAACCTCTTGAGTGCCATTCTCCTTTTCTTTATTTCTTTCCTCATTGAGGCTCAGTTCAATACCTTCCCTCCAACACGTTAGCTCAAGAGAGGAGCTGATCATTTCGGACTCAGCCACTGGTGGGCATCTGGCCCTCTGAGGTATCCAAGTTAACCTAGGCAAATGCTGCAGACCTATAGCTAAGCGTGCACGACAGACAATTTTTATTTATTTGTTTGTTTATATATTTATTTGACAGTGCAAGAAAAAGTGAGCGACGTCTCTTCAGCAGCATTATTGGTTTCACCAAATCTCCCTGACAAAGAGACTTTCCATCTGCCCAGCTTTCCCTTGCTTCTTGAGTTTGAAAAGCTTTTATTTAATTTTTTGCTCTCAGCGCACTAATGTGCTACTTTAAAAACCAAATTATCTGGTGCGTGAGCCTGCAACTTTCTCAGGCGAGTAATCCTTACTCAGGAAGCACCATAGGTTTCAATGGATTTATGATTATTCCAGGAGCACCTAAAACCTTGATCAGGGCCTCATTCTTCTACAAACCGTGCAATACACATAGTGACAGACAGTCTCTGCCCTGAAGCACTTACAATTTCAATAGCCAAGAGAGATAAAAGATGGGAAGAATGGTGACTCCGTTGTTCAGGTGGGGAATTTAGGCTCAGTGAGATTAAGTGATCATCAAGGAAGTACAACACAGAACTGAATCGACTCCCCCCAGGAGTAAGGATTTCTTTTAAAAGGTTTGCAGTAACTGACTGTTACATTCTACAATTTAATCCCCTCTTCCATCAAGAGGTGGACAGGCTGCTGCGTTTGAAATGAAAAGAATGATGGCGTGTCTTACAATGACAACTGACTTACTTGAAGGAAGGTGTAACAATTTTGATATGGTGCTGCAAGAAAGAACATTAAGCTGATAAAAATGACTAATATGTCATCCATATTCCATCTGCCTAATAGAAATGCTATAATTTCACATTTACGAGGATCTGTAATGTTTGCCCTTTGCAACTGCCCTCTGCTGCCTGTGAAGGAGAGACGTACATTTTCTAACACTGAGTGTTATGACCTTTTATAAAGAAAAATCCAGTCAATGAACAGTGCTCTGACAACTGAGAAGGTTCTGGCTGCGTTTCTTTTATAGTCTCTTCCTTACATACGGGACTTCGAGGCTGAGCTGTAAACATTTGTGCCTGGCTAATACTTGGTATGCGAGGGGCTCAGCTGTGGGAGTGGAAGAGCATTTTTTCCTAGACATCAAATCTGTGTGTTTTATTATTTCAGAATTTTCATATTTTATGCAATTTTGATTGAGAGATCTTAAAGGCAGGGCCATCTTTTTGTTAGATGTTTGAACGTTACCTAGCAGAACCAGGCTGGAGCCTCCAGCCTCTTCCTATTACACCTGCATCTATTCAAGGCTGCTGCCTTTATTGCAGCTCTCCCTGCTACAGTCATAGTAACTCATGCATGCAATCTCAAGAAGGGTGGCAATCCACCCTCACAGATTAGCAAAGCAGCATCTTGCAAGTAGGACGCCAGCCCACACTGCCTTGCTGCTCTCGAACAGTATCTGTGAAAATTGCCTTTTAAGATGACTACGGTATTCTTTCTGAATTGCAGCTCACTCTATGTGTGCCTAGAGCAGGGATCAACAAAATTGGCTCCCAGCTAAGTGCCAGCAGTTTCATTTTTGGTCACCAGAGGGCACTCCTCCACTACATTTTCACAGAATAGTTAGGAGCCAGGCTACAAACCCAGGTCACCATGGCAATCTGGCACCCGGGATTTGCCCAGCCCTGGCCTAGAGCTTTTACCCGGGTGTACAGAGAGACAAGTTCCCTGTCCTACAGAGCTTGAGATCTAACTCAGACACAGAACTGTTCACGTCCAAGAGGTATAGAGACACTGAGAGTGTCTGTGCTCTCAAACATGCATAGACAGCTTCCAGCGACTTCCATCCAAATGGCATGGGTGTAGCTGAGAGACAGAATCAAGCCCCTTTCCCAAAAGGTGATCAATGTAGCAAGGCTTATGGGGTTTCTGAAGAGATTTGATGGAGGAAAGGGAAGGTGTTTGGGTGCACTGGGAGAAGTTATGAAGCCAGATGGAAGGGCTGCCTGGCCCAACGGTGTTGTGGAGCACCAACTTTTCCAGTCATATCCTAATCTGTCCGCACCCTGCTCCACATTACTGTGCAGTCAGGGCTTCCTCATCAGCAGAGCTTGGGCTGAAGGAAGAGCTGAGGTTAGAGGTGGAGCTGGATTGGGAGTAGAGAAGGGAAGAGGGCAGAGAAGTGAGGAATGAAGCTGAAGAGAAAGAGCGGAGTTCGGGGTGGAGTTGGACTGGGGGTAAAGTGAGGATTGGAGATTCAGCAGGACTGGGGCCTGAATGGGTGTTGGGGTGAGGTTGGTCTTCACCCCAGGGGCTGGCCCGGGCCTGGAGGCAAAGTAAGACTGGGGGTTGAACAGAGTTGAGGAAGGAGTGAGGCTAGGGGGTAGAGCTGGTTTGGGGGCACAGCAGGACTGGAAGCGTGGTGCTCTATCCCCACCCTCCATGGGGGCTGGTCTAGGCCCTGCCATGCACTGCCCTGAATGTTCCTGGGCATGCCCCACAGTTTGGGAACCACTGCCCTAGAGGAGTCTGTTTCTGTACCGCAGAGTGCCGAGCAGCTTGCCAAGAACCCAATGCCTGGTGGCACTGTCCAATGCACTGCATGGATAAGAGAGAAGGAAGACTCTCCAGCCAAGGGAGACCCAGCGTCCCCACAGGAGCGGGCTACAAGCAGGGACAGGAACAGGGTCCCTGCTGGGTATGGAAACAACAAATTTGCCCTCCCTTAAGAAATACCTGAATTGGCGCCACTGCTAGGGGGGAAGGTATGGAGACACATAAGGTGTTGGACGAGAACAGGTTAAAGATGGAAGCTGGGTTAGCTGTTCAAACCACGGCGAAAGCTGCCAAGATGCTAAGGGCTGGCACTACAGCTAGTGTAAGCCAACATCGTTCCAGGGAAGCGGAGTTCTACCCGCTGAGGACTGGGCCTTGAGGCTTTTAGGACTGACAGTTTTTCAGGAGTAGGATCTTCTTTTCCTAACTGAGAATATCAAGTCACAAACGATGCAAATATAATTCACAGGCCAGTATGTGTCTCGGTCTTCTACAGCTCTCAACTTGAGAGTCTGGCTCCTTAGCCCAAACTCATGTGTCTAGCTCTGGAGGCTCCCAGCTCACTTCCTTTGGTTGACAAAAAATGGCAACCAGTGCATAAATCGGCCTTTGGTTCAGGGGTATTTACAACACACCACCTTAGCTCTCTATAAACCACATCATGGCGCACTCTGAGATGGCCCAATGTACATAAAAGGATTTAGCCCACGACAGTTCCCTTCTATGGGCTCTGACAGTTCACTAACTTGCGACCTGCTGAATTGTTGCCACTTCAGAATGACCCATAGCAAACCTATTCAAAGAAAATTTAGAGTTAGCTCTAAACCCAGCAAAGTCAATGAATCCCATGCTAAGGCTGGAATCGCTGCTTATTTCAGTGCTGGGACTTCTTGATTTTATAAACATCAAGTCACAAAAGGGCACTTCCTCGCTGCCCTCCTTTCAATCACTTCTTCCTGCCATGCTCTGCTACGCTACAGTTAGCAGCATGTGAAATGATACCTTCTGCTGCTATTACCGCTGGCCAGTCCTGGGTGTCATTCATTCATGAGCAGCACACACATTCTCTCACTCGCTTATGTCCATAATTTATTCATTCCAAGCTGCACTTGTGCTTCTGTTCTATATTTGAATGGTTTTATTCTTCCCCTGTTAACTTCGGAAATATTTAATCAGCTGAGGATGTATCACTAAAAGAACCTACAAAATGAAAAGTGACGGAGGGGGGACAGCTCAGACTACTATTAGTGAGGAATGTATGAGTCTGGCTGGCCCCATTGCCCTAGTACTGGAGGACTTTAGTACAGAAACTTAGAAATATGCCAAAGTCTCTTAATTTATAAGGAATTTGTAAAATCTAAACTCTATTTTAAACTTCCTCACTCCTCCAAGGAAATCAAAGGACCTAAACTTCTCCCTTCAGGAGAAATAACTGACAGGGATGTTGTACTACAGCACAGTTGAGACAGTTTTTTTGGTCCTAGGGATGTTGAGCTCAGGGGAGTTCCTCTGGAAAAGACAATGAATTGCGAATGCCTTCTAGAGATCTCTTCGTGATGAAGTCATTGCACAAGCATCACCCTTCCTCGTTACGAAATGTCATTTCCCCTCTATTAACATTCTCACCTTCTAAGCGATTGCTGTTACAGGGCCCTCTTCCATACTGTTTGAATGAAAACCACTTGTTTGCTTTGCTGACATACGCTAAAGCAGACTAACCCTCTAGAATTGTTTGACTTGACCTTGTGACCCACCTTCTCTGTATGGATATATACACCTAACACACACTACAGTTTCCATTTCGTGCAGCCGATGAAGTGGGACTGTGCCCACCGAAGCTTATGTGATAAATAAATTTGTTAGCCTTTAAAATTGCCAGAGGACTCCGCGTTTGTTTTGCTGAAACAGACTAACATGGCTAAGGCCTCTGGATTTCTCCCCTTTGTAATGTCTGGCAAGGGTGTTAATAGCAGTCTCCAGTAGGTGGCACTCTTTTGTAATACTACATTGGAACCCATATGCTTCCAAAGAGTCAAAGAACTGCCCATGAAAACTGAAGTTCCCTGCTGCTTCTGAGAATGTGGGGACTAGCAATTTTTAAAAAGGTTATTGATTTTAAAATAGGTATACAAGGCTATACATAGATAGACATGTCAACAATTTAAAATATGCAGAAAAAAAGAAATTAAACAAACGAAGTCCTGGACTGCTACCCTGCATTGGCAACCTTCAAAATTTTCACTTGCACACCTGTGATTTCCATTAGATAAGAAAGAAATTCTTCCCATAGCATGTGAAATTCCCTTTACTCTTTCAAATAAAGCGCCTGATTCTGCTTTCTTACCAAGCCACTTTGTACTGCCCTGACCTTGTGGAAGTGCAATATGCAGAAGTGTAGGAGTAAAATTTTATTTTAAGGCTCCTTTATTCTGCCAGAGCACTGTAAAGGGGCATAACTGAGAATCAGGCCCAAAATGTGCAGGTGGGGCTATTTTGTCCATGTCTAGGTTACCAGTCTTTTAGAACTGGGACATAAGAACCATTTTATCTGCTAAGGCTCAATCTCTTTGCATAACCATAGCTAGATGTATTTTCTTTCTTTCTTTCTTTCTTTCTTTCAGAATTTTTAGTCCCACCCAGGGATTCTAGTATAGTCATGTCGTAAATTTAGGGCTTAATACAAAGTCCAGTGAAGACAATGGAAAGACTCTACCACTGACATCAATGAATTTGGATCAGCTCTTTAGTTCTGACTTAGCTAGTAAATTATGATCCTATACTAATTCTGTAACGTTTGACCACAAACATCTAATATCAATATCCGCACAATGCCAAATACTGTATGCCAAGTGAACCTCCTGGTTTTCATTCTACCAGCACACAATTGCTCATCAGGCTAAAATTTGCACAAATACATACAAGCCCAGTAAAGACTTTGCATGATTTTTCTGAGTGTTACAATTACATTTTGTCCCTGATGTACAGTTCTGTACAGCTGGCCACTGCTTCTCATCAAATGCAGATATTTCATTTGGATTCCCATTATTCTTTGAGAGGCACACATAGGATAAGGATGAGGAGAAACTTAGCTAAAGGTAACAAACTTCAGACAGAATACCACATATTAGATACTCAGCTGGTGCAGCTCCTTTGACTCAAATAAAAATACTGTTTGAAAACAGATGAGGATCCGGCTCTAGATTTGGCCATGTCAAAGGGCCACAACCAACTTGATTTAAATCTCTCTGATGTTTTCACCAAAGATATCTCCCTCATCCTGGACTGTCTTCTCCCTCTGCTTCTGTGACTCTGTCCCTTTCCTACATCTCCAGTCATTCTGTCCTGAAAAAACCCAGATTCAGGCTGACTGAAACTATCTGTGAATTCAGATTGAATCAGAAACATTCATACATTTTCATTCAACATTTCCAAAATGAAATGTTTCAACTATTATTTCAGAAGGACTTCCTTTGTTTCAGAATTTCCTTCAATTTAATTTAAAAAAATAAAATAAGTTTAAAACCCTGAAAACAAAATGAAAAAAATTGTTTTGAGTTGAAGAAAAAGTTTAATTTGATCTGAAATGCAGTTATTTCAATTTTTCATTTCATAGACAAAAACAAAAAAGAGTGCAGTTCAATCCAAAACATTTAAAAATAAAATTGGGGAGGAGAGGGGGGTTCAATGACCAAACAGAAAAATTGATTATTCACTTAGCCCTCATTTGGAGCTTCTCCTCTATCTGCTCTCTTCTGCAGCCTCCCTCCTCAGCCCACTCCTATTTTCACTTTATAAGTTATGCCTTCAAAACATCACACACTCTTCTGGGTTGGCATCTCCTAACACTGCTTCTCCTCCCCTGACCTCTGCTTCCTCATCCAGCCTCTCTTCCATGTCCTTCACACAACACCATGTCGTGCTTCCAGTTAAAAACGTAACATGATGAAAACTCAATTCCCATTCATTCTGCCCAACTCTCCATTTTCCACCCTCCTTGATAATCCCACCATCCTCCTTGTTACCAAGTCTCACAACCTTAGTTTTCAATTTCCCTCTTTCCTTGTCCCCACAATATTGGTTGTTGCTAAATTCGGCCAGGTTCTTCTTTGGCAACCTCTCTAAAATCCGTCTGTGCCCTTCCACACATTCTCACCTTGATCATCTCTCACCTTGAATACTGCAACTGCCTCTGCCCCTCACCTTCCAGCTTGCAACTTGTTCCCTTCCTATCCAGATATTCTTTCTGGTCTGCCATTCCAATAAGTCTGAAAGACTGTATCTTCTAGATAAATGCTGGAGGACTGGATGAGGTGAGAGACGATCTCTCAATTTTTTTCATTTAGTGGATTACTCTCCTCTTAGCATCCCTTCACTGGCTTTTTGATCTAAACTTCTAGGTCCTGCACAAATCCTCACCTCCTTACTTCTCTGATTTGCTCTCCTTCACCCAGGCCTCTCAGATCCCTTTGTATCGCTCTCCTGTTCTCATCTTTATACCTTCTCCCATGCTATCCACAATGGCTGGAATTCCTTACTCCTACTGCACCTGACTTCCACCCTCTCTTCCAAATCCTTCCTTGAAATACACTTGTTCTGTGACGTCAAACAACCAAAGCAGTGTTATAATAAACTATCCTGCACTGATTCATGTTCTGTCTATCTTTCTCATCATCTGGTACATGACAGGTCTGATTTTGAGAGGTGATGAGTTTCTACCACTCCAGGTGAGCTTCTATGGGTGCTCAGCATCTCTGAAAATGAAACCTTTATGCCTACCTTCTCTGTACAAGTTGTAAACTCATTGAGGCAGGCATCATCTCATCTGTTCTGTACACATTTTCAATGCACCATTAATAATTATCATAGCACCAAGATTCAGATATATAGATATCCCTGATGATTGAAGGCCAAACTGCCATGGAGCAGGTTCTAAATAAAAATGCTTTCATTTTATCTCTTATTACTGAAGGGAGAGGGTTAGAAAATTCCCAGCTGAGTTAGTAGCATAAAGATTCCATAATTATTCAGCTATTTGCAACTCATTTCACATAATAAGGTATTTATGACACAATCATTAGAGGTTTTCAAGACTAGGTTAGGAGAAGCACTGTATATTGAAGTAGGAGTGTGGTCTTCTTGACGGATGCTGAGGACTGGCCTAGATACAATAGCCTCCAATCTTTTTGTTCTATGGCTCACTTAGAAAAAGAGATCTGATCTTGAACCACCTGCTCTCCAAACCTCAGTTCCTCACTGCTCTGTTCTGTCAGGGTATCACATGTGTTTATATGGCCTCCATTACTGTAGTATCTGCACACCACAATCTTTAACATATTTCTCCTCACAACATCCCTGGGAGGTAAGGAAGTATTATCTCTATTTCATTGATAGAGATCAATACATTGCCCAAGGCCACACAAGAACTCTATGGCAGAGCAGGGAATTTAACCCGGTTCATCAGAATCCCAGGTTAGCACTTCTCCAATAACAGGGCCTGCACCGCGGGCCCCCCACGGCCACACTCTTCCTTGCTCCCCGCTGCCTTCGGCAGGGAGCCAAAGGCAGCGGACGGGCAGGGAGCACTAAACCCAGCCCCTGGGCTAGCCCTCCCCGCCCCCAGGGCGGAGCAGGCAGGCCCAGGGGCGGGGCAGGTGGCCAGGATCCGCCTCTGGGCCGGCCTGCTCCATGTGGCCAGGGCCAGCCCTCGCCGGCGGGCTGCCCTTGGCCGGAACCGGCTCCCAGCGGTGGCCTCGGGTTCCCGGCTGGGGCACCGGCCGCAGCAGCCTGGGGTCCTGGCTGCGGCCGGCTCCCCACATCGGCGGCCCCCTTTTCCAGGGCCGGGGCCGGAGCTGGTGGCCTCAGCCTCCCCACCCAGGCTGGCTCCCTGGGGGGGTGGAGCGGCCCAACTCCCCTCCAGCATGGGGGGAGGGTGGGGCCCCACCTAGGCCAGTTGGCCCTGGGCCCCGCTCCCCCCACGGGACAGCGCTGACCAATAAATAGATCATGCTAACTTTCCTGTCAAAGTGTTTCTTTAGGGTGACTGCCAGGAACTGCTTTCCATGCCATTGTTGTTCCATCCAGCATAGATTCTGTACCAATGGATTACTAGATTATTTTATTCTAGGTGGTCTTTGAGTCCCAACCCTAGCTCCTAAGACTCCATGGTCTTTCTTGCACCCCAATCCCCCCGCTGGGGTACAGAATCACTGCTCACCTGATGGTTGCATGCTTCTGTTCCTCTTCTTCATCTGTGTCACTGCTGATCGTAATGACACTGACTGCAGGGCTGGGGGTGTCGGGAATGATTATCGTCTGCCGCTGCCGCTCCCGCGTGGTGCTGGAAGCCACGTCTCCCCACCCACACGTAACAGAAGTGCTGCAGGCAGGGGTGTTGTGTACCATGGCACAGCGAGGGGGTGTGTTCTCCTTCACACGTTTTGATCGCTGAGGGGAGCTGATGGCCTGAGAGGACGAAACCTCGTATGTGGACACGTTTCTGAAAATGAGAAAAACAATCAGTTGGTTAAAGCTCAGATTGCTCAGCCCTTCCTACACTGGTGACTTCTGATTCCTGGCCTCACCTCTGTCACGCTCCTCGCTGGGAACACTGCAGAACTCACCTTTTCAAAGGAGAGGACTGGGAAGGAGTGCCTCGCATCACTAGAGCTAGCTGAAAAATATTTGGGTTTCTTTCCTGTGGAAAATTTAGATTTTTTTTTTTTTTTTGGCAAAAATCTGAAAAAATAAAAAATGCTGTGTGAAAATCAAAATAATTCAGTTTGGAAATGTTGCCTCATGGGATTGCTTTGACCATGGTGCTTCCTGGGAGATGCAGTCCAGCCAGGAAGCCCAGCACACTGGAAAGAATGGGAGCATGAAACATCTCTTTTATAATTCGCACGAGGCACTATTGCTATATTTCCAAATCAAAATATTTTGGTTTTCATCCAAAATATTTCAGGTTTTCAAACAAAAAAAAATTAAGTTTTCCATGCAAAGAAGATACTGTCCACAAAAACAATTAGCTGGAAATCCAATTTTCTGTCCAAAAAAAAGTTTGGACAGAAAATTTTTGCCCAGCTTTCCTTATCTCTACAGCGAGGCTAGTGGATGCAGGGTGGAAGAAGGAAACAGGAACACCTTTCATCATGAGAGGGATAACATGCCCAGCTTCCTCTTTTCTATCATCCCAATTCAGTCCCTTACAATAAATGTAAATAAGCAGAATAGAGGTTCATTTGCATCAGGAGCCTAAACACAGGGCCTGCCCATCAGAGGGTGGAGGCAACAAACAGCCCTTGAATGAAGAAGGAACGCATATTCACTAGTACTCACGGCATTATTCTCTAAAGTCTTTTTTTCCTTTTCCCTTCAGCAGAATATTTTCAGAGTTAAACAAAAAGTCAAGTTCTGGTTCTTGTTCCATTTTACAAGCAGGTTTTGGCTGTGTTTTTGGTTTGGCCCAAAAGCAAACCAAAGGAATATATGGTGTGTATCAAAGGGAAGGAATTATGGACATATCACACAGCGCTGACTTACACAGGGTTCTTTGCATAACAAATGACTGCACAGTAGCATTTGCAGTGCTTTCTGAATACCAATGAGAAACACAGAGTATCCTCCTCTCAAAAGAAGCACATCCCTTGCATGGATACAAAAGCAACACAAACAATGTAAAATAGAGAATTGTGGAAAGCAGCTGCTCTGAAAGTGTCTGATTCCTTCCTGATGCAGATACCTTGTGTGTTAGTGGCAGATTACGGAAGGTGAGGGGGAGATACTATGCCCAGATGTATTGTGATCTATTCCTTGTTTTATTGGCTTGTGGGGTCTTAAATACCTCTGTTCTGTATTACGAATGGGCGAAGACTGCTGGAACCCACCCAAAGTAAATGAAACATTACACATTAGAGAGCAGAAAAGAAGAAGGATTTGGACACTAACATCTTAAATACAGTGGAACTGGTTGGGAATTCAGCGCAGTTCCTCTGGCCACATTCCACCCTCCCCACCACACTCCCCCACGAACCACAAGCTCCTCTGTTTTCCACCACTCTGTAGGTGCACCTACACGATAAAATAAATCCTGCAGTGCATCTCAGAGCTCAGGTTAACTGACCCAGGCTTTCCAGGCTTGTGTAGTGGGGCTCAAAATAGCGGTTTAGACCTTCATGCTCCTCCATCACAGAGTTTCAGAGCCCAGGCTCCAGCCTGAGTGGGAATGTTTACACTGCTATTTTTAGCTAAGGAACAGGAGCCTGAGTCAGTTGACCCAGGCTCTGAGGCTCGCCATCGCGGGCATTTTTTTGTTTGTTTGTAAGAGCCAGCCATTTCTGTGTTTCTCTCTCTCCTTCTTTCCTTAGAAAAATTCAGATCTCTTTAAAGGTGCTGCTTTAATAGGCCTGATGACTTCAGCACACTGTCCACAGAATGTCCAGCACAAGAAGGAGTGAAGCATACTTCTCACATACTCACTCCTCTGCTCACTAATGTGTCCACCCACAGAGATGACCTCAGGAGGGAGAGGGCTTACTGCCCATGCATTCTTGCATGTCATGGGCCAGAACCTGGCTTCACTCCTAAAGGGGAAAAACAGCCATAAAGCTGATGGATCCAGCCCCTGGAGGGTTTCCCCATGCAGAAGAATCTTTGGTTGGCATTAGGACTTCCATAGTGACTCCTATGCCACCTCTCCACTCCCAGACCTTGGTAGAGAATAGGTCCTTATGTCCCCATGATTCCTCAGCTGCTAGAATGGACCCTTGAGACCTGTATAAGATAGAGCAGCTAAAGGATTGCTTTCATGTATGCCATATACTGTTGTCCCATGCCTAGGATCAGGGGATTTAGAGTGGTTTAAGGCTATCTTTGCCCCTCATTTTGTGTCAACTGCATCACAGCTGGGCCAGAGGATCTATTCCTGCATACATGCAGTCAGCCATTTGCTCCTGAATGGACATATTCTAGGTGCACATCTTAGGTGCATTGTTTCTGAAAACAATGGCCCTTTGATGGGATGACAATGTTGAGGAAGTGTGGCCACCTTTAGGAGCATCACTGAGATCAGATAGAAGGAGAATGGTCACACCTTTTGTCTGTGGATATGTTAGCCTCGGAGCATACTCAACTAGTATACCTGAACAGCATATCGTTTGTTTTTAGTTAAGGTGCACACCATACATCATGTAATACATGTTATGTATAAAGTGTTATTCACAAAGATCCTGACTCCCCTGTCTTACACCTTATACCAGCAGAACTGTGTTCCACAGAACACTGATGTTCCACGCAATATGAATAGGTGTTCCGTGAAAAAAATTCAGTGCTAATGATATTTTTCCTTCTAAAATATTAAATCTGAAATGATGTGTGTGTCAAAAATACTAAGTACTATCATTTACACATGGGTAAAATGGGTGTAAAACAAACGGCGAGCATTTCACACCAACTTTGTGCAGGGGTAAACAACTTTCCTCTGCCAAGCTCATAATATCTATCATAAAAGTTTTTTTGTTTTTTTTTAAATCACAATGACTGTCGTATAATAGTTCACGATGACCTAGGGATAAACTTTATTCTGCTTCTGGTGATGTCAAAAAGCTCCTCTTATACTCCTGTACCATCCCCGCCTGCATTTCAGTGCCGCCCCCACACACCCAATTCCGAAAATAAAAACAAAAAGCAAGTAAGAAATAAGTTGCATAAACAGAATACAGATAGTTGTGGGGGTGTTGTGGGGATTGGGCAGCTGGAGGGAGGTAGTAAAGGATTTGATTGGCATTAGTTTGACTTGCAGTTCTGCCTCTTGGATATAGTCATCCCAAACACGGGGCATTAAAATTGTATGCCACCTCATCTCATCATGCAGTCTATATTTATACCTACTCTGTTCTATATATAGTCACTGAAGTGGAAGGAACGGGGCTTTTAAGTGGTTCAATATCCACTAATTCTGCCAAGACATCACTTTAATGGATTTAAATAGGCACATGTTTGAGTGACTTTACCTCTTTCATAGAAAGCAGAGCAGAACCCTACTACAGAGAAAATCAGATTACTAGGGGCCTGATCCTTCTCTCACTTACACTCGTTCAAGTCCACCTAATTTATACAAAGTGCACATGAGAGAATAATCGGACTCTATGTTGGGAAAAGGCATTTCTTCCCCTCTCTTTAGAGCCTTTCCGCCAAAAGTGCCATTGTTGTAAGTGCATGCAGCTCCACCAACTTCAGCAGAGTTAGACCCTCTTTGCCAGCAGTAAATTTGGCCTTCGATCCGTAAGCTTCCATTAGGTCCCCGCTACTTACCTTGTAGATGATTGGTGCTGCTTGTTTTTCCTGGAGGAAGTGGTGCTGGTGGGCTGTTGCCTCATGACATGAGCCACACCCACATTCAAGGGCTGGGCTGCTGGAAGAGTCACGTGACTAGCTAAAAGCGCAGGCTGTTGCATGATGGGATTATAATGGCTGCCATGAGCGTGTGTGTTTCTGCAAGAGGAGGGAAATAGGAGATAAATGCATTTTAAATGAGCATCAGCTCTTTAAAAGGCTTCCATTAGCCTAAAAAATGTCCCCGGCTAACGGTGACCTTGGGCCGTTGTGCTTAGGTTGCTTATTTTTTCCCATGAAGAGTTGTTTTCCTTTGTTTTTAAGAGCTCTTTACTTCCTTGTCTCTCGGGATAGAGGAGGCATGCACATATTTTATGTTTTGGACACATATCCCATTGGAGCCATTCAGTGCCAGTGGGTGTGTCGGCGGAAGAGGGCACTTGAGAGTGACGCATGTCTCCGTCTCCCTTTCCCCTAGCGCTGAACTCTTTCCCTCTGTAGTTCTACCCCTCCCTGCCTGCCTGCCTGCCTGTCAAACAAGGGACTCAGCTCAGTACCAAACCAAACCTTCTAGGTGGCAGTATAAGTCACTGTCATCCCACTATAGCAATGTGCCTATGGATGAGGCTTAAAACCAATACCCACGCATACATTCATACTTTGTCCACTTCGTAACTTTTTTCTATATAGCTTGTTGCTCTGCCACCATATCCACCTACATGCTCCAATCCCCTGCTGTCCTTCAGGAAGACCTTCTCCAGCTCCTTCAGGTGAGACTCACAAATGCAAATTTCCCACAACTCAGATGTCACATCGGGCTATCAGAAGAACTAATTGACACTCACTATGGTCCATGTGTTGGGCTGAGATGCCAACTCACAGTGGAGTAGCACCATCCCACCAGAGTTGTTCTGTGGAGCACCTGAGTATGGCAAATAACCCAGACCATCGGGCCCACTCTTCCAACTTAGGTTTGACTTAAAGATGATCTGCACAGCCCACAGGCAAAAGGAGAGGAGACAGCCTGCTGAAAAAAAATCTTCCACCCACCAACTGTTCAGCTGAGAAACTGTCCTGGAAAGAAACTGATGCTTTGACCCAATATTGATGTCTTCTTATTTTCTGGAATAAGCCCCAGCAATGGAGCAAGTGATAATCTGACCAGATTCCTTTGGGGGTGGACAATGACACACAGATTGAAACTCCTTGATTATGCCTTGCTTGTAAACAACTCTCTCAGAGACTAGAAGACCATAGTTAGGGCCTCTTTGGTAACAATGGCATTCCACCTCTTTTTGCTAAGTACAAAGGGTGAAAATGAGACAGGTATTTGCCATTTTGACATCGCAGATAAATTTGCTCCAGGGGCAAAGGCTTTGGCCTTAGGAAAGCCTTGAGGAACTCCCTATTTACTTGCTACTTTAATCCCCTTCCTTTCAAGCCTTGCATTGCAGCTACCATCCTCACTTCTGCCTCCTTTCAGTGCCTACTATCACTAACCCTCTGAAGAAGTAGGAACGACTTGGCAGTGGAAAGACGATCAAAGGCAGACAGTGAGGAGAGCATCACTGGAGAAGTTCCAGGAGAGATGAAATAAACCACTAGTGGAATGATTTAGGGAAGGGTTCACTATGATATATGGATTCAAAGTAAGTGGCCTGAGAAATGTCTCTTCATCCCTAATCCTTTGACAAGGGTCAGGATTTCACAAACAGTTGCAGCACAGACGGGACATGGGCAGAATTTCATTTCCACTCAGCCTGAAAACTCCGAACACCCCCTATCCATGCCTGCACAGAGACTGCAAAGGGCCAAAGCTCTCATGCCTAACTCTCCACAGACATTGTCCCCACCCCCAATATCCTACCTCTCAGGAAGTTTTCACCAGTGCACAAAATGCTGCAAACTGAATCTGGGATGCAATACAGCAAAGAACAATAGGGCTATCGCTATGCCACCTGTTAAGCAAGCCAAGATGGATGTGGATGGTTGAGAAAAGATGCTGGGATCAAGAAATGAGTGTGCACCTTTCTTCTTCTAGGAAGTTATCTTGTCACAAAGACAGAGCTGTAAGGAGCAGCTTAAGAGAGGCTAGAGTTGAATGTGGCCTTATGCTGTATAGATCCTTTCATACTCAAGACAGAATCTGAAATCACCTTACAAATCAAGTCAGTGACTATGCAGGCAAAGACTGCACCCACCGTGCACTCAGTGTTATGCTATACACACACCTTGGGATATTAGAAACTACTCAGACAGAGGCGGTCAGGCAGACACACACACCTAGTGGGCATCTAACACACAGAATACTCCCGGGGTTCTTGTTTACCTCCAGTCTGCCAGCGGCTGGGTCCCCGCCATGGTCTCTGGTATGACAGTTGCGTGCTGGACTGAGGTGTGGGTGGCTACTCCAGTCAGTTGTTGCCAGGCTGGAGGGAGCAGGATCTGCTGGGTACCACTTGGCCAGGCCTGCTGTTGAACAGAAGAGAAGCCGATGGTTAATAAGAATCGCCATTCATTGCTTTGGTGCCAGCCCATGCATGGGTGGAGGCGTTAGTGCTTTTAGGAAACTACAGTAAAATAGTTTTCAATACAGAGCACGCAAAGGAGTAGATTTCAAGACAGCAGCTGGGTCACAGTTCTGGATGGGAAAATGTGAACTGGCCTGAATCTCAACCCAGAACTTTTTATTTCTGTTCTTCAGATCAGTGTGGCTCAGAAGGTCAGATTACCAGCAATTAGAAACATGGCACGTTTCTAGCCTCAGCAGATCAGACATATTTTCCTGGACTGGTTGCTGTCTTCAAAGCTATTGGTTCCAGGGCCTTCTAAGTCAAGACAACCTAGGTCACCTATGAGCTAGGGAAACCCTAGGCTGTTAAAACTGGAACAAAGCAGCTGGCCAAATGCCAACAGAGACCATGCCATACCAGAAATACCTTCTTCCTTGCCACCCCAAACAGAACTGAACAGAGTATAGAGACTCTTTGAGGATCATGAAAGGGAATGGATGGGGCTAGGAGGATTGGTGGAGGAATGGGAGAGGGATTTAAGGGTCAAAGAGGGAGTTATGTATTTGGAGTCTTGCAATAGAGAAGGAGAGAGAACAAAAAGAATAGTTGGAGGAAAGGAGCTGAGAGTCAGGGGAGTGGAAGGATGGGATCAGAGAAGAAGGAAAGAAGGAAGGATCTAGTTGGACTGGAAGGAAGGAAAGAGAAGGATGGGAAGGAAAAAGAAGGATGTGATGTGGAATAGGTCTGGTGGACAAATAGATACTTTATGAGATTCAGATAGGTTTATCCACACAAAATCTACTTCACTAGTTCCAGTTAGCTCACATCTAAAGCACAGATCGGAAAGTGTGAGATTTAAAAACAAAATTCAAACAGATATTACCAGAGGCAAAAAGAGTCAGTTCCCTACCCTTAATCCTGACACATTTGTGATGACTATAGGCCAGATTCTGAGCCTCTTCCTGACATTCCTGACTATACTCCCAAAATTGTCTTCTTGACTTCAATGGGACTTTTCTTGGAGTGAGAGAGCTATTTACCCTGAGTAAGAGTATCAAAATCTGGTTCTGGATTCATTTCAGCCAGAGGTGCTTTAGCACATGTAAATCACTCAGATGCAAAGCAGCTGGTTACTTTAAACAAGTACAGGGAACCCCAATAACAACTTCTGATGCATGAAAGGTGTGAGTATCATGTTTTCACACAGACTGCAAAACAGTGGATTCTAAGAACCAATGTCCATTTTCTCTGACTTGCTCAATGGTGAAAGAGCATTCAGGGGTTTGAAAATGAGAACTATGCTGGAGTACAAAGCATGAGAGTCACTGCCTGGTCTGAAAATTGTTTGGAAGCACAGTCCTGACAGCTAACAGGCTTTGGTGCTCCAGTCTGGACAGACAACGTCTAGACCAGAGCCGAGGGTGTAATTTCCAGCTGAAGCATACATACCCATGCTAGCTCTAAGCAAACTAATGCATTCAGACTAGAAACGTAACCATGGTGGCACGAGTACTGGGATAGGCTAGCTGCCCCGAGTATGATCCCGTCTGAGAGCCTAGGCCCATATTCTGAGTGGCTAGCCTCTCCCACTGCTTGTGCTCCTACAGGTATGTCCATTTGAGCTGGAAATTACAGCTCCTGCTCCAGGGTGGACACACAGAGTTATTTCTTTTCCACAGAAAGTATTAGCCAGAAATGTACATAAGCTATGCCCACTAGCAGAGTCCAAGAAAGATTCCTTAGAGTGGTTGGAACACATTTTGTAACTGTGTTGAGTTACAAACACAAGCAAACATGGTGAAACTGTAATTTTGTTTGAAAATGACTTCAAACATAGTTACAAAGTTGACAGGGTCTAATAATGGTCTATCTTTGGCAGGAGACCATTTCACATTAGGTTTTGATTAATCCATGGAAAGGGATAACAGGAAGAGACGTTGTTAGTAATAGCATCTAATGTTGATGTAGCATCGTTCAAACAATACATAAGGATTAGCTCATTCACTGGTGTGGTGAAACACAGAAGCAGTTTAACAGTGCACAACAAATTTCCCAACAATTCAGGACAGGAAGTGAAGGAGAATATTGTAGCCACATGAAACTGCAAAGAGAATTTGACGGAGCCAAAATGCAAGTTGCTCAGGAAGTATTCTGCCATGCTTGTTCCTGCATAGTTGTATTTTTACTCCATAAGCAGTTCCATTGAAACCAATGGGAATACTTGTGGAGTAAAATAGAGAGTTATTAAGTTAATATTTGCCCAGAGCAAATGAGTTAACAAATCTTTTCTTTTAAAAAGTTCTCTGAAATCTTTAAGGACTGGAAGTGGTCAAGATCTTGATTTTAACTCACTTGAAAGGTGGCATTTCCAGAATCAGTGTTCTTCCAACATTGGTTCACCAGTAACTCAGAGGGAAAAGTACCATTCTAGTAGATCACCATCATCATCAATTTTTGGGTCTCCCATCCACACTAGGTATGTCTACACTGCAATTAAACACTACATACAGCTGGCCTGTGTCAGCTGGGTTGGACTCACGGGGTGCGTCTACACTTACAAATTAAGTCGATTTAAGCTTGCTTAAATCGACTTAATTTAATCTGTGTCTACGCTACATTTTCCTTAAATCAATTTAGGCAGCAGCTTAAGTCAATTTAAGGAAAATTAAAGTCGACTTTATAAAACCTACTTTAAAGTCGACTTTACTGGCTAAAGTGACTTTATTAAATCGACTTAGCCAGTGTAGACGCAGATTAGCCCTAAATCGACTTTAAGTTGACTTAAAGGGCTCCAGGGCTCCCCCACTGCCCTCCCTGCCAAGGTGGCTGGCACAGGCAGAGCCTGGCATGCCGCCCCACAGGGCAGGACAGAGCCCTGCCCACCCTGCTCCTGTGCCCTGCCAGTGTCCCTGTCCTGCTCAGCCCTCATTGTAACCAGGTACAATGGGGCAAATCCTGAGCCCCCTGGCACTTGGCAAGGGGTGCCCCCTCTGCCACCAGGGACTAGTCCCAGGTCCACCTAGCCCCTAGAAGTCGACTTAGGCGTCTAGTGTGGACGCTCTAAGTTGATTTGGCAGGGTCCCCTTTAAGTCGATTTAATTTTTGAGTATAGACATGCTAAGTCGACTTATTTGGCCAAGTGTAGACATAGCCATGGGGCTCAGGCTACAGAGCTGTAAAATTGTCCCGTAGATGTCTGGGCTCACATTGGAATCTGGGCTCTGGTACCCTCCCTCTCACAGGGTTCCAGGGCTTGGCTGGAAACTGGGTCCAAAGGTCTACTGGGCAATTTTACTGTCCCATGAGTCTGAGTCAGCTGAAACAGAGCAGGATCCTTAACTGCAATATAGACATACTCAGATTGGCCCAGTCCAACCCTGTTTACTTTCCAAAGGGGTAGCCGTGTTAGTCTATTGTAGAAAGACAAAAGAGTCTTGTGGCACTTTTAAAGACTAACAGATTTATTAATCGCATGAGCTTTCGTGGGAGAAAATCCCACTTCAAAGCGTCTGACGAAGTGGGATTTTCTCCCACGAAAGCTCATGCGATTAATAAATCTGCTAGTCTTTAAAAGTGCCACAAGACTCTTTTGCCTGTTTACTTTGTGAGACCTTGAGAAGCTCACAGCTTGCCATATATTTTTTGTCTAATTGTATCCCCATTGCAAATTTATTTCTAATTTTAATTTTATTGATAATCACTGAATTCTGACTGTTGAACAGCCCGTAGGGAGAGGTGACCATTGTATCTGCTTGGTATTCATGAAGGGCTGGTTTCTATAAGCAGAGTAAATTGACCTTTGTCACGACTGCTAGTCATTAACATACAAAAGCGAATTTTTAAGAGGAATAACACTTATATATAAAAACGTAATAGTTTCTGCTTATGCCCCCTTTAATGTTCATCTTTCCTTCCTTCTGTTGTTCGCATAAGTCACAAATACTCTTCTGGAGAACAGCCCTACAGATTGGTACATGTTTTCCTCAATCAGTCCTCTTGAGTCACCTCCCCCTCCATGAATGGGGTTTGCAGTCAATTATGAGTCTGGCCTCTCTAAACAACACTATATTTTCTAATCAAGACTTAATGGGCACCAAGTGAGAACAAATGGCTGATGAAGTTATAGGGCCAGGGCTGGGTAACAGGCAAACATCATTTCTTACCTCCCTGAACGCCCTTTACAAAACAGGAAGTGAATTTAGTGCTGACCTCTCTGGGGAGTGAACTCCTCAGATTAGCCACAGAACAGGTACTGTATACAACGGGCCATGCCACTGCAAGCTTTCCCCATTCTGACCATCCAATGTGCCTCAAGCGTGACCTGAAGAAATCATCCCTAAGGATCTTTGTGGGCATTAGTTACTCAGCTTCTCTACTGAGGCATCTAAGGGGTGGCAGCTGATGTCTACTGAGATGATTGTTTCTGCAATGGGAACATATGACTGCAGGGAACTGGACCGAGACCATCATTTCATTTCACACAGATCATTTAACAGCTATTGGTAGGAACAAACTTTCAGCAAAAACTGGCCTGGGCTGAATTCAAAGCAAGACATGGATAAAGTCATTCCCCAGCCCATTACCAATGATCTAAGCCATCCAGTCCCCAAGGAGACATTTTCCGTATGGGAAGGCTTGAGGTCTTCCATGTGAGGCATTTACAGGGCAGCTGATTGTACCGTTTTCTTTTTCTCTACTGCCTCCTTCTGTCTTAGTTTCTGATCAGTATTTCACAGGAGAATCTGAAGGTGAGCTGCAAGTTAAAGAATCCCTGACATTTTTCAAAAAAAGTCCTCACGCAGATTCCTCCTCTTAATAAAACATGTTTTTGACTGGGATTTTTAAAGGAACCTAAGGGAGAATTAGAGCCCCAAATCCCACAGAATTTTTTTTCCCTTCTACACTATTAGACTATTCTAATTTTGATTCTCCATTGGGCTCCTTTGAAAACCCAGCCTTAATGTCCAAAACTGTGTATCAACTAGTATTTAAAACACAATGGCCTAGATTCCGCCCTCAAATGTGTATGCAATCAACTTCAGTGAGGAGCTGCATGGTGAGTCTGAAGGCAGAATCAGCCAAGTGGCTCCTGTACTTTCCCTAGCCTGTAGGTGTGCAAACTATGGCCTGCGCACAGGAGGTGGCCTGCAGACTTGCATCACGTCCTCCAGCTGGGCATGGCTGGAGCATGGTGGCTGCTCCCCACTCCTGTCCCTGCCCCTTCCTCTACCACTCTCCAGCCCATCTAGAGGCAGATGTGGCCCTCAGGCTAAAAAGTCTGTCCACCCCTGCCCTAGCCACTGCACAGCACAGCATCCAATGCTTTGCAAATAGTTGCGGCGTGACGGACACTGCATAACTCCAAAATCTGTTCCATAGTAATGGCAACAGAAAATAGGAATCATTCAGCCTCGCAAACAAGTCTGCAAATTACATTTGTCCTCTCCATACCTTCCCTGGCATTTTCTAAACTGATGTTCTTAGTCCCAGAGCCTGAATCTACCTTCTCCCCTGTCCCCTCTGCAAGCTGAGAAGTTACATCCCTGTGTATGCATCAGTCCAGGCGGACTACTGCAGATATGGCCCACGGTCATCTTGTTCTGATGACTCAATTAAGGAATCACATAACCTTTTACAACATGGCCACAAATTCTACCACCATGATGACAGGGCAGCTTAATGGCTCTAGTGCATGTAGACAGTCCATGCGTGTTCAGAGACTGAGCCATGGAACTCCAAGACATCAGCGGCATCCCTCCGTAGGGTCATATCGGTACCATTGCGCTGGGTCCACCTTGTGGCCTACGTTGTAAGTAGTCTCTGCATGAAGGTATTTCACCCTGTTCCTTCCTAAGTCAGATGCAGAGATTCATTATCTACTGCTTGCAACACAAAAACCGTCTTGTAGCCCCTCTTGTTCATGCCCACCCAAAAATACCATGCTTTCCGGTCTTGGAATTGTCTGCATTGCTGAGTCAGATGAAAGGGCCACTATGGTGGGCCACTCTCTATCTTGGCCACATCTGCAGAACCAAGGCTGAAAAAGATACTCAGTCACAGGGTCCTGGCGATGTGTTCACAACACTGTACTACCACAAAGGACTAGCATCAGCAGGCCGGTGGATAAGGGGGGGGACAGGGATATTTTTGTTTTTAAAACTTTGGGGTTTTTTAAAAAAAAAAGTCAACAAAACTATCGCTGCAAGCCTGCAAGAGGTTACCTGAGTTTCCATGCTCCTCCCACGTCCTTCCTGTTTGGGGAGGAAGTCTGGATTTGTTCAGTTCTCCTCCTGTTTAGTGCCTAAATCCAGATGCAGTGTCAGAATCCAAGCCCAAACTCTCTACTTATCAGGTAAGGACCACTGAATCACTTCATCAGCAGAAAAAGATTGTTGGGGTTGGTCCATTGGCACAATGCATTGTGCTGCCATGTCTACTGCTTTTGAGTAAGATTACCCAGGTCCCTGGTGTCTTGAGCCTAGATCCAGGTGAGGAAAGTGGGAGCAAGACCTTTCAGCTGCGTAAGAGTAGCACGAATGGAGGTAGCTCTATTTATTCTGAAAGGGCTGGTGGCCATCAAGGAAGGCTTCTTGCCTAGGAATGCTTTTAGGAAGCAGTGACAGAAAGAAAAGGCAGGAGTGCAGAAGACTCCTGAGGGAGAAGGGAAGGAAGGGACAGCGCTGCATCAGGCTTTTCAAAGTGTGAAAACATCAATTTCATGCTGGAAAAATGCCCCGGAAATACATGGAGCCCTGTCTGTTTCAGATGATCATGTGGTGCTGTCAAACTGTTAGCAAAGACAGGAATCAGAGTCTCATTTCACCTCTCTGCCCTCACTCTTTGCACGCAGATATACTTGCTCATGTGGGTGAAAAGGGACCCAGTAAGGTTGGGTGTAAGGGCTTATTTTCACCACCCGCTTTGCTGGCAGCTGTTTTGTCTAACATTTTGTCTCTGCAGGGACAATATACAAAATACAGCCCCATCTATCACTGCCGTGACGGCAGAGCTTATCCAAGGGTCTCAGGGTGAGGGATTTTCAGTCATTTGCAGAGCCCTGGTTCCTGGAGGATAAATGAGAATGAATTGAGTCCTGTGGCACTATTAAAGACTAACAGGACTCTGTTGTCTTTCTACAATAGACTAACACGGCTACCCCTTTGGAATTTGAGAATGAATTGTAAGGGTTTGATTTTGGCTTTCAGCCACTGCCCCTGCTGGGGTATGGTGAAGAAGGGATGAGTGCCTAATGGCTGCTCCTGGAGACTTTGTGACATATGCTTTGTCCACACTTACAGTAGCATTTAGAGTACAGGTGCTACATGGGTAGCTACATGTGACAGTGAAAGCAGACTGCAGTCACACTTGTCACCACAGTGTGTGGCTCTGTGCAGCTGTGAAAGCCTCTGGTTGGGGAGTCAGCGTCGCGAGAAAAAGACGTGGCAGTTTCTCACTGCCAGGGCCTTTCATTGCGTTGTACAACCACAACGGCACGCACTGCATGTGTAAATACACACTGCAGAGAAGGCAGGCATTCACACTTGTCATTGCAGCTGTGGAAGACTCGAGTAGGTGGGAGGCAGCGAGGAAAGGCTCTGGGGCTTGTCGCTGCATCAAGGAAAGGTTCTGGCAGGGGGGGATGAATTTGTGCAAATTGCACAAGCTTAGTTTCAGTTTGCACATATTCCTATTCTTAACTTTGAAAACCTGTCCTTTTTGTTTCCATGGCTCTGGTTCTTAGATTCTTGTTTTGTTCTGAACAGGATACAAGGCCCAACTTTGCCAGCCTGAAGCTTATGACAGGCTTCAGCAGAGATGGCGTCCATTCTGCGGCACACTTATGCCAAGAGACAGCTTTGTAACAAAGATTCTTTTATACTGGGAATGGGCGGGGCTCTTTGTTAGCGGGAATCGCACAGGCTTTAGGTGGTATTTCATTCTGTCTTCGCCAGATAAGCTCAGCTGGCAGCTGGCAAAGGAAAGTAATCACAATAACACTGGATGGCACACCTAGCCCAGGCGATCCAATGCATGGGCAGAATTTTCAGCTCTGTTGATGTATGAATACAAATTAACATTCTGATATTAAGCAGTGCATGATGAGCATATATTTTACCCCTGGATTACGTTTTCCAGGAGGCATAGTGAAGTTTCACATGCCTAGTAGATTTGTTTGCTATCAAAGACATTCTTGATACTGATGGAACAAATCAGTCTCAGACCATTAAAAAAAAACAAAAACGAAACAAAACAAAACAAAATAAAACCCCACGGAGTTAGCCAGATTCACTGAAGCTGGCACAAGAAGGTCTGAATTGCACCTCCTCAGCCAAAAAGTCAGGGATTTACCTTGGATGAGGATAGGCACTCTTGCCAGTTCCAGCCCCCACTTTGGGCTTCCATGATTGAAGAGTCATTTATCCCCCAGTGCCAGTAGAGGGTGCTGCAGAGATTCACTGACTTAGCTGCCCTGGCCCTTCCCTCTGCCTATTTACCTGTTCCACTAATCAAGAACCAGACAACATTCAATAAAGCTGAAAGAAAACAAATTTTAAACTAAAACACACAATTTACCAGTAGAACACATTTCCCAAGGCGCATTGCCTTTTCTGCAGAAAAGGCCCTGGGGCTTACAGTGGAGAAGAAGCAGGATATGAGTTAACAGTGTGCCCTTATTGATAAGAAGGCCAATGGCATATTGGGCTGTATTAGTAGGAGCACTGCCAGCAGATATCCCTCTGTTTGGCACTACTGAGCCACATTTGGACTACTGTGTCCACTTTTGGGTCCCCCACTACAGGAAGGATGTGGACAAATCTATATACCTAAACAACAGTGGTATATATGCACGGCGGGGACGCAGCTGCGCGCGCAGCAGCTGAATCCACATCTTGCTGAGACCAGGCTGGGGAGATTCAAATCCCCCGCTCTGAGCATGCTCAGACAGAGTGTGCTCAGGGTGGGAGCGGCCCGGCCGAGAAGCAGCTCTGCCGGCCGTCCCTGCAGCTCCAAGCCTCCGGCCAGGTAAGGGGGCTGGGAAGGGGCTGGAGGGAGGGCTGGAGAGGGTTGGGGGGGACAAGGAGAGTGGCCGGGTTAGAGGGGTGTGGGGGGGGGG
>ML685838.1:5506470-5532304 GCA_007922175.1 Pelusios castaneus
AGGATGTGGGGGGCAGGTGATTGGGGGGCCGGTGATGGGGGCTCTGATGAGGGAGTGGGGAGCTGGGGGGTGCTGAGGAGGGGTGGGGGGCCGGTGATGGGGGCACTGAGGAGGGAGTGGGGGGGCAGGTGATGGGGGCTCTGATGAGGGAGTGGGGAGCTGGGGGGCGCTGAGGAGGATGTGGGGGGCAGGTGATGGGGGGGTGACGGATTCTGCCCCGGTGTGAGAGCTGCAGGAGGCGCCACATTCACCAGAGGCCGCCTGGCTGCGTGGACCGGCCGAGCCAACGTGGGCAGCCGGGGTGTAACGGGGAAGGTGCGTGTCCGGGTCCCTCGGCGTCTCCGAGCTCATTGCTCTCGCCTGGGGGCAGCCTGGAGTCTGTAATGCCGGGAGTGCAGAAAGCCCCCCCACAAGGGGTCCATTGGGACGGGGAGTTCCCAGGGGCCCGGTGAAAGCGTGCTACTCACTGGCTTTCTGCGGTTGCTGCACAGAGCAGCTCCCACATGGTCTGACCTGGAGCCAGGACAGAGAATCCCTGACGGCGCTGTCGAGCCAGGAGAAGGCGGCTTGATTGCTCTTATGGCTCCAGCCACCGCCTAGGACCTGCCTTCCTCCCCCCCGCCCCCTCCATCCAGCTGGGTCCTCTGTACCAGGGACGGATCCTGCAGCTGGAATGGAGGGGCTGATTCTTCAGCCGCTGCCCACGTGGGGATCCAGTCCATCTGTATAACTAAACCACAGTTGTATATATGCACGGCGGGATGTGGACGCAGCTCCTGCGCGCGTATATAACTGACCCAGTTGTGCGCGCGCAGCAGCTGAATCCACGTGCATAAGCCTGTGGATTAGATAGCTCACGCGCATGGCTGCCCACCCTCCCTCCCACCCAGCGGTGATTACCATTTTTCAATTTGCGATTCTTTAGAGAATCGGGGGTTTACTGGTTGGAGAGAATCCAGAGGAGGGCAACAAAAATGACTAGAGGGCTGCAGCACTTGACTTATGAGGAGAGGCTGACGGAACTAGACTTGTTTAGTCTGCAAAAGAAAAGGAGGAGGGGGGATTTGATAGCAACTTTCAACTACCCAAAAAGATGTTCCAATGAGGATAGAGCTAGGCTGTTCTCAGCAGTGGCAGAAGTCAGAACAAAGAACCACGGTCTCAAGTTGCAGTGGGTGAAGTCAAGGTTGGATATGAGGAGAAACAGTTTTATTAGGGGAGTGGAGAAGCACTGGAATGGGTTACCTAAGAGGTGGTAGAATCTCCATCCGTAGAGGTTTTTAAGACATGGCTTGACAGAGCCCTTGCTGGAATGATTTAGTTGAGGTTGGTCTTGCTTTGAGTAGAGGGCTGGAGGAGATGACCTGTTGAGGTCCCTTCCCACCCTAGTCTTTTACAAGTCTATGATAAGATGCTATAGGACCAATAGTTAGTAGGAGTCAAAGCAGTATTAATGGTTAGTTCTCACCATTGGCCTGACACAACTCCCACTGACATCTCCCCTTGATGTCAATGGGAGTTGGATAAGGCCTTGTAAAGAGAAAGCTTGAGAAAGAGAGTGGAGTTGTTAACCGCTATATTGTTAGAGGCTTTCAGAAATCGGAAGAGGCCTGCAAGATGAAAGGGAGATTGAGGAAGGACAGATGCTCCATGGAAAGCTGGAGAAGCTCATGTTAGTGCCCCACTATAAAACTGACCCACAGAGGGACTGGGAAAAAAAATACTTCATCCTCTCCCCACTCTGCACAGCTAAACTAAATGAAAAAGACTTACTCTGCATTGGACTATTCCAGTGTCACCTATACTTGCGCAAGGCACATTGACAAAGCCTCAGGAAATTACCTGTGCGAGGAGACCTGGCTGGATCTGAAGAGGCTGAGCCCCTGGAGCCTGTGTGACAATCGGAACGGCATTCTCCATCCGTACAGAATACCCGGTATGCTTTGAAGGGGAGGCTTGTAATCCTGTTCCGCAAACGGAGAAGAAACAGAATTAGTTGTCAGCAGCCCTGCTAAGAAGAGGGGCCTGATCTTCAGAGAAAATAAGAAGTAAATAAATAAATATATTTTGAGGTCCATTCCAAAGCATTTGGTGATGTGGATTTGGCCCACAATCCATCTATTGACCACCCCTGCTCTACAGCCACAACTCTAATTGAAGTCAACAGGAACTGCACATGCTCAACACCTCTGAAAATCAGGCTCTCGATTCCCACTTATAACACCCAGACAAATTATTACACCCCAGCCCAATGAGATCTGTCAACTTCTGGCATCCACGATACACTCCAAGGCTGAAGCAAAAACACACCCAAGGACACCAGGAGATTAACCCTTTTTAAATCTTGTGAATGCTTTTGGAATATCTTAAACCTAGTAGAGGACATCATAATGTAACTCAGTGGTTCTCAACTACTGTGTTGAGACACATTACTGTGTCGCCACAGAGCGGTAGGTGTGTCGCAGAGAGCCGGGGAGATGGCTGGATTTGGCCTGGAGGAATGGGCTAGTGTGTCCCATAGGGTCACAAGATGTCACCAAGTGTGTCAGGACCCGCAAAAGATTGAGAACCACTGATGTATCCTACAACTTGAGGCACTTCTCTAAGAAGGGGGAAGTTAATGATTTGCTTTCTAATTAAGCCTGTTGTTCGCCAGTCTGGCTAGAGACAACCACCACGGATGGCTAGATAAATATGCTACAAGGTGAAAGTGCTGCTTGCTGATGGAAGTGGGAGATCGTGACTCTAGACTTGATTAGGATGTAAACGTATATCAGCAGAATGCCTTATCGAACACATTCTGAAACTACAGTGTCGACAAGACGTTACAGACTTTAACACATGCTAAGCTAGTTGAGCTGGGGAGTCTAGGCTTCCAATGGTATTAAAATTACACTGCCTTGTATACGCTAGCATTTTAGAACACCCTGGTTAGAAGGTGTTAACGTACACGTTTCTACAACACACCTTTAAGTCTGAGTCATGACAAATGCTTTGAGGGTCATTTTAACCAGGTGTCAAAGAGGTGAAACAAAACTTGCCTACTTCACAAGAGTGCCCAGGATTTACTTAACGTGTGCAAAATTCTCAAGATCCTTGTATAAAAGGAGTAAAGAGTATTGACAAATATTACCGGTGATTGAACCTGCCCCACCAGGAGCAAATCTCAGGTCTTATCTAGATTGAGAATTTGTCTCGGATATAGCTCTTGGCATAACTGTTCAGAAGCAACCTCTGTCATAGATGGGCAAAGTTGCTACGTGCTTCAGTGCAATGTACCCTGGTTTCATGCAGGAGAATTGTCCACGGGTGCAAAGAGAGGCTATGCCTGTCTATTCTAATTGCTGTGATGCAGCTGCACTGACAGCTGGCTACTGATGGCCATAATAGGGACAAATCTCCAGGCCAGACATCTTACTCTCCAGAGCTTTAGCCTGCTGAGTCACCCTATGGAAACTGGATCACTGAGTAACCTGGGAACTGAAGAGTAAAATATTCAGTTCTTTTCATGTTTGCCAAAACACAGCAGAGGTTCCTCAAAGTACCCTGATCAGGGTGAGGAGCAACAAGCATCACAATAACACTTCCCCACCCTGAGTCATCAGCAGCACCCCAACTGCTCTAGATGGTCTCCTCACGGCCAGATTTTCTGCCTTCAAAAAGATCTGCTGGAGGGAGTCCTCAAATGAGATTCCAATCAAACTGCAGAGGGGCTGACTGTGGGGGTAAGCCATTTCTTACCTTGGAAGCCTTGGGGGCATACGATGAGGGCTTGCTGGAAGGGGTCAGGCCGGGCACAGATCTGCGCCGTTCCCGTCTGCAGGGGCATGCTCCGCTGAGCCACTGCGGCCATGGATGCTGCTGAAGGCTGGTAGAGTGCAGATTGGTAGTTTAGTATGGAGACTTCAGGGTTGGCTAAGGAAATAGTGGCACTGGTGGAGGTGGGAGCCAGGTTGGTGGCCTAAAGGAATGATGGGAATTAAACAAAAACAAAAAAATAAGGGAGATGGTATGTTGGAAGAAGCAAATCTAAAAACCAATGAATCTTAATAAAACCAGCAAATGAAAAATAAATGAGGAGCAAAACAGAAAACTGTGGCACACAGAAGCAAGGGTGGGTGACATGGGAAAAAGGAGCTGAGTAACCACAAACAGTGAGGGCTTCTACCAATGGGGGCTGCTTTCAACCCTGCCCCCCCCCCATCCCAGTTCAGGGAAGTCTCCAAAATGGAGCACATCTCCTGTGGGTTTGATTTGGGAGAATAGGGTGTCGACAGGAAGAGGAAGATATTCAAAAGAACTGGTGACAGAAAATCAAGCTGCTCTGTGAATGCTTCTGCCACTTCCTGTGGGAAACCTGGCGAGATTAGTTCTGCCCCCGACAGAAACCATGTAGAAGTATTTGGAGAATCCCACGTATCCACCCATCACAACTACACACTTCTTTTCCCGAGAAAACCGAAGGCAGCACTTTTTTTTCCACTTCAGAGAAAAGCCCCCAGCATTAGATGTTGGAAATATAAGAGACAATTGGAAACCTAACCTAGGGGCAGGAGATGAAACAGGAGAACTGGCCCAAAGGTCTGGTTTTTGACTTGCAATAACAATGTCTCTGATACTGGCAGAGCCTCACCCAAACTTTGCTTCTGTTTGAAACATAGGGACAGATTCTGCCACCCATATTCAAGCTAAGCAGTGCTAACAGTCCTATTGGAAGGAACTTTTGATGGCATAAGGAACTACTCAGTGTGATTAAAACAGATGGTGCTTAGTCCTTCAAGTATTAGGGATGGTGTTTGGTTATAGTAAATGGTGCCAGTTGGTGCTTGGAAGATGTTAAAAGCAGCTGGAATTTGGGAAGTTTGTAAGTAGTCTCATGCTCCAGGCTGAGTTCCAAAAGCAGGCAAGAAAGAAAGGATTCCTGTATTTTTAACCGACAGCCCACCACATTTAATCATGACACACCAATAACCTATCACTATGTACCATTGTGGTGCCCACTGCTTAATGAATCATTCAATGGGACCTTTTCTCACCATAAATAATAAAGAACCAAGCCAGCATGAAATCTGGATTTCCAAGATACACAGGATCACTTTGCAAACCTGGGTAGAATCTTCTGGAGCTTCTATTCCTGTGGCACCCATCACTGATGCCACAATTACATTCACCACCCTTAAAGATTCTTGTTATAACATCAAAACAAGGTTCCTGCACCCAGGAGCTCTACAAAGCCCTAGGGATGATACCCTCACCATGCTTCAGTCTTCTACTGTCTTATCCAGGAATACTTCCCCTTCCCTTTAACAACTGTAATACAGCACCGAGGAAAACAATTTAAGCTGCTGTTTGTTTAAAATATGCCACCGCTGTACATATTGGGATCAACTATTGAGCCCCCTACCCCCCCACACACACGCTTTTAGGAGACCGAAGTGTAGGCAGTAGACATGAATCTACCAACTTTGACTGCAAGCCCTTTGGGGCAGAACTTACTGTGTGTACACACAATGCCTAGCCCTAGAACAATGGGTCTCCATCTCAATTAGGACCTCTAGACCCTACTGTAAAGACAAATAATACCCAAGGAGCAATTATGCCACTCAATACTAAGGAAAGAAGTGATAGTGCTTAAGTTTCGATGGAACTGCAGAGTACTGTATCTGTCATCTGAGGCTTTAGTTTTACCTGTGCAGTAATCTGAATAATCATTCCTGTCTGCCAGATTGTTGCTGAGTGCAATCCTAGGACGCCGCCATCAGATTTTTTTTTAGACCAACCTTCCAGGGATGTGGGGCTTGTCATCCCAAACAAAATTTAAGACGCCAACATTTCGCAGTCATACTAATGCCATGGGAACTAATTCTCCTGTATAAAATACCAACGAACTAGACAGGGCTCAAGAAGGAGAGCGATGTCCTCTAGTCACAAGATAGAAATGAACTATCTTATTGTACCTGTACTGAGAGGTCCATTCTCCATTTTCTAGGACTCTCTACCTCTCAGGACATGGCTGTTACTGATTTCCTCACCTGGTTGTGGACTGTGTTCAGCTGGTTGTTAAAGGTCATGGTCAGGTTGGTTGATGTGCTTGGGGCCACATGGGTGATGAATGGCGTCTTGCTCTGGTTTACCGTGTCATACATATTCACCCGCCGCTTACAAATCTCCATGTTTTGGAAACAGGACTTGACGCTGGTTAGAGAGAGGGATGAGAGGATGGAAAAAGAGATGAAAAAAACCCAATGAGCATAGTTAACAGTTAGCTATAGTGGTCTAGCTTCAGGTTAGCATTTCTTTGATGGCTGAGCCAGGCAATGAGGCCAGGGTTGGCACTCGCTAGATTAATCAATGTTTCCCTACTTTGTTTGAATGTCCCCTTCTCCCCACAACCAAGATTCACACTGCTTGTAATGAAAGGCCACTAGCTGGCACTCAATAGAAGACTGTTTTACTTCAGATTCTTGATTCCCCCATTCAGTAAGTCATAGTCAGCAGCCAAAGCTGTCAGCAGGCAGAAAGGAGGGAAAGAAAATCAGATCAAGAAATATGAGGTCTTCTTTTTTAACATGACAGAAACTGCAGATGTGGGGAGAAGGCCGGCTAGTCTTCACTCACTTGAGATTCCTTGTAAGGCACTTTTCAAAGTCTTTCCCTCTTACAAGAGGTTTTTGCTTGGTGTGGTCAATGAAACGTCTGAAATCTTACTCCATGCTTTTAAAAAATGTTGTTCATTTGAACTCAACCCTGAAAGATGCTCAACACATTGGCCCCACTCCAGCACAGCACTTAGGCATGGGCTTAACTTTAAGCATACAAGTAGTCCCAATGAAGCTGTAGGGCTAAAGGGTTTTGCTCACTTAGGGCTTCAGTGTTCAGCATCTTCCACGATTGAGCCTCAGGGTTGTCCCAACTTGAGAGCCAACACTGGGGGAATGTTTAAATCCCCTCCCGGACAATCCTTCTACGCTACCAAAACCTCCTACTTATAAAATACAGTGTACATGCACACACATACCCGCATGTGGCAGTGAAAGTATTGAAAAGTGCAATATTCTGTATCCTCAGTACATAGCAACATTCTAAGTGTGCAATATAGATTATAAATTACTTCTGCCCCTAGTACAGCACATTCCTTTTGAGACAGATATGCATTATTATTATTTTATTGTTACAACTGGGGAAACTAAGACACATAAAAGTTAAGGGACACTATTGATTTAAATATGGGCAAAATCTACTGACCTGATCAGAACCTACACCAATCAATTGAACGCTGTCCACAATCAGCTACTTTTCAATATTCTTTTAAAATACAATTCAAATGTGTTTTTTTTAATCAGATATTTCTCCCATAGTGACTGCTACCCAAACCTGAAGCTAAGAAGCTGACAGTGAAACTGGCTATAACAGAAACAAAAATGCCTTCCCTGATTTTCATTTTCTAAACTGAGAAAAATTACAAAAAGTAAATAATGCGCATCAGGATTGAATTTGCAAAATTATTTCACTTTTAATAGTCTAAGCGGTTATCAGTGACATAGGTAAAGATGAATGTTTATTTATGATACTTTCCATTTAAATAAAGGTGCCTCTGACCAGAGAGGAATGGTCAGGAACAGAACCCAGATCCCGTGAACCCTTCCCCCCACCACCCAGAGAGACCATGCTTCCTCTCAAAAGCCCAAGAGCTATTTGGTTATGATTATATCTGTTCAATAATTACTCAATGTTGAACCAGATATAAGATAATACATACATACTTTCATTATGTACCTACTTTTTTTAATCTATGAAATACAGGTAATCTAGAAAATATTTAGAAATCTGTGTAAAAGTCAAAAACATCTACATGAAATAAATGTAGAATACTATTGCATGGAATTTTTGGAAGGTTTTAGCAATTAACTATTTTTCAAAGAATTGTATGCTAAAATATTGAAAACAACCTACTTATATTTCACACGATACTACCATTGCATGTTATGAAAGATTACTACGAAATATGACCTGCTCCCTGTAAGGTAGTGCAATAATATACTGCGTATTCAAAAACATGCATGGAAAGGTAACCACAGAGGTCAGGAAGAATGTGGAGTTTCCAACAATTTAAGATCCATGCAACCGGAAATGTGAAGTTGGGTGCTGGACTCATTTTGCTTCCGTTTTAGGACTAACGAGTACAAAGCCTCAAAAGTTCTTGGGACCTGTAGTCTTTCTGTGAAGCCTGTCACAGTAGAAACTGCTGCCAGCAGCTATGCTCTCTCTACATTTGTACTTCTGCTGATTCCTCATTCACTTTCAAGAGAGATTCCAATCCCCAGCATCCCTGGTGACTTTGAAATTCCTATTCTTGAAAACAGGGACACAATTATGGGCATAACTTCTAATCAGCCTACTTGCATTAGCTAGTGCTTGTTGCAGTTCTGACCAATCAGCATTTCCAATGGAGGAGGACAGAGGTTATATCCTAGCTGGCAGTATGTTTAGCATCCAGACAGGCCCGATCCTGAAGCTCTTAGTCAGACAAAACTTTCCACCAAGTTACAACTGAGTAAGAATTTCAGCCTTTGTTCGGAGTTCTGCCCAAGTGCGGCATGAGTAAGAACTTCAGAAATGAGGCCCTGATCACAGTCCACTGAAATCAACAGAAGGCTTCCTGATGGTAATGAACTGGGCCCCAATGTTTCTAAAATTTTAAGCCGTTACCGCACATATAAAAAGGACTGTTGCAAACGAGAACATGATACTGCAAATATAAAAGTAGATTTTTATATATTGTTTCAAAATTTTCATAGAACACTAACTTACTTATAAATAGCTTCAAATGAAGGTACAGTTAATTGCTATAAACAGAGAGAAAATATCTCTTGCTTTGTGATCATACTGCCTTCATCACTTCAGTATCTATTTATCTTCTATGGTACTTACATGCCCCCCCATTTGCACAGCGCCTGAGCACCTCACAGTTTTTAAGATACTCATCCTCACAACAGGAGGATGGCTTAAGGAGGCTTAAGTCGACTTAAAATACTCCCCGTCTACACTGGGCTTTCCATAAGTAGAATTAAAGAAAAGTTAGTTTGAATTAATAACACCTCATTTTAATTCGAACTAGCGCTTAAGTCGACTTTAAGTCGATTTAAGCCAGTGGAGATGGGGATTAGCGCCTTGGTGGAGCTTATTAAGTCGATTTAAAACGTTAAGTTGACTTAATAAGGTCGAAAAGGGGCCACGTCTACACTTGAAAAGTTAAGTCAACTTAATAAGGTCGACTTAAAGTTGACTTTATTAAATTGACTTCATAAAGTTGATTTAACTTTTCAAGTGTAGACATAGCCTAAGATGTTCAGGCCTTAATTTGAGAATGAGGCCCTAATGAACCATGTTTTAACATCCCTTTCAGGCAAGGAAGTCTTATTTCCATTCTACAGATGTGGAAACTGAGGATCAAGTTATTTGTTCAAGGTCACATAGCAAGCCTGTGAGAGAACTGGGCACAGAACTGAGATGTCTTGTGTCCGGTTCCTTGCTCTAAATCAGGAGTCCTCAACAAGGGGGCTGAAAACAAGTATCAGGGTTATGACCACACTTTCCTCCCCAGATTTTTAAACAGAGAGTGGTCCTGATCAGACCCCGGCTAAATGGGAGAAAGTTTCTGGGAGGAAGGGATGAGTCCCAATGTGGATAATGTTAAGAACCATAGCACTAATCCCCAGAACTCCTCTGCCACATGTATAAGTCAAGTCAATACTACTTGCATTTACTTTTTCTATATTCTAATGCAAATGTTTGTACTTATTGAATATTTACACAGTACTTAGAATAAAAACAACGAGATTCCTGTGGCACCTTAAAGACTAACAAATTTCTTCAGGCATAAGCTTTCGTGGGCTCCAAACTTGACACAATCAGACTGGGTCTGAATAAGGACTTGGAATGGTTAGCACATTACAAAAAGTAATTGTCCCTGTTCACACAGTCTCACTTTCTAATCAACTGATGTGAATGGGCCTCATCTACCCTAACTGAACTGACTTTGCTAACACTTGCCTTCCTTTACCCTGGCAAGTGTATGTATACCTCAACCGTAGTTTCCACTTCATGCATCTGACAAAGTGGGTTGGAGCCCACGAAAGCTTATGCCCAAAGAAATTTGTTAATCTTTAAGGTGCCACAGGACTCTCGTTGCTTTTGCTGTACACCAGACTAACCCGGCTACCCCTCTGAAAAATATTTAGACTGCCATGCATCAGCAACACATTTCTTATTCATATTAAGGTTTTTTTTCTTAAACAAAAATTAAAAACTTTGGGCGCATAAATTCCATAATGGTGTCCCTTTAAAATACTGTTTCTAGGTTCTTTTATCAATCCAAATGTCCACCCTACAGACCAGTCTCCCCACCCATCCTCTCCACCTGCCTTTTCTCTCTGATAACCCAGCCCAAGGCAGAGAGAAGGAAGCGTACTGTGTGCTATGGGGAAAATCAAGCAAGTGCGTCATGGTGACAAAGGGGTGGTTCAGAGTTTCAATTGGAGTTATCCTTTTATCCGCATCTATCGTCAACATCTTCTTTAACAGATCTATAAACTCCCGCCGGTCTGCCTTTTCCACCAACATATCGCTTCCTTCTAAATCCGTTGTCATATTCACCTGGAAGAGAAAAGACAAGGACAACAGTCAGAAGGGACAAGCAGATGGTCAGATTTCCAGCAGATCATTTTCTGTCCGACTCCAGCACGCTGCCATCTCCAGAAGAATAGCCGCTGAGGTCACAAAGAAGAATCTGAGCTGGCAAGTCAAATCATCATCAGGCTAGTTGCAAAGCAAATCCCTACACAGTATTTAATTCGTTTGAGTCAAAGGCTAATGAAGATCTTAGTCAACCTTTGCAGCTTCTGTGTGATAACAGACAAGCTCTGACAATCACTATGTATCACAAAAAGTACTACACAGTTAGACTACTTAATTATTTGTCCTGCAACAAAAAACTAACCTCTCCACTCCGCCCCCCCCAAACAACCCCCAAGAAAGGAAAGAGCTCAATAATTGTATGGGGCATGTGACATTTATATATCTGGTGCCAGAAAAAGCCTTTATATTAAAATGTTTCCTGAAGCTATGCCTCCGTTCCCACTCTTTAACTAATGACGCTAAAATACCCGGAATTATCTTACACGAACTCTGGATCACAAATCCTGTGGGTCATTTTGTTGTCATTAATTTTAGTAGCCTCTAACCAACTCCGCTATTACAGCAAAATAAATAGATAATAATAAAAAGCACTTTTCCTTTATAAATATCAAAGCACTTTACTAAGTGGGTAAATCTCCTCCTCCTCATTTTACAGATTGGGAATTGAGGCACAGAGATGTTAAGTGACTCACCCAAGGACACATAGGAAGCCAGTGGCAGAGTTAAGAAGAGACCCTGGTATTTGTGACACTCCTAGTCATTCATCCAGACTGCTTTCTTATGTCACTATTATGACTATATCCGGCCGTGTCTGTAGGGACCCAATGCAATACATGGTAACTGGGATTTGGCTGGATTGGTGCGGACCTGGGGTTTCTCAGGGGGTTGCGCAAAGCAACATGCGCACAGAAATGATGCTTGGCCCTCTATATTTGCCATGTGCTGAAGCACATGGAGAGTTCTCACTCACTACTCACAAACACTCTTACCTGTGCCATATCATCCAAACAGTTGAAAATGTACTTCCTTGCTTCCTTCGACTTAATCCCCGTCTCTGCCTCATGATCATCTGGTGTCTGCTCAAGAGAGGGGAAAGCTAGTTACCTGAGCTGCCCTTGCATCTCTGTAGGGTGATATGCCAGCTCAGATGGATCTCACAAAGCCCACCCCATAGAGACAAAGCTACAGGCATAGTTTGACTTCTGTATCCAGGGGAGGCAGCTCCAGTCAGGCCAATGGGATTGCACATGGGGGGAGGGTGCAAATTCCATGCCTGCCTATGGCTTGCAGTTGGGGGGGGGCAATGCTCCCCTACCTCTCCCCCCAAATTAAACCATGAACAAAGCCACCTGTCTCTTCCCTGAACTGGTACCCAAGAGTAGGCAAACACATTTATATAGCATCTCTCATGCCTATAGAATCCCAAAGTGCTTTACTAGCTAGACTGCAAACCCACCAATATGGAACACTACAGCTCTTTGTCCCTTCCTTCGCCTTTTTCACTCTGGGAACTCATCCGCAGCCATGGTCAGAGCCCTAAGTCTCTTCTGAGACGTTCCTCTTTTCGTTCTGCACACACCGAAAGCACTGTGTCTCACTCTGTCAGCCAGAAGAGTGAACAGGATCTACCTCACAGCCTATTCACCTTGCTGCGAGGTCTCACTATTGATAACCCAGACACTCCCTTAGCAGTTGCAGCAGAACATGTTGCTACCACTGATCCAGGAAGCTTTTGTACTACCTATTTTAATAGTTAAAATGGAACTGTGTGTGTTGATTAGATAGGTAATAAAAAGAAATTCCACCCAGGGCTGGTTAAATTAAACATTCCTTCATGAACTACAACTTTTTCTCCCACAAAAGCTCATGTGATAAATAAATTTGTTTAGTCTTTAAAAGTGCCACGAGACTCCTTGTTTGTTTTCTCAACCATAGACAGTGAAGTTATAAACAACAGCCCGAGGTTGATAGATAAGGACGTCACTCGCTATGGGTATGTCTACACTGCAGCGAGTCGTGGAGTCCAGTCAGCTGACTCAGGCTCATGGGAGTTAGGCTACAGGGTTAAAAATAGCAAGGTGAATGTTCCCACTCGGGCTGGCCCCCAAGTTCTGAGACCCTATGCTTTTGACAGGTTTCAAAGAGCCTGGGCTCCAGTCCAAGTGGGAACGATTACACTGGTGTTTTTAGTCCTGTAGCCCAAGCCCAGAGCAGTGGGCCTGTGATCTGAAGCCTGCTGCGCAGGGCCAGATTAATCAGTCTGGACTGCCCCCCACTCCAGGCCCCCCTACCACAGGGGCCCTCCTGCTTGCCTCCTCCTCCCCCCGTGCATGGGTTCTGTCCCTAGGAGGGGGCCCTGGGGCCAAAGGGCACTCCCGGCTCGCCCTGCTATGGCCAGTCTGCCCTGGGGATGGGGGAGCCAGCTGACACACAGCGCAGAGGCCTCCGATGCAGCCCCCACCTGGACCCTTGAAGGTTGCATCGGAGCAGTGGAGGCTGCACCGTACCCCAGCCTCCTGGGCAGAGTGAACAGCAGCTGGCCTGCCCCGCTCTGCCCCTGGGATGGACCAGCTGGCCCAGGGGTGGGGCAGGCACTCAGAGGCGGGCCTCCGGCCCCAGGGCTCCACCCCCACCCCCAGCGCCGACAGGGCAGGAGCACTCTCAGCACTCCTGCTCTGCCAGCGCTGAGCGGGGCTAGATTATCGCAGTGGTTTTAGGGGTTGGAGCCCAGGGCTCCCGTTCTGGCCAGGGCCCAGGGCCCTTGTGATAATTCGGCCATGCATCCTGCTTTTCTTTGCAGTACTGACACACCCTTGTTCAACTAAAATAGCCCCATCTGCAATACTCCCAGTCTCAACAGCTCCTGATTACAGAGATTTGAAGGTTCACTTTGGACTTAAAGCTTCTACAATGCAGCGCTGAGCACTAATTGCAAAGATGTTCGCCAGTCAAGGGCTGCATATTTTTGTTACAATAGTTTTACCTCAGCTCCTACCTGTCCCAACCTCTCAGTTTTGGGAAGTGTCTCAGTACACTGCAAAGAGATGAGACCCAAGCTCTGACTTAACAGAATGTCGCCTTATTTCCAGTCTACTATTGCAAGATGAATGAAACAAGGAAACATCATCCTACCTTTAGCCTCCACAATGGATACGGCGAGTCTGTATCCCTGTTGAAAAATCGTGTTGTCTTTGTCCCTGAACTTAGCAAATACTCTGCTGGCAAGCCTTGTGTCTGTGAAATATAGCGAATCTGTAAGAGAAGGATGAGAAGTCACTGTTCATCCTGTGAAGATCTGTGGTGGTCTTCCTTTCAGGAAGGCAGGGGGCATTTAAAACAAAGAGAGAGAAAAGAGGGGGTGGCATGTTGGCTTTTTTAAGGATACACTACAAAGAAAGAAAGAAAGAAAGAAAGAAAGAAAGAAAGAAAGAAAGGAAAAGAAAAAGAATTCTTGTAGACTTTAATGGCATTTCTACTGTTATCATTAATGTGTCAGGACATTTACCCTTAAAGTCTATAAAACATCCTTCCTTTAGCATATAGTCTGTGGGAATTTCCTCCTTTATTTTTAGACTTTAAAGGTATAAGCAAATTCCCACCCTTTTTAATGGTGTGCTCTTATTGACTTAGAGCTTTTTATGGTAAATTCTTGTCTCTATAAGGTATGTCATTTCAGTAATTTGGTACTTGTTCTTTTATTTTCCAGCTGAGAGCATAAGATTTCTTAGAAGCAGTTCAGAGGAAAAAGCAGATGAAGCCAATATCCATGAACTGAAGCAGCCTATGTATTGAAGCATATTTACACCACCTTTCTGTGTCATGTACTAAATCTACAGTGTTTATATAGCTTACTACATTTGTCATGTCAATGAGTTTCATGGAGTCTGACTAGCTGGCATACACAGAACCACAGGATGCTACACATATGTGTATAAGAGTGGAGAATTATTCTTTCATTTAGTAGAGGAAAAGTATGTGAGCACGTAATTCAAGGCTGACATAATGTTGACCAAAAGTGGCATACAATACCTTAACTTTGGCATCTCCTGACTTATTGTTTCACTTTGAAAACTTAATATTCTTCTAATAAAAGAAATGTCAGACAAAACATGTAGTATTTTTTAAAAATAAGATGGGAAGACAAGAAAAAACATAACAAACAGCTGCAGTCCCAAGGACTTCAAAATGCTGTTGGCTCTAGCCCATATAAAAGTGCCTGTCCCTGCTGTCTAACTTCTTAGGTACATTAGAACAAGGCTCCCTCCTGCACAGTACTTCTTACAAACTTCAGCTGCCCCTCCTCACCCCGCTCTCAACCTTACAAATCCACACAGACTGAGGCAACCGCTCAGCTTCTGCACTGGCCCACCTCACAAACTCCCCAGGAGCCCTCGATAGACTTGACCAGAGCAGACTTCGTACTATGCAGCTAAGTCACCCATGTGACTATGTGTGATGAGCCCTTCCTCAACTGAGCACTTTGTGAGTTTATTTTTTGGAAGGAATCTCCTCCTTGCGCTCAGTGTGTGATTTTCAAAGATGCAAAATCGATTTCCTCTGGAACAGCTAATGGCACTGAATCTCACTGAAGGCCATCTATTTCCATGCCAGATTTCACACCTCTAAAGCCTTGGCTGCAATACTATTAGAAAAAGAAAGGTCCCAGGAATGTTTTCATAATGGAAAAAGTGTACTATGTTTCCTTTGGCTACTCTCCCATAATGTTCCTCTCCAACAGAGATAGGCGATGAACATTGAAGTCTATGGGGCTGATCTTCAGCTAGCTTTAATTATCAGAGCTCAGTTGAATTCAATGGCACTATGACAGTTGATACCAGCTCAGGATCTGCCCCAGAGACTTCTCTTTCTTGTCATTGCTTTTAATATGCATCCTCATTCGGGGATTATAAAAGGCAGTAGAGTTTATACAATTTCTTATAATATAACAAGTAAATCTTCATTCAATACTTGCTGTTAGGTGGATAAAGGGTGGCAGGTCTGTTCAGTGATTAGACATCATCGACACAGCTTTCTAGTCAACGGGAACTTATTCTCGTGATTGACAGTTCACTTAGGCAGTCAGTCCTTAATGGCATAGTACTAAGTATCTCATTGGTTACTTAGAAAACTATAGGTGGATGAAAAGGTAGTCTTAGGATTTTAAAAATTAAAACACAGATATTGTCCATCAGCAAAGAAAAGCAAGTTAACACTGTGTCTCTCAGAATCATAGAATCTGGAAGCGCCCACGTGAAGTCATGGAGTTCAGTCATGTCCTTCTTACACAGGAAGGAAAAAAAGCACCTATGTTTTTGTTAATAACAACAGAAGCATCCATACCAACCTGATCGTATTCCGAAGCTCCTGGGTATAAAGGCCAGCCTAAGAACAACTCTGCAATGACACATCCCAGTGACCACATGTCGATTGCTTCACAGAACGGTAAACCAAGGATGATTTCAGGGGCTCTGCAAAAAGAACAAGGAAGCAAGCATTAGCCATCGTAAAACACACAGACAGGCATTTGTTAAGAACTCCATGTAAACAGCTACCCATAATAATTTATTTGCAGTAAACGAGTTTTATGGTTCCACAAAGCCCAGGAACTGTGCTATGTATTCCAGAGTGGTATCTACTGGCACCTGATCTATTAACCAACTATTAACACACATATAGACATCTCCTTGATAGGACATTCCTATATCACCATGAACTGAGCATTTACATTTCACTTTTCCTTTATAGAGCTGAATTTTCTTATGATCCCCATTTTACAGATGGGAAAACTGAGGCACGGGGGTGCAGCAATTCACCCAACATCATGCAGCTGCAAATAAAACTCAGGTCTTCTGATGCCCAGATCAGTGTCTTAGTCGAGGGATAATTCTGATTCTCTTTTACATAAGGTCTTCCATGTACAAACTCAAAGGACTTTACAAATATTCATACATTAATTAAGCTTTACAACAGTCCTGTAAGGTACAAAAGTATTGCAGTTCTCCTTTACAGAGAAATACACTGTAGAACAGAGATGTTACATGACAGTTCCAAGGCCATATGGAGTTAATGGGCTATGCCAGAATAGACACCAGGAGTCCTAACTGTAGGTACAGGTCACATTTTCTCTCTGCTTTCAACTGGGATGGTAAAAGGGATATTCAGGGTCCCTTTATCTGTCTCTCGAAATATGACCCTACTGTTAGTTTCAACAGATGCCAACTAAAGCAAGAGACATTTCTTTTTAGGAAATGGAAAGGAGGTGCTAAAGGCTATTACTTCTGAGGCTGTTTGATACAGATTTAATTATTAACTTAATTAAGTGCTTAAGAGCAAAAGCCATCTATTATCTGCAAAGCTTTGGTCCATTCAGGTCACGACTAGAAGAGACACCCACACAACAGAGGAAATGCTTTTCTTTCTGTTTTTAAAACACAGACTTGCAGCATTAAAACTGAGAATTAAAAAAAAAAAAAAAACTTACATTGTGCTCCCACAGACCACTAGCATCCCCAAAATATACTCATTTATTCTAGCAACTTTAACAAGGGCTTCAAAGCACTTTATAAACAACGAAAACTCTTCATCTCCCTGATATCTCAATACCCATGTAAAAGCAATAAATATTATCACCATTTTGCAGAAGGGGAAACCACAATGTGTTGTCAACCCTTGTGATTTTATTGTGACTTTCACAATGTTATCTTGAATATAGCACTATTTGCTGTTTTCTTAAAGCCACAGTGTCAGGAGTCAGGTGATAATATCAGATTTTAAATTTTCCTTTCCTGCAAAGAAAACTTTGAAAACACGAACCCTAAAATCTCAAACACCAGCAGAAAAATAAAAACCCCCAAATGTATTATTTTTAAAGTATCGTGATTTTTAAACTCATCTCAGGATTTTCAGGGGCCTTACTCATGGTTTTCAGATGCTTCAGGTTGGCAATATTGAACAAATAAAATGCCGCAGTCCATATTAAACTCAGAATTAGAAGTCAGGAGTCCTGACTCCCAGACTCACTCTCTAGTCACTATATTGTCTCCTGAATTGTGTCATTTTTCATCGAGATGGCAACCAATGCCAGGAGGAGACTCAGAACTTCTAATGGCAGGTGCAAATGTTGTTTTCCAGCAAACGCCATTGCTTACTCATCACGAGATGTATCTTCAGAGAGAAGCTGAGCAAAATGGGAGAGATTGTTTTTACTTAGGAAACAAGAAAACAAGAGAGCCACTGTCCCAGACTCAGCACAAAACTCTCCTAAATGTTGGGCTGACTTGAAGTGAGAAAAACAATAACTTTTTGCATCAAACCCAGCAACCCGGAATCTAAAATAAAGGCATCTTAAACCTGGATGATTCTGCCATCTCCCACCCCACCCCGTCAAATATACTACAGTTCTGAGTTAAAAAAAAAATAAAAAAATCAGCTCCCATCAGTTCTCCTAATTTCTTTTGTGATTGCCATCAGCTTTTATATCCACCATTCCTTGGCATTAGTATGCCTCTCACTGCCAACTTTTTCTTCCAGAATTACTGGACCAGTCAGGAGAATGGCAAAGGGTTAATTTCCAGATCTATCATTTATAGTCCCCTCCCTTCTTTCCCCAGCTCCTTCATTCCTTCTACCTAGATGACACGCAGACAATATGCAGAAAGAGAAAGAAGACAGCTATGGTGACCTGACTCTCATTACTATGTAAATCCTGCACTCAAACACATCTGCCTCTCCCTGTCTGCCTGCAATGTTATGAATGAAGCCTCCCTGGTCACTAATGAGAGTTCAATCTTGCACTGTCTGGACCTGAAATCTCATTCATTAACTCACTGTGTTAGGGAGGGGATCAAGGATGCTAACAAGAAGCTTTCCCATCCATAAAATCATCTCTGTTTCTGCCGTACACAGGTATTAGCCAACAGCTTCCCCATCTCTACTATTCTGATTCATTTATTGACTGCTCCTGTAGAATGACAGCCTTAGACACCTTGGGCCCATTTCCCCCAAGAACATACTCCCACATGTGCATTCAGATTATCTGCCATTGGATATCTCCTTTATTACACAGGGCTAAAATTCATACCTATTTGAGGAGCACAGGAATTGCCAAACTGGGTCAGGCCCTTAGTTCATCTAGTTCAGTAGCCTCCCTCTGTCAGCAGCACTGTTAAGGAACAACCCACCCATAGGGGAAATTTCTTCTTAAACTCTGTCCATCAGATGCTGTCTTATGTTTTTAAGTTGGGGTATATATTGGCTTTATGAATTTTTATCTAATCTAACAGCAAGGAGTACACTCATGATCCATCTGTAAGGGTGTAATCATTTTTTAAATCTTACTAAGCAATTGACCTCATTGATAAATTGTGGCAATGAGATCTACAGGCTATGTTGGGTGTTAAAGTGTATTAGTTTTTATTGGACAACTTTGCTGACTTTCATCTCACCTTCCCTTGCTACAATATTGGGCAAAAGGTTAAATAGGAGCATGGGATTCATCTTCCTCTGTGCCATTCATTATTTTTATACCTCTGTCATCATTTCCCCTTTAATTGTAGGTCTTGTTAAACTAAAGAAGTCCAGTCTTTTTCAGTTTTCCATCATAAGGATGTTCTTCCATGACTCCAATCATTTTTGGTACCCGATTCTAAATGCCTTCTATTTCTGCTATAATTTTTAGAGATAGGATGATCAGAACTGAAAACAGTATTCAAAGTGAGAGCGTACTCTCAACCAACATAATGGTATTATAGCACATGACCTTATATTTGTTAACACTGAATTTCACCCACCACTATTCTGCCTATTCCCTGGTTACGTGCCTGTGAAGTTCTTCATTGTCTTTTGTAGTCTTGACTTACCTACATAATTTTATGGCATCTTCATATTTTGGCACCTCACTGTTCCCGACTTTTTCCAGGTCATGAATAAATATATTTAATGAATTCCTGGTCCAGTATGAGAAGCTGAGGTATCCCATTGTTTATCCTTTGTTACGCTGAAATTTGAACTTTTATTTTTAGATCATTTAAATTTAGATTAGTCAGATACCCAAAGAGTAGGATAATTTATTCCAAAGGAAGGAAAAGTTTGCCATATCTTCACCAGTTTCTATGGGGGTTGACACTTTAGTATAGTTCTTAGATCTGTATAATATGGAATAGAGCCCTGTCAAAAGTTGTGCGCCTCACACCACTGCAGCTATAAATGAGAAGGAACAACTCGTATGGTGACTGGTTCACCTTGGAATAGCATTTTGTGTTTATGTTGCTTTCAATAAACCTCCTCCATGAGCTTTCAGATGTGTTTGAATCCTTACATCTATTTTGATTTGCTGTTACAGCCTGACCTGATCCTATGTCATACACTCCCCTGCATTTAATTTCCTCCCATTCTGTAAGTTTCCCATCTTCAAAGCATTTGACAAAGTGGGATTTTCTCCCATGGAAGCTCATGCGATAAATAAATCTGTTAGTCTTTAAAAGTGCCACAGGACTCTGCTGTTTTTCTGCAATAGACTAACACGGCTACCCCTTTGGAACCTAAAACAATCTGTATCCTACCTCTTTGTAAACTTGTCCCTTACAAGCTTTATAATGGATGAAAAGTACAGCTGAGTCACTCCTCCTTCTGATGCTGCTCACCACGCAGTAGCCCCATCTACACTGGGGAATTTTACAAGTCCCACCATTTCAGCTGCACCGGTGTTTAGAAACATTAGGAGCTCTTGCACAGATGGCTCTACCACTCTGCCAGCCGTTTTCAGCACCTCTTCAATTCAACCAGCTCAAAGTAAGTCTGCTGACATTGTGTTAAACCAATGTTGCAGGTAGACTCAGAGTAAGTCTATATTGACGGCAGCAAAATCGCTGCCCTCAGCGCGATCTTCCAGGTTCGATTGAGCCGTCTGTGTAGGGGCACTCAACCGAACACAGAAGCAGAGCTGTAACACCAGCTCCGTAACTGTAGTAACACTACGCAGACTGGACACCATTTCCTGTCGGCTTAGTGTAATGTGCTGGGAGCAATCAAGAAGTCGGTGGGAGATACGCAAGGTATTTTAGGCAGCTGCTGTGCATGGGGGGATGCTGTACTTCAAGAGCACCGTGGTTCCCTGACTTCACAAACCTTGACTGCTCCTCTGGGCTTGCCAATGCTATGAAATGTTGTGAGGGCAAGTAACTTCCAGCCCCACCCAAGGCAATGAGAACTAGAGCCTCCGTTGATGGAGTATTTCAACCTCCTCCCACTCTCAGGAGTTTGTAAGGAGGAGAAAGTTCTTCACTATCACAGAAAGGCAACAGGGCAGAGACACGTACCGTAGAGTGTCGATGATAATGAGCAGCAAATCACACACCGACAGCAGCGAACACTCGGCCCAGCAGTTTCTGAAGTCACCTTTGCAGTGGGCTAATGTGAACCTTACAAACGCACGCCCACATCCATTCCTGCCTCACCCTCCTTTCTACACATCCCAGCCTAACCTATGCCAACCCCGCACTCTGATTCACACTTTTCTATCAAGGCCACAAGGGGGCAGGAGTTGGGGAGGGGAAAGGGAGAGAAAGTAAACTTTGTATTTTGGATAAGCAAAACCAAACCCAGCTTTGCGCTTTTGTTGCTAATAGCAACCCACCCCACTACAGCAGAGTGGCCGATAGCAAAGGAGAGATTCTGAAGCTGGTGATGTAGCTCAGTGAACTCAATAGACAGCCCAGCACATGCAGGAAAGTCCTGTCCTGGCAATGCACGGCTATATATTTAAAGCCCTGCTGCAGTACAATCTGTGTCTCCAGCAGTAGTCATTAGCTACCTGGAAGAAAAAAAAAAAAACCCACCCTACCCTCCTCTCCCACACATCTCCTCAAACATCTGTCAGCAACAACACCCCTCCCGGCTCCCGATGCACTGGAATGAAGCTGGTTTAAAGGACAGAAAAATCCGAGTAGTGCGACTAGGGGATGGGAAGTAAAAACCATCTGTAGTCAACCTGGAGGAGGTCAAAGGCAGCCCAAAGGGTTTAAGCCAATGAGAAAACAAAAGCCAGACCTGCCCTCTATTCCTAGTACTCTAACCCTCTTCCCAATGTAATTACTGCAGGTGAGCTGGATTAAACGATCTGTAATGTTTACTGGGTCACAGGGCCATCCATTCCCCTTCCCCTCTCCTCCCCCCCTTGGAATTGAACTACAGCATAACTTCATCTGCTAGACAGCTGTTTTATCTCGCATGGGAACTCTACCCTCCTCTCTGTCCACTCAGCAGGGACACCAGCATGCTCAAAGCTGCTTGTGATGCCCACAATTCCCCAAATGAAGAAATGCTGCCTCTGTTTGCTTGCTCCCGCCATGTGACCATATGCCGCTTATAGACCAGCCCCCGGCAGAATCTTTACTTTAGTGACCCTGCTCAGTGGCAGGGTAATTTCATTGTGCGGGGTATCTGTCAGAAAAATTAATGACCAATCTCTCTCACTGGCTTTTCCACCCACCCATCATAGGATGTTGAAAGTGACTGCCAAGGAGTTTCATTCCCGCAGACTTGGCTTTTAAGAGCTAGGCTCCTTTCCAAGGTTAAAACTACCCACCCTCAGATCATTGGAGGAGCTAACAGGGGCCTAAAGGTCAGGTGATTCCCCCCCCCCCCCCCCATGTTCTTTAGGTGTATCAATGCCTGGTGTCTTTTCAAGCCCATTATGCTTGAACACACTGCTATATCTACCGCTCTGTCGAAAGGGAACCTGATCTGTGGGAAGGGCATCAGGAAGACTCAGGAAGTTACTTTTGCCTACATGGGGCACCCTTTTGAAATGTGGGTGCTGTTTTGGTCGCATATCAAACCCCAGCAGTAGGGGATGGGGGTCATAATACACAGGCAGGATAACGTGAGAAATTAAGAAGCCAATGGATAGAAATGAAGACTGATGACACAAATGATCCATCGCACAACCCGCCCCCCACTTGCAGAACCTGGACGTCATTATTTACCACCTTCAGTGGCTTATATGAGAACCAAGTTGGTCATCTCAGTCCAGTTCTTAGTGGACAACTCTCCTCATCACACAAAACCCTCACCACACTCTTGACACTGACTGCTGCCCTCACCAGACTGTGCTACCCTCTCAATCCCCTGTGAGGCCCATTCTAGAAGAAGGCTGTGTGCAGAACAGGGAAACCTCCACTGGTGTTTTTCATTCTAAGGCTGGATAAAGTGTTTTGGTATCTAGGGCTGGGCATTTCAGAGCTTTTGGTGGCTTCTAGAAAAGGCAAACTGTGAAGAACAGCCTCTGTTCACAACATCTGACAAAGTGGATTGCAGCCCATGAGAGCTTCTGCCCGAAGAAATTTGCTAGTCTTTAAGGTGCCACAGGACTCCCCTTGATTTTGCTGTATACTGACTAACAGGGCTACTACCGCTCTGGAACTATTCACAGCTTGCACATCAAAGACTATTGTGAATTCTCTTCTGTGAATTGGCAATTATTTTAATTCTTAACTAGCCAACCAGCCAACTCAGTTTCTTCGTCCTACTTTCCACCCTGAGATTTTGCAGGTCATAGCAAAGTGGACTGTAGCTTGCAGTGGAAGCTGCAGAGTCTGAGGATAAATATTTAACCCAAGGGAATGCCCCTCTCAGATCTGTACAATGAAATGCTGTAGTTAAATAGGTGGAACTGCACCCCGCCTCTGAAGAGTTTCAGTGTTCCTGTGTTTGTAATGACTGGCTGTCAGAGCTCAAGTTTCAGTACAAATTCTGCGGCTCACTCCCTCATTTGCTTTCTCAAGGATTCCTGTTTTCACCTTTTAACCTTCCCACCTTATCTGTTGTTCCACACTGTTTGAATCAGAACAACTTGCTTGGTTTGCTGAAAAAGTCTGAACTGACCTTGTAACTGACCCTTCTCTGCATTTATATATTCCCTTCCAGACTGTAGTTTCCATTTCATGCGTCTGATGAAGTGGGATTTTACCCACAAAAGCTCATGCGATAAATACATTTTCTAGTCTTTAAAAGTGCCACAGGACTCCTTGTTTGTTCTGCTTTCCCTCAGTCACTTCACCTGGACAGCAGGAGGGGGCTGCTTGAAGTCTGGGGTTTCCCCAGTCTTTAAAGTAAAAAGTGGGCATGGGAAGAGACTGTTCACTCTGGTGTATGGATACCATTGCTGAGAGACACTGAGTTTCTAAGGGGGTTCACAGTCACCTCTGCACACAGATAAGAGTGTGCTGTGGAGGGGGCTTGCTTCAGAGTTTGTCTCAGCAGTTCCTTACTCAGCCAGAGGAATCCGTATAAAATAGCAGAAATTCCTCACAACCAAAAAGAGCTTGGCACTAGCTGATGAATAGCAATTTTTAAAAAATTTGAATACAATTAATTTCTTTTTAAATTTCATTTGAGTTGAACAAAACATTTCATTTCAATTTTGAGCATTTACCATTCTGAAGGTTTGGGGGGGAGGGGGGAGCAGGTACTAAAACTGAAGGAAATTTTTACATTTAGGTTTTTTAAGGTTGGGTTTATTTAGGTGAAACAATCTGACGAAACCAAACACAAATTTGGCCCCATCGAATCTGCATTTTTCATCAAAAAAATAGTATTAATGGAAGAATTTCACCCAGTTCTACATAACACTCTATCCCTGTAATTACCCTGCTCCAGCCACAAGAAATCGGCTCTGGTCTGTCACGCAGCTATACAGAAAATACCAGGCCAGAAAATTGTTGCATTTAATATAGTCAGTACAAGACAGATCTCAGCTAGAGGACAGTAAGGTGGAAGGGAAGGACCCAATACACGGATGCCAGCAGCTCTATCAGACAGATGGTAAATCGGATGCCCATGAGAACGTTTCATTTGTCTGTGTTTGTAAAGGAGGACAGAGACTCTGAAAGATACTGCTATCAATTCACCATGCTTTATTTTCACTCGTCAAACTCAAACACAGACCTAACCAACTTCCTGTTGAGGATTCTGGGGGCACCCCGACAATCATTTCCTGCATTAAATAGCGCTGTTGTCATATCTGCCACTGGAGAGCACCCATAACATTATGTACACACATGTTATCGTGATGAATCCCACAAGACTCGTCTCCAGAACAATCCGAAAAAAAGGGGGGTGGGGGGAGGCAGACATTCTGCTCTCCAAAGTGTACGTGAACAAAGAGGAACAGAAGCTGTATCAACTCTGCATTTGAGAAGGGGTTTTGTTACAGAACATGAACATAGTGGGTAGAACATATGTGGAGGGAGGCCTAGTCTGCCTCTGCAAATCCCGGGATTCTAATCTGTGGCCTGGTATAATCTGGTTTCTTATTCTTTTTCCCCCAAGGTGGGGGGGGGTCCCCTTTTGGGACTAGTCTGAGTTGTAGCCTGGCTGGCCTCCTCATTGGGGTTTGTTCCCTGTTGGCTGCTCCTGGGGAGGGCCAAATGGCAGAGGGGGAATGAGAGGGCCTGGTCCCACCCCCTACCTCAGGTCCTGACCCAGGGACCCTATCAGTAGCAGCCTCCAACAACTGAGTCCAGGATAGCTCCTACCTTCCCTGGGTCACCTGTCCTTGGCCCCCCTGCTCCTAGTCTGCTCCGTGGAACCCGGGAGGGTTTTCACAGCCTCCTTGCTCTTTGCAAATTCCCCTTTGGGTGGGGTTGCCCCACCTCAACTCCCTTGCTCAGATCCCTAAGAAGCAGGGTCCTCCTTCAATATAGTGTAAGTAACCATGGTATCTAATAGGCAATGCTCAACTGTTTTATTCCTTTAAATTGCAGAGGACGGAGCCTTTGGGGATGGGATGAGGCGAGGCGAGGCAAGGCCAGTATTTTTCAGCTGTGCCTAACAGTCCTAGGCCATGATTGAGTGGGCTTCTCCCTAACTCTGGTACCTTCCTGAGTGCTATGGCACACAGCAATCAATCCATCCAAATCACTCCAGCAGTGCAGTGCAGTTCTGCTCTGCTCCCAGGCTTTTAAGCTGTGCAGCAGGTTCCTTAATTGGCTTCAGGTGACTTAGGCTATGTCTACACGAGAAAACTTGTCCCGCAATAAGTTATTGCGGAACAAGTAAAGCGCAATAAGTATTGCGCTTTCTCATGTACACACGTGCTCTTTCTTTCGCAAAGGAGCATTCAACCTTGGAATGCTCC
>ML685838.1:5546096-5566448 GCA_007922175.1 Pelusios castaneus
GACACAAGTTAAAGTATGGATATAACATCAAATTCCTAACTTCTAATTGAAATAGAATTCCTAGACATAAACTATATAATCATTCCCAGCAAATGACTACCTTTCTATTGATACCAAACATGACATAGTTCCTATGGATTATAGCATTGATGAGATATCCATAGAAAATAATATCATAAATGCTTCCCTAAATCCAGACAGCATCACACACAGGGCTTTGCCCCATTGCACACAGGGGGTGCCCCCCCGCCACCGTGGACCTGCCCAAGGTCCCCCTAGCCCCACAAAGTTGACCTAGAGCATCCAGTGTGGACAGTCTAGGTCAACTTTGTAAGTTCCCCTTTAAGTCGACTTTAATTTTAAGTGTAGACACACTAAGTCGACTTAAAAGTGCAAGTGTAGACATAGCCTCTCAGCTGCGAAGTGTGTAGTGGGAAAAGGAAGCATTATGATTTCCTAAACTAGAAAGCTGTTTTGTTTTTTCAATCTTTCCCTCCCAGAAACAAGAACAAAACAGCCAAACAATACAAGGCCAAGTGATGTGGGTAACAGCAGAAGAGGCATAGTGTTCAGTATTCAGACAAGCAATTTGGGAATTCATTTGACTTACTTTTAAGAAATCCCTGCTTTGACATTGCTCACATCATCTAGCTCAATGGTTCTCAATCACTGTGTCAGGACACATTACTGCGTCACCACACAGTGGCAAGTGTGTTCTGAAGAGCCAGGGAGACATGTGGATTCAGCCTGTGGGGGGTGGGCTGGTGTGTCACAACCCAAAAAAGGTTGAGAACTGATCTAGCTCTCCGCTTCAAGGAAGATTGATTAGTTAAAGAAGATGAAAAGTGCTAAATATTATTATCATTTTCAATTCCCACAAAAAAGTCAAAGGAAAACCCCTGTTTTAAAAAGCAGGTTTAATATGAATGCAGAGACTTGGATTCTTCTGAGGCAGGGATTGGTGAAATTACAGAAGTTTTTGGTTTTTTTAAAATTTGGCATCTAATTGTTGAGATTTCAGTATATTTCTTTGATTCAGTAATCCAAATATCTTCAGCCTCTTGGCTTACCTCCGATTCCCTCTATGTTACAGGAGTGGCTGAACACAGAAGAGAAGTTCCACTCAAATGGGCCATATAACACAAACACGGTGTGATGGTGCTGCACAATCATTTTTGGGCAACTTCAGTGAAAAAAAACAAAGATTACAAATGGGTTCTTTTTGTGCCAGGCATGATCTTTCTCTAAAAAGACTGGACTAGCAAAGGAAAACAGATCAGGATTGCAATGTATTACCAGATCTGTGTTTGGCGCCCTGGATAGGAATAGCCTATCAGACACAGGTCAGAACTGAAGTGTGCTAAAGTGCAGGGAAGTTTGTATAGTGTCTGCCATATTATGCCTTTCTGGCATCAGTGCTTTTATCAAATTTTCACAACTATTTTTGGTTGTTTTTTTAAAGGCACAATACACTAGATCCAAGTTAGACTGTTGAGTGCTACTGCAACCTACATGTTTTATTTGTATTAATAGTAATAATTAATGCCCCGCTTCAGAGACACCTCCCCATTGACTAGGGCTAGTGGTTTTTACACTGGGTCTCTGACGTGCAAACCTTGTTTTCTTTCACATGCCATCAACACAGCAGTGCACCATAATGAGACAGCTGCTAGGTCCTGCCCATGCTATAAATTCAAGCATATGGTGAAGAGGTCGGAGAGTGCATTTCAAACACAGCAGCCTCACCACGTGGGTTAGTCTTACCATACTGACAAAAACAAACCATGTTATAATGATTGTGTTGTCAAATGAGGTTCCGGCAGAGATCAGGAACATGGTTCACATATAATTTGGTGCAAGATCAAACTGGCTCTTTTTTTAGCCATGTTGTGGGATTACCATGTTTTAACCAAGACCCTTCACATGGCTCAGTTTAGAACATAGACCAGACGTTAGATACCACATGCCTGTTCTTTTGCGGTGGGTAGAAACAAACAGGTTTTGCAAAGAGGAGCTCAGTTCAGCTCTGTGGCACACAGAGGAAAGCGGAGGCTTTAAGGTTAGTGCAAAAGCCATTTACTTGAATGGGGAGACCAAGTTCAATGAATTTCTGGCCTGCTTGAAAGTAAAGTGTTCCCAATGATGGCCAAATGCAAACGTTATCAGGGATAAATCACATCATTGTCTTAATGAAGGGATTCTGTCTTTTCCTCCCTCCCTTCCTCAAATATCAATGGTAGAACAACCCATTAGATAAGAGCAAGGAGCTCCCCCAACTTTCACAGCTATTTCAAGGAGCTTTCTTTAATGCATGGCAGGTGCAAATTACAACAGTTCTCCTTGCTGCTTTTAACCCCTAGCTTTGTGCACATGGACCTGTCTCCTGTTCTATGGATGAATTCAGGAGTGGCTGGTTTATTGCTCTGAGCAAAGACAATCCCTTCAGCTCCCACCACAAGAACCATGCTATTTCAACTCATTAGGGTCTTGTAATCAGATAACAGTCACTAATAGCTAACTACATGCAAGATGGTGAGCTTCCTACTGCAGGGTCCTCCTACCCCATTCTCACTCCAAAATCATTACTTCTGCCTATTTCCCAGTCTTCAGTAACCCATCTGCCCAGCAACCCACCTATCAGCCTTCTTCCCTCGCCACCACTTCCCAAAGTCACAAACTCATTAGATAAGCCCCCAGATAGCTGAGTAAAATAATGTGATAACAACATTAATTTGATTAGCATATGCTGCTGCTGAATTCTACACATGACACAAAGCAGATGTACAGGGTGGATTAATGCCGAGGATAAACAACGATCTGAATTTTAACCAACCCCGTCACACTGAATTAAGGCAGGTATCAGTCTGACATCTCCTGGGGTGGTTAGTTCTTACTAAATCGTTTGGAAAAGACGTGTTCTTTCAGGTAAGAGCGGTTCAGGTCCAAGTTGAAGGCCATGGCTTGTGCAGAGAGCTTACTTTCTTTCCTTATCTTTTCCTTGTATTTCCTTTGGGGCTTTGTATTTAATTTTTTTATTTCTTTCCTTGTCTTTGTGTCCCTCCTCCTTCCTCTCCCTCTGATCCTTTTCCATGCTCTGACCTGTCACCAGTTACAGATGGACATAATTGTAGCATGATGTGTGCCCACTCTCCCTGTGCTTACAGTTCCTACTCTTTTAAGTGCAAGTTGTGAATATGGGTCACCTCACCCATATTGTATGATTATTCCCCCTCAAAATATCCTTTTCTCTTGGGCAGCTGTGCTACAACCATGCTCGCAACAACAGAACTGGAAAGCAGTTGTCAGGCTCAATTCTAGCAGTGTTCGGTAGTTGCTAATATGGCTCAACATGTAGAGAGGGCAGGCTCTCTTGTATGTAATATGGCATGAAAAATAAAATAGGTGGTACTGCCCCAGTCCTGATACCAGGAAACATTCTGGGACAAGAGAATGACACTCTGAGGACAGTTAACATATTGTTTATTCATTTTTGCTTAAGAGGCAATATATTTGTCCTTCTGTGCTTAGACAGCACCGAAATCCTAACGTGTCACTCCCCTACCACCCTCTCCATTTAACACCCTACTAATATTGTACACTGGGCATAAATAAATATGCAAATAAGGGTCAGTGTAAAGACAGTAGACCCTCGTTTAGCACATTAGTGCCACTGCAGGGGAACAGCCATCTCTCTCTCACACACACACGGCAGAGAGCATAAGGTATTGAATTGCCCCAGGAAGGAGAGAGTTTTTGGCATTCTGATAAGGCAGGAAGTTGTATTGCGGAAAGTGCTGTGACCAAAAGACATAAAAGTTAGTATTCTGCTAAATTACAGACTGCAGCATTTCTGGGTCAGAGCTGCACTCTGAGTTTGCCTCTGCAAGGCTCTGTTTTGTGAGACTAACTCGAGTGGTTCTGCTATGCAAAGTGACTATGTAAGAGTGGAACCATGGAATCCTATGTTTACAGAGTCTCACTAATTCCATATCAGATTTGCTCAGTTTCCAGAACAAAAGGTTTTAATTCTTTGCTTTGTTTTTTCTGCATGTGCTTGTCCTGTACATATAGCTGGGGATCTGAGACCCAACCAGATTCTTTTCTTCTCATGTATCACTAGTAATAAAGACACTGCAGGACAAATATCACCCACACTTAGGCTACTGGTCATCAGTGGGGATGCAGAGGTAGTGATGAGGACAGAAGTGATGAGGGCCAGAAAAGTATCTAGCTAGACATATTGAAAGCTATCTGAGAACTAAATTCTGCCATGTCTTGCACCTGGCACAGCCCCTTTGAAGTCTACAGCACTGGGTATAAACCAGGGCAGAATTTGACAGAAGCTGTTTGCTAAATATACTGATTATGGTTGCAGCCAACTGCCTTTGCTAAAAGGCTTTGTTTTGATCTCTGAGGATGGGTGAATATTTGAGAAGCACTATAAAGATACTACTGCTTTACATTTCTACATCATCTTCCATCCATAAAGCTGATGCTCTTTACAAACATTAACAAATATAAGCTGGAAACAACCCTGTGAGCTAGGTAAATATCCCTAATTTATAGATAGGAAAGTTAGGAATGTAGAGGTTAAGTGATGTACCCAAGGCCACCCAGGAAATGTATGGCAGAGAATGCAGTTCTCCTGACCCTCAGCCTGGTGTCTTAACCCCAAGACCATCCCTAAATAAAAATTCTATGTAAGAGCTCAGGTTTATTAATAATAGCTATTACTGCAATTGATAGCATCACATTCAGAAATACAATTCTTTGAAGAGAGATTGCAATTTTTAAAGTTATATCAAGTACTTCCTGAGAACAAAGAGTTCAAGAAGTGTCACCTTTGGTGAGAACTGTTTGAACCCCAGTTTCTCCCCTAAAAACCTTTTTTTTTTTTTTTTGAAAGTGACAAGGAAATTAGGGCATCTGCCTTGACCAATAAACACAAAAGCAAGGTGTCCCTGGTGCTGTGTTAGGCGGCACAAACCTCCAGAAAACTGAAGAGAATTAAAGAGGTTGGGAAAGAATGAGCACCTTGCGTCACTCAGCAGTGACTCTCCGAGAGAACTGAGCAGCAAGGTTGGCCTGACTTCAAAAGGACACCTGTTCGATGAAAGGATGATGGGAACATTATGCAGAGACTCAAGCACAGAAGTGGAGGCAAATGAGGAGTACTTTCGGACAAAAGCAGACATGAAAAAGGAATATAAAGTACTTCTCTATGTCCACCTGGAGGGCAGCGGAGCCAAACAGGCTATCTCCATGCGCTTCCCTCCATCTATTGTGTTTGAAGCTTCATTCAAATAATTCTTTTAAAAAAGGGAGGGGGAGGAACAAGAGAACAACTGAAGTCCTAGCCCTGCTGATGTCTTTATAAGAGGTCTGAAGCAAAGGCTGCTCAGTCAATGGAGCAACTGCTATTGACTTCAATTATCTATGCCAGGCCCACGATGCACTGCTTTTCTATGAATCACACACAGCACCATTATTTGACAGGCTGTTTATTATTCCAGCCAGCTCTGTAGGTCCATGTTTGTTCACTGGCAAGTCTTGTTTATTTGAGAACCATCTACCTACCCTCATTTCTAGGTGGCACTACAGGTGTGTCACGCTCTCGCACATCCTTCTCTGAAGCTCAAGCAGCTTTCTTTGCTATTTTATTTTTAAAAGTGTTACCCTTACTTCCCTTCTCTCTCTGCTCCACCTGAGCCCTGCAGGATGGAAAAGGTTTCCACATGGAAAAAGGAGAGCTGATTTCCAGTGCAGAAGAATGAAAGAACTTTCCAAAAAACATAGGACTATCTAGCTCCTGTAGCAGGATGGGCAAACCCAGTGTCTGGAGAAAAAAACAAAACAACCTTATGACCTTAGGAAAGCATCTAACTTTTCCATTCAGTGGAAGATTGAAGAGGAGGAACTAGATAATACCAGATAATTAATGGACTTTCACTTTTATACTTCCAGTTAAAATCCTACCCCAGTTAGTAGTACTGAAAGTTGCTTCCTCCCCCCCCCCGCTCCCAGCCAGCACCTGGGTGCATAGCCCACTTGGTACATCACTGCACCACACCCACCATGCCCACACCAGGTGGTAGGGGAGAGTGCAGGAAACAGGCCTGAAGACCCCCCAAGGCGCTACTGCTGCTGCTGCCAATGGGGAGAGGGATGCAAATACATGTATTGGCCCTGGGGTACCAGAGAGCCACAGTATGCCAGTGACTGAAATACTGCATCAGCTAGAAATGTGGTGTGTCCAGGTCATGAAACACTGAAAAGAACCAAAGAAACTTCACCCACATATGAATAAAGGGCAAAATTCTCTCATCGGAACCTCACAATAATACCCATCTTCTATATCCTGTTCTCCAACATGTGCCAAAGTGCTGCTGATACAAGTGGGCACCCCTACGTCTAAGGAGAACAAAATATTAGAATGGGGTACCATTGTGTGCATCTCCGAATGGAATTCTCCTCCACCGTGACCACAATGGATCAAATTCTGTTCTTAGTTACATCACCATCGAAGGCAACAATGTTACTTGAGTGGGCGTGGTGTGGGGATGGCTGGGTTGGGTTGGTGGCCTGTGATATACAGGAGGTCAGACTAGATGACCCAGTGGTCCTGCTTGGCCTTAAACCATGAGACTCACATCAGCATAACAGACGGTCAGTGAACACAGGGTCAAGTTGTCAAGTGTCGATGTTTAAAAGTCAGACTGATGCAATGAATAGAGAGACAGATCTAACCGGCATATATTGCCACCCCAAAAACTCTCTCTCCTTCCCACCTTCCTTTAGTATGGTGTTTCTAATTCGTACTCACTACTTTGGCAATTAGTCAGACAGGAAGAGTATTTTCACTTACACCAAAAAAACCCAAAATAAGCCCAAACAAAATTTCAGTGTCTTTACTGGACCTCACTCAGCACTCAAATGAAGGAACATATACGGCCACCATACTCAGGGTATGACCTCGAAGCATTTTATGTGGGAACCCCCTTCCCCTTAACAACATATGTTAAAGTCATCTCTTTGATTTCAAGGAATGTGGGGAAATCACCATTTCTCTCATTTCCCCAGCATTTGAATTCTGCATATATTGCCCGCTAACACTAGAAACATAGCATAGTGCAGAGGTGGCCAAACTTGCTGGGCAGAATCTTCTACCCCACCTCCAACTATAGGGCAGAAGCTCCCAGCTCCCCACTCCAGTATGGTAGGCAGAGAACAGGGGTAGGCCTGGGAATATACAGGGCTCTGCAAGCCCCACTTTAACTGTAAAAGAGCCACATGCAGTTCACAAGCTACAATTTGGCCACATCTGGCATACAGGACCAGAGTGGTAGGGAACAACATGGAAAAGAAAATGGAGAAATGATGACTCGTAGTGGGACAATGCATATAGGGGGAGAAAGTCTCTGTCAAACAGCTGAGAGGCTATTGGGGTATTTTTTCTAACCCACCTTTACCCAGCTGATTCCCTGTTTAGAAACAAGAGCCATCATGCAAGCTCACAAAAACAGTTTGGCAGCAGCAGTAATTTTGCAAATCTCTTTTTGCCTCAACTTCCCATAAGGAGACCATCACATCTTTTCTTTAGAATTATCTATGTATTTTCCCCATTTCTGGTCTTGGGTCAAATCCTGACATTCTTCTTACTCTGGCCAAGTTCTCGCTGAAATCAGGACTCAACAAAACCTCCGAATTTGGCCGACTGTCTTCATCTGCTGCAGTCACAATACTACACTTAAAAATTTTCTAAACTAACCAGGTTTCATGCTGAAACTGATTAGGACATGGGGGAAAAATGGGAATAAATAGGTATGGAAATTAAAATAAAACAGGCTGTGGAAACAGACTTATAGCCTCTCGGGACAAACTGTGATAAATTTGACCTCTTGGGTTAACCATGTTGCATTAGCGTTTGATTCCCACACTCGCACCTCCCAGGAAATGAGCTGGTAAGGCACGGGCTAAGTAGCCACAGAACAAAACCGAGGAGCACAAGACACATACCCTCTTCCTCCTTCCCCATCCCTCAGATCCCCTGCCAACCACCCTCCAGTTCAAAGTCGCTGGAGGCCTTGCATTATCGTGGAATGTCCTGCCAAATCAAATGTAAACAAATGACATGCACAGTTGACATGGTAACAAAGCAGCGCGCTGCACGCAAGGGCGCCCGTCGCAGCAATTAACTCTGCTGAGCCCAGCGCAATTTGCTCAGGAGGCCAGAGTAGCCAGGAAACGGGGAACATAGAAGGGGAGACCTGTTCCTTCTGCAGCTTGGAGATTTATATGGTTTAGTTCATTCATTATCATTTGAGGAAGAACCAACTGGCCACCCACCCATAAGGTGGTTGCTGAACCTTTACATTTTTCTGGGTAATTTTAGATGGCAGGAGAAGAGTGCCAATAAAATAGCAGCAAAGCTCAAAAATGGAGATCGGATGGGATCGTTAATCATCATTCTATAACGCTTAGGAGCATGCTCGGTGCCCTGGAGAAGACACTACTTCCCCCAGCAGCTCATGATCTGAGCTTTCAAACTGCTGCATGTGGGCAGATCGCTGAGCCCGTGTGCTGCCCCGCTGACTTCAGTGAGGCTCCAGACAAGTGTAATGGCCTGCCCACACAAAGTGGCTTGCAGTAGGAAGCAGGTGAGGGTGATACACTGTGCGGAAGAGAACAGAGCTAGGAATGATAAGGGCAACTGCAAAGCGGTAATAGGGTTATTCGTGTTAGGATACTGGGACAAGCCCCGACAACACACCAAAATAAATAAATATAACTCTAGACATGAAGAAGAAAATCAGGGATCTCCGATATATTTTGGTCTACCTTGGACTGTGTTCACATCACATCTCATAGCTAAGCAGGGTTAATACTTAAGAGTGAAGAGTCAGTTTGTAATCTCTTCATGGCAGGACCTGCGAATGCATGGTTTTATAGTGCCTTGCAAAATATATTCAGTTGAACAGCCTCCATACTCAACCCCAGAGGTGGCTGCACTGCAGTGGCAGGTGAAGGGATTCTTGTATAGATTATGTAGTTTATAAATCCTGGGATCCTTAGAGTCAAAAATTAGTATGTAAATGTAAAATGTTATATTTTTATTTCCCGGAGGGTCATGTGCAATCTCTGAGCTCGTTTCTAAAAGGAACATGGCTAGGTATTTCAGATCTGCCAGACAAGTGTCCCTTTAAATGTCATCAACGTTAAACTAAGCATCCAAGCAGCAAAAATAAGGAAGCTAGCTAGCTCTTAGATAATGCACTCTCAGCCTAATTACCTACAGGGTTAGCTCAGCCCTGTGTGCATTTCAAATGCTTCCATCCACAAATAAACGTAACACAATTGAGAACTAAGAGGAGCCAAGCTGTGGTAAAAATGTGCTCACAGAGGTGGGGTTCCTTTAACAGGACTCATCGACTTGGTTTCAGTTTCAGGTGGGATGACCTGATTTAAAATTTTAAAAAAATCAAATGTCACCTTTACAAAACCAAATCATTTTTCTTTAAAATAAAGGAATCTGAAGTTTGTAAATTTGGAGGCTAATATATTACTGCCTACTGCGAGACATTTGCATTTGCGAATGCTGTCCTGTACAAAGTATTCTCACCCTTCACACCAGCTCTGCTAACGTTCCCCAGTCCTACCCATTTGTAACATCCCTTGTTACTCCAGTTCTGGGACCCTATCCAGCTCTGTCAATGCACCTCAGTTCTAACCTACAATATTCCCTGCTATTCCAACCCTGGATTTGCCTGATCAAAATTTTGGCATATGTTTCCTGAGTATCACACATGTGAATAAACATTTAACCATGAAGCTTGTAGGATTAAACCCATGGTCACCAGATTTGAATGGCTAATGCACTAACCCACGGTGCTAAAACTCCCTCGCCCCCAGCCCCCCGTCAGTATAGCCCTATCCTTGGGTATGGGGCAAGGAAACCACTGGGAATGGAGGAAATTGTAGGACCCTGCATCTGTCCACAGAAATGCAAATGTGTTTCTACAGATGTGTGTATAGGAGCAGACAGCTCATTAGAAGCCTTCCCACCCTACTCCTGGAATGGTCTCTAGAAGCAATTCCTACATGTTCAGGCAGCAACCAGCAGCCTCATGCTTCTGTCCTCGGCTCCCACATCTCTCTGCTGAATCTAGTCCCTTGCAAACACCAATTGATACCTCACACCAAGTGGCAAGTCATCATAGGCTACATCAGGAAGCACAAACCAAGGTCCAAATCCTGCAAGCGGGCAGATCTTTGCAGCTGTGCAGAGTCCCACTGACAAAGCAACCCAGGGCTCCCTACAATGGTGACTCAAGGGTGCAAAATTGGAAAAACAGAGCGGAAAGAGAAAAATTAGAAGGAATTAACAGAGAGAGCGGAGGCTGAAAATGACAGGAAAGAAGCAAATCGACAAAAAATAACTCTGGCAAATACGCCAGGGCACCAATAGCCAATGTAGAGCAGGTTCATGTTCACTAAGTGCCACAAGAGGGCGCTCCACCATGTAAGGCTGGGAGCCAGTGCCTCAAGAGGTAATTCTCTGAGTAGTTTCTGGAATCTGCTTTTCCCCTTTAGCTTGGGACCCACATTTTGGCTGTGATGACTACCCCGGCACCAAGCACCTGCTTTAAAATTTATAACATGCTTTTATGCAAAGCTGTCAGAATCATTTATAGCTGCATATCTAAGAATGTGTGTTTTTATTTCAGTCATTAAGGAAACATGAGGAAGCTGGAAAAGTAGCAATATGAAAAAGGGGCCTTCGCGTCGTGAAAAACAACAGTATTTGTTATCTAAGATTAGCAAACTCTACCCTACCGTAAAAATGTGAGCGGCCACTCACAGCTGCTGGTGCGGCATTACTGTGATGGATTACAGTAATAGATTGTTTTTCAAAATGCCATCTGACTATTCTTCAATCCAAAGAACAATGGGTTTAATTTTCAGTTACTCTTCTGAGCAATACTGGATTCCTGTCTGAGTAAGAGCAAAGCGGGCATGGGACCCCATATGGCCGCATGTTGAGAGCATACAATGAAGAAGTAATCGAAAAATAACTCAATGAGAAAGAAGTCTGTAACTAGTAAAAAAGATAGCTTTCTGGATGAGCTCTGTAAGACAGTGTCTTTTCAAGATCCATAATCTGTGAAAGATTATTTTTATGAACCAGTAAACAGTGATTTATAACATTAATAAAACTGAGCACTGCTAAGTAATGCTCCAAATCAGAAAGCATCTCTTCCATACTGTATAGAAGTAGGAGAGATACAGGCAGGAGAGAGAAAATGAAGGAATGGTAGTTAGGATCTGACTCTACAAATAGAGGTAGGTGAAATTTTTTAAATAATTCCGGCCCCCCTGAAAATGCAAACTTGCATTGACTGGAACATTTAGCGCAAATTCATGTCCATTTTGGCAAACTGTATCAGACAAAAAGAAAAAACCCATCACAAACCATTTCATTTTTTGGGCTAGATTCATATGGTGATGTAAGCACTAGTCATAAAATCATCCCACCCCACCATTAGCCCTGTGGCTGGACTTTACCTGGGCTCTGACGTCCCAGGTTCGCATCCCAGTTCTAGAGCAAGAACTTGAGCCTAGGTGTCCCCTTTTTAATAAACCCTCCTAACCCCAGACTGTAGGCTGTTCTGGCATGGGCCGCTCTCAGTCTCTCCAGGTTGAAACTGTTCTACTTAATATAAATAATTAAATATTCATTGGCACAGAGACTAAAAACCAGTTGCCATCCTTCCAGGGAGAGTACCCATACCCCTGGCTGACGAATCACTCACACTCTCTCCATCTCTGGCCAATGGAACTGCTTCAATGGGAAACATTAAGATCAGCTTTAGAACAGCACATAGCGGGGGGGTTAGAGTGCTTGTCAAGAAATACGGAGACCTGGGCTCACATCCCTGTGTCTTTTACAACCCAAGTAATGTCCAAGCCAGTAGTTAAGTTCCCCATCTTCAAAGTGTCTGACAAAAAGTGGGATTTTCTCCCACGAAAGGTCATGTGATAAATAAATTTGTTAGTCTTTAAAGGTGTTACAGGACTCCTTGTTTGTTTTGCTGAACTCAACTAACACGGCTACCATTTTGAAACTACTGCATTTGGTGAATCCAGCTCTTTATTTCCTTTTCTTTTTATTAAAACCCTAAGTCAGCCTTTCTTTCATTTCAGCAACCCCAGAATCACCCGGGCTGCTTTCAAGACAAAATGTGGAGGCTGGCACAAACATTCTTTTCCCTCTACAGTATAGCTCTGGAATAGATTTAATGGGTTGGAGAAATCCACTGCTTCTTCCCCGGCCCCTCCCTGACAAGATCTCATGAATTTCATAGCTCAAAAAAGAGAGTAATTTGTGATCCACAGGAAGCCCTCATTCAAAATACAGTTGTTAATGAAGACATGCTTTTACCTCTCTAGAAAGCAATACACTAGGAAAAGAGGGCAAAGGAAATAGGGGAGACTCAGAATCAACTCACAAAGTACTCAATGAATCCTGAGTCCAGTTCTGAGGAATATGAGCAGTAAATTGCTGAGTGGCTTTCTAATCTAATTATTTCACTTGCAATTCAAATTATTTCCCAATTAAAAATGAGATGATAAATTCTGAAATGTAAATAAGACTCCATTGCCTTTTATAATTGCAGCGCCAGCTTTATTCTCCTCTTTCCTCTAATTGACAGAAGTCAGGGGCAGATTTCTGTATGTTCTCCCATAGTCCTAAATATATTTGCATTATATCATGCAGTATTCACTTGTTTCTCCATCTTTGTCCCCCACCACCACGTGAGAGAAGTTTGCTGTTCTCTGCTCAGTGAGCATCACCAAGATCCAGAGACAGTGCATGGGAAATTCTCTCCTTTTTTAAAGAGCTCAAACCTTGCACAAGAGCAAAGCCTCTGGGTATTGCTGGCCGTCACAAAATGCCAGTGGTGGGCAAAAGGGTTTTGTTTGATTTCCAAAGCTTGCCCAGGAAAGGGAGCTCACTTTGTCTTCTCCATTCAATATAGATCCACTAAGTCCAATGTTGCTGATGCAGCGCTAACATTTTCCTTGCACTCAATGACTGTGTTGTATGGGGTGGGGTGTTGAGCACTGAATGGCCTATCCAGAGAGTCAAGTTAGGTGAGATGTAGAGCAAAAAGCCCTTCCAACTAACAGGGAGCTATTTCAAACTGAGACAGAATGCCTTTCAGGCTGACATCCTCCAAGCAGGCCAATATTGCTGTCATGATCACTGAATCTTCTGCCAGCATCTGTACTATTCTTCTGACTCACATGACCATCAAGCCAGACCTGGCTCCCTCTCCTCCAAGGACAAAGTTTGAAGCAGAGCTCAGTCGAATGCTCTGAACTGTAAGCTGCTCTTGTCTAGGGCTGGGGAGTCCCAGATCTCCCATAAATCTGGCAGAAGACTTGGCTTTCCCAAAGCTGCTGTGCCACCAGACCCACTGGTAGTATTTCAGCCAGCTGTTCCATCCAGGAAGAGGTAATTCACATAACTGATCCTTTTAAAGCCCCCCACCCCCACCCCATCCTCCTCCGAATGACACACGAGGAGTCAATAAAGGTGTTTAATTTTATATTTGATATTTCAGCCCCATACTTGTGAATTTAAAGCATAACTGAGGCTCATTACTCAATTACTTCAGAAAGGAGTTTCTGCCTTTTCATCTATGAATCCCAGAGAGGTGGGAGGGCTGGGGAGTTTCAGGTCTTTCACTTCCCCTGGAAGAGGCACTCAGGAAAGTTCAGCCACTGGAGTGTCTGGCTTCCATACGTTCCTATAGCCACCTGCACGTCAGGCAGTCTTTTAAAGGTGGAGACCATGATCTGCAGTACAGCAGAGACATGGCGTGCAGCATGTATCCACAGCGCCAAGTGCAAATCTCCTTCCTCTGGGCTTCCCAAGGCATGAAGGGATGAAGAACTGCCACTGGAAGCCTAATTCAGAGTGAGATGCCCAGGGCTAAAAAAGCACGGGGAAGCAAATACAGCTTACAGCTCTAGATCATTGCCTTTCAATATTTTCCTTACTGTAACATCATATTTCACACAGGGAACAGTGTCAGGACCCCATCCCATCTACCCATAAAGAAAGAAAAGGTGGTTGCAACACAACCAGACATGACTCCTAGGGATCACCTCAGACTACCTACTCTGAGGCTAAAAGCGCCAGGTGCCTGACCTCCCCTGAGCACCGATAGAACTCCAGTTAACTCCTATTTGAGTTCTGCCTGTGTTAGGACTCCAGGATTGGTCCCTAGGCTTTCAAATCTTGTTGAGTATAACATATATTAAAGACCCAAGGAAACAACAGGCTAGGAAACCGAGAGATCCAGATGAGACACATTCAGTGCATGGCCAATTTACTATGCCTTGCATTATCAGTCCATTTGTGCTCAAACCTCTCTCAAAGTGCTGGATTACACAGGCCAGTCTGCATTTCTCTCTCGATCTGGACATCTGGTCAGAGAGCGGATGGACTGAGTACTGAGAATTCCTCCTATCAGAATCGGGGAAGTTAATTGAAAAGTCACAACAATAAATAGTGTGGGACAAATTCTGCTGCCAATTACATCACAACTCAGCTAACTAAAGTAGAATGACTTCAGATTTGTAAAGATGTAACTGAGAGCAGAATTGTTCCTAAATCCATAAAGCCACTGGTTCAAATTCTGAACTGATTTATATCCCATTAAATCCCATTGACTTCAGTGGGACTGAACAAACATAAATCAGCGCAGAATTTAGCCTTCTGTTGGGTACAAATCTATTGTGATTTAAATACACGGCCCACGACCCAACCCCCACCCCCACCTCTTTGTCCATAACACCTTCTTGGAATCCCTAAGATAAAATTCCTCTTTCTACCAGCTCAGCATTTCTTCATTCAGCAAATATTAATTTCTCCCTTTTCTACATCTACTGAAGGTTGAAATTAGCATGGTTTTTTTCATTTCTTTAACAGGTCTGTGAAAATACTATTTATTATTTAACTGCCATCATACAGGAAATCAAGAGGATAAAACATTTTTGTTTATGTCTGAAATGAAGAATAATATTTTTAAAAATCAAACCCTCTGAAGATGCACAGTAGCAGAGAAATTTTTTTAAAAAACACATTAATATATCTCTAGAATCCAAAGGATGTAAACTAGCCAATAACATTATAAGGTAGTATGCATTCGGAGTTTAAACCAACAACGATATCATTTAAAAACCTGTGTAGAGATATCTGAGACACTTCAGCCCATAACATACAGTTTTATAAAAATTTAATAAGCAGTAGATGGTGGCCAGATTTAATCCTTTCATAGGGAAGTAAAGAACAGTTCCAAGTCCCTGATCTCCTGTAACCACTGGAAAAAGCTTCATGCAAATTTGACTTAAAGAGGTGGTCAAAACTATTAAAATGAGCATTTGATTTATAGGCACATTAATCTTATTTGGGCAAATTGCTAAATCCTCTCCAGTAGAAGGTTGAAGATTCCACTGACCTGTTCTTTCATTTTCTGCCATATTTTACAGAGTATCACAATATTTTTTTTAAAAAGTAACCTATTGATTAGGTTGATTTTTTTTCAACCAGTTCCCTTCAGACATTTCCATGAACTAGTTACAGCTGTTTATAGGCAGAAGACAGATCACGAAGCAGTTTGTTACACTGCATTGTGTATTTTCTCATCGCAGTTTTAAATAATGTGTTGCTTGGCATTGGAGATTAAATAAAGCTGTACTTTATCAAAATCCTTCCTTTTAGATGGGCTCACTGACTATTGTAGTTTCTCAGTCTGTACCCTTCTCAGTGGATATTGAGGAGTTCTAGCTTTGATCTCATACACACCCTTTCCCTATAAATACATTTCTAACAAACAACAAAGCATTTTCTTGGACATTGAGACTTATCCTCCTTGTTTTCAAATCCAATGGCTGTATATTCCTTCCCTTCCTGATACTCATCCCTTTTCTGTTGACCCTTGGCCACTTTGCCAATAACATCCGGCCATGACTGTTATGTCCTCTCTTTGTTTCTGCATTGATTTACTTCCTGGAAAGTTTGTTGCTAAACTTAAGGGGCCATAAAGTGCTGCCTAGATCTGTGAATGGAGAGGACCACTGATATGTAATTTCCCTGCTTCTGAGTGGAAAGTTCTAAAGGTCAAAAGCCATATCCATGACATCTAGGTCTGCCAACATTGTATCTATAAATACAGGACAGACCTCAGAAGTCCCCAGTCTTGACTTGCACTTTTGGGGGCAAGTCCCTTTTCCCTCACGCCATGGGTCCTAAGGTTTCTCCTTCTCCAGCTCCATACGCTGCAGAGGAACCCGTCCTCAAGAGCCACCGTGACTCCCACTGGGGTTCTGCATGGGCACCAGGAGCCATGCTGGAGGCTGGTCTTTGCCTGCTGATGCACTGTGCACCTCACTGGGGACGTTGGCAGAGACTCTGCAAGTGGGGTGGCTACACCAAGGAGTAGTGATCCCCATACCAAACAGAGTCCCTTCCTGACCCTCGTCCTTCAGCGCAGCTCCACAGCCCTGGCCGCTTGGCTCACCAGACAGAGCCTGTGCAGGGAAAGCAGACGGGGCTGCAGTCAGCAGGGGTCCTATCCAGCAGGGGGCTAGTACTCACAGGTGCATTTTCCCATTCCCTTCCAGACCTCATACCTTGAGCATAGCCCTGTCTGCTTTCCCTGTACAGTATTGAAAAGCTAGGGTTGGGATGGAAATATACACCCGTGAGTACTGGCCCCCTGCTGTTAAAACATGAGCTAAAAGGAGTCCTGTACTGATTTAATACAGAACAGGTACTTTTCTATTTAAATAAGGGACGTCCCTTGTAATGTGGGACTGTTTGCAATCCTACTGACACCCCTCATGGAGGCCTCAATGCACCAAGGACCACCTGTGCTGAGGGAAGAGATGGAAACTGGGTTAGCCTGGGGAAGAGGAGGCCAGCTTCGTGGAAATCAGTCCAAAAAAGTATAATACAGCCAGGGTTTCCATACAGCTCCTGCCATGAAAAACAGAGGCCTCCATGACTGGGGAAGGTCATGGCGGCATAGAACCAGTGGAGATGCACTGTCAGGGCAGTGCAAAGGTGAATGGGGCTTCAGAGTATAATTCTGACTATCTGTAGGTACTTGAGGGTCCCAGGTTTGGGGGGGATCTTTGTGCTTCTCCATGAGGGACAAACTTCATGGATTCCCCTGAATGCATTATTGTCCCAGCCACATACAGAGCAATAACGCACGAAGGGATTTCCTTGAGGGGATTGTTCTGTGAGCCGAAGCACACCCCTGGGCTTGATCTTGGAACAAACCTCTCAACCCTCAAAGTGATAACCGGGAATTCTTAAGTAATCAGTTTAAAAATCTACAGATCATGCTACAACACAGAACACTGAATACGAATAGCAATATGACTATCAGCAAAAAGGCTTTGTGAGGACAAGGACAATCTGGGGACAAATCACCTGGCTAGTCATATCCTTTTCCAATATTGCAAAATCCTAATGTACAAAAATCAATAGTCAAGCCCCCAAGGCCCCTGAAATCTGAAAAATAATCATAAATTTTGGAGTTTTAATTTAGCCATCTTTTTTTAACCCTTAGGAGTCGTGTTTTCAAGCTTTTTTCCGTTACCATTTACTTTTTCTGAAAAGAAAAGAAAAGAAAAGAAAAGAAAAGAAAAAGAACTCTCTCATAACCCTAGAACTCCAAGAGCTGGAACTTCAATTAAATAAATATCATGAGACTCATGATAAAAATCACAAGAGCTGGCAACACTTCCTGGTCTCCTGGACTTGGTATTCTTTTGGTATTCTTACCAGTCCGTCAGCAACCTCAGGGTTTGACAACAATCTTATGGCTACACATCTCTGTCCTGATCCTAGTGAGAATTTTATGCCTGCAGCTGGGAGGATAACAATGCTAATCTAATTTTGGTCACATGACCACTTGTTAAACCAATGAAATTGGTTTGAAAAATAATGCAAGGGGTTAATAAATAAAATATATAATGGGATCTTGGTTATGACATTTATCTTCATAGCCATGAGTGAGTTATCCTATCTTTTCTCTAGAATGAAGATATGTTAGAAGGGATCAGCCGTCATGTATTATACATATACAATGCATAATTTTTTCTCCTGCTGATTTGAAGAGCTGAAACTGCTTTAGATGACAGGCATGAAATATTTAGGATGTTCAGAATTTGTTGGAACAGAATGTTCTGAATCCTACTAAACTTTCAATAATTTGAAAGTTGTGACGTCACCATTAAAACAACAACGGGGAGGTAGGATGTTTGCCAAGAAAAAACAGCTGAGTGAAACAGCTCCATTGTCACACTGCACTGCACCATGAAATCAGTTATTGCTACACACCTTTGCTATATTTGTGAATTGTGCCATTAGTGCAAAAACATTTTGAACAATTATCTGAATTCAGTGAAATTTAACTGAGCATTCTCAGCATAAGAGCGTTAGCATTAAATTTATCTTGCCATAATTATCAGGACATGTAAAAACATAAAGAAATTATCATTTTGTCGGAGACACGAACTACATATCTATTGTTTATTAGGTCATGTTGATTTTGCTTCCATTTATATTTTCTAGAATTGCACGTACACATGCCTCACCAATTCAGATATAATATTATCTCACAGCATGTCTGTATGTGTTGTATTTATGTATACAGAGCTATAGATACTGTCTAAATGTCCACTGCATACATGTGGCTTGCTCCTTTTAAGGGAAGCACGGGTTTCTTTGTTGCTCCTCCATTCTCAGACAGGCACAGGTATGCCCGTCCATTCAGAGAAATTACTACGCTAAAAACAAAGCTAGTGATAACCCCTTGGAATGCCAATTGCTTTTGCTCCACCACCTTTGCAGCAGCACGCTGGAATCTAAGCCCATACAGGCTCAGTGAATCACTCCAAAGAGACACTTTCAGAACAGTTTTGGCCATCTGTGGCAGCCCAGTCTATATCTCCCCGTTCTGAAGTGCCCTGAAACTCAGTGTCTCCCCACTGACGGACCTTCCAATGCATGGATCATTTCACTCCTCTCCCCGTCTCTGTTCTCTGAAGGCTCTCTTCTGCTTGGGTAGATGTTGAAAGGCTGGGTTTCCTGGAAAGCATCAGTTTCTTGCTTAATACGGGAATTCTTGTTAAGGAAGCTGAATTCATGCAGGCCCTCCTGTCCTTCCTATCCGACCTCCACCCCACTGTAGGAAATTCACCTTCCTGGAAGTCTCCAGAGTGTCCTGGCTGAATCCAAGCCTGGGAATAGTTTATAATAGTTCTTTCATTTCTGTGTCAACCTTTTTGCCAACTGAATCATTCTAATAAAAGCCTCAATGGAACAGAAAATGTTAGGGAGCGTTATATGTACGAAAAGACTGTGTCACACAATGCACACAAAGGCAATTTGCACACAAATCTTTTCATGAGCGTGTGTCTATTTTGACTAACATGGGACTTCCTATAAGATCCTACTGCAAAATACTCTCATGATTTTTTTCTCTCTCACCCGCCCCCCCTATTTTTCCTATCCCTCCCCCTTGGCATTCACTGTGGGGCTGTCACATCAAGTTTGTTACATTATGTAGCACTGGCTTACAGAAGCCAGTTGGCAAGTTATTAGCGCTGCTTTGGTATGGGGAAAATCTCATTAACATCAGGAAAAGGAGGAAGAGTTCTGAAAAGCTCCCAGCTAATTTGCTTTCTTTTAATTTTCTTGCACATATAATAAGTAAGCAGTGCTGCATTCCCAATAACTGAATCTTTATCAGTGTGGCAGGGTCTTTGCTCTGCATCTGCTAGCTCCCAAACTTTTAACCCTTTGACAGAATCCAGAACAATGGATTTCAGACATTTCCAGTAATTACTCTGCACAGTGGAAAATCCCTGCTTGATCTAGTTGGGGGTTTTTTGTTTCATTTAGTTTTGTAGTCATCACAGTAACAACGAGCCGGCATTTCCTCATCCTTTGCTTCTCTTACTGTAAACCTGATTCCCACTCCGCTTTTATAAGGCGACCATCCAGTTTTTGCAGAAAAAAAGTGCAGAGTAACATCTCCAGAAACAACTAAGTGTCTAGTTTTTGAATCTCTTTCTCCTTTTTTCTTCATGGTTTCATGAAACTGAAAAATTATCTGATTAGATCTCAACCCTCACTATTACCATGTCTGTTTCATTAAAAAAATTAGCAGGGGAGCAAAGCTGCAGATTTTAGTAATAGGATATAGAATCAGAGCTGGTCAAATTCTCTGTTTTAAAACAAAAAGCTTTTTTCTAAAAAAAAAAAAA
>ML685838.1:5566458-5613627 GCA_007922175.1 Pelusios castaneus
AAATTCTCTGTTTTAAAACAAAAAGCTTTTTTCTAAAAAAAAAAAAACACCCCCCGGGGGGGGGGGGATGTCATCAATTTAAAATAAAAATAAAAATAAAAAAAAAATTTTTCTTTGAAAACCCCAAAACCAGTAAATTCATTTTTCAACAACTTTTCAATTTTCATTTTTTCCATGAAAATCCAAAAAGTCTTGGTGGCAAATTTTCAACAAAAATTATAAGCATTTAACTCTTGGCAACATTTTACATGGGAAAATAACAATTTCCCAACTAGCTCACAATGAAACTTCTGACCCCTGGGTCACTAGTCAGCAAACCATTTGATGGCTGTTTCTGTATTGTCAGCTCTTCTGATTTTATCACAAGCGTTTCTTTAACCCTCAGCTCCTGGAGTCATGTGATTTTTTTGAAAATGTGTTTTTTCTGCAAAGGTAGCTTCTAAGCTTTTGTGGTTATCGCAAAGATCTTGAAAACATGAACCTTAATGGCTCAGAAAACAGCAGGCAAATTGTTTATTTTTTTAAACCCACTGTTTATTATTTTTAAACCCACTGCTTTTTAAGCCAGTCTCTTGATTTGTGGGGGCTTGACTTGTCATTTTTTAACACTTGGGACTGGCAAGACAGCTCTTTGGCGTTTAGAGATTTCGCTCCTGTTTCATACGTCAAGAGCCTTCATTCACAGATGACCACCTTGTTGCTCATCTCAGCACAGACTTAATATCACAGCAGCATAGAAACTTTTCTGCCCTGATCCTTAAAGGTGGTCTCCCCCCAAAATGGCTGATCCATCTTAGGAACTTGTTAAATCAGTACGAGGAAAACCTAACCCTATGCTTGCCTATTGTAGATCTGTTCTTTACAGCACCTAAGTCTCCGACGCCATCACTCTGGCACATTTCAACGGCATTAAATTGATTAAAAATTGATTACACATGAAAATTAAGTGGTTATTAGAACTGCTATTTGGTGAACCCTTAACTGGACACATTTCTGCCAGAAATAGGTTTTTATATGTGAATTGTAAATTGCAGAAAAACCCATGGTCCCACCACTGCAAAGCAATTAATACATAAATTATTTTGTCTGTGGTGTAAAGGGGAAGAACAAAGACACATGTTCAGTCCCTACAGAAATACATTTGAGTACATGGGTTTTTTGAATGGATGGGATGAAAAAATATATTTTTACTATGCTAAACAGTCAGTATGTAGAAGAATTATGCCTGTACCGTTTACAGGTACTAATACATGCTACAGAGTAAACTTGCATTAGTGAGTGTATGTGGAGGGAGGTGCGTATGCGTGTATATTTTACAGGCCCCATTGGATTCTACTAAGTATGTGATATACACGCTATTTTGGGCACAACAGTCACCACCACCCAATGCAAAATTGTCCAAAAGAGTTCTGCTCAAACTTCAAAAATAAATAAATAAAATCACCTTTGGGGCCGAGGCCGGGCATGGAAAATTGCAGTCAAATGCATAGAATTTTCAAAAAAATCTGCACAGGCGTAAACAGAGGATTATAACATTTTGCAACGTTAACTAACACTAGCACCACTTAGCTCTCCTTTGTCATCAAAGTATTTTACAGATATGAACTAAGTAATCCTCATTATGCCCCCGTGAAACAGATACCTAGTATGTGTCAATCTTTGGAGTGATGCCAAATTACAACAGCTGAGAATAGTGGCCTCTAATTTTGGACATCTCAGTCTTTGGATGCACATCTTAAGGCTAGATTTTCAGAGGGACCAAGAATCCATCACTCCATCGGAAGTCAGTGGCAGGTGCGGGTTCTCAGCACCTCTGAAAATCAAAATTGTGTTGTCTAAATCTGGCTACTGAAAATGAAAATTAGAAGACACTTAAAAAAATTGGCACTGTCACTTTGACCCGCGTCAGAGGTCAAAACAAATTTGTTTTGAAATTTCCTTTTGTTTTATTTTTTTTCCCTTGGTTTTATTTTTTAAAAAATGAACAATGTTTTAAAATGCTTGAAATCTGAACAAGATATTTAGTTTAATCCCAAACTCTTCCGCACCACCCAATTTGCTGAAAGATCTTTTTTTTTTTAAATTCTTTATGGGTTAACCTGACTTTGTTTTCAAAACTGCCAGTGAACCGAAAAAGCCGTTCTTTGCACATATGGAACCAACAACAGTGGTTTGAATCTGATCCAGACTGAAGTAATTGAAAGCTCAGGTAAACTGATAATAAGCCCTCAGACATAAGATGGGTGGTTCAGTTTAGCCCCTAGTGAAAAGGTCATTGGTAGTTTGGACAAAGAAGTCAAGGTCAGAATGGGAACAGATGCCAAACTTCCCTTGCAGCATTAGAGTCAGTCCCTGGGAATAGGTGAGGGCATGCTGGCAGCAGAGCTGGGAAAGCATTCGCTGCATGTGGCGGACCTGCTTCGAGGATAAATAAAGGATATAAATCAGGCCAGTACCAAAATTCAATTAATTAAATGACTGTACCCTGATGTCTCAAAGAAAACATGCTGAAAGACTCAATTTCTTCCACCCCATTCAATAAAATCCTGTTCTCCCCAGAGCTTTAGACCAGCATTGAAACACACTAGAAGATTTGTTTTCCGTGCCATAGAAGAATTCCTGCAGACTAGAGTATAATTTCCCATGATGGTTCTGCAATAGTAAACTCACTCCCCCACAAAAGATAAACAGGGGCAAGGAAGTTCACAGCTCCTTTGCGTACACACACTCAGAGTAGGAGTCTCTTACCAGCTGCTGTACCTATATCTGATATCTATTTCTAAGAGACAAAATGTCTAGTAAGGCGTCATGATGAGAACGGAGTTAAGGTGGGACAAACACTATTTTAGAGTTATACAAGGCCAGATGATGGTGCTGATCCAAATATATTTGAGTCTCCAAACTTCTGGGAGATGGGATAAATGGTTCTGAGTTTAGCCCATTTCTAGGCACAAATTTTTACTAGTTTAAAAATATTTACCACTTGTTGAAGAATGCTTCCAGGATCTTAAATTTTAAAAGCATCAAGATGCTCTGTAGTCTGTCACTACATGTAAAAATAAAAAGCAATCATTTTGGCATGACTTACAAGCTTTCCCCACACCCCCCTGTGAAAGCAACCCCTGCTGGCTCCGGACTATTCACAGCTCTGTGCACATGCCAGAGAACACCATTGATTTTCTTGTGCATACACAGAGAATCCAATTTTAAAAAGTCACATTGACTTCTGCATATTAGAAACCTAGCAAACGGCAATATTTGCAAAGCAGACAGAAAAACACTGAAATCAGTAAGGAATATAATCTCATTTTTTAGCTACCAGGAGTTCATTACAAAGGATGGAGAGTTAAAAAACACTACTAAAAAGTAGCGGATTGACTTCAACTTACTGGTTTTATTTTCAGATCCAAATAGGAACTTGATGGCAAGGGAGTGTTTCAGCATTTAGACAAGGGATGCGGAACAGAAGGCATTCAAGAGCATTTAAAGATGATTAGTTGCATTTGAAGCATGTACACAAGCAGACAGAGAGAGCCAGAAGACGCAGGCATTCTGAATATGTGCATAGACCCTGCCTATTTTTCAGCTCTTAAGTTTTGGCAAATTCAACACGCTGAGCCACTGCACAGGTCACAGAGATCTTTCCTTCTGCAACTGTGGACTCAGCTGCGCTGCAAACAAAAACTATTATTATCCTCGAATGGCTGCACCTTTTGGACAACGACCCAGTGTTTTTTCTTTCAGGCAGTACCACTTAGTCTTTTCGTTTATGTTATGTTCGTTGTTTTATCCACACACAAAAAAACTTTATCTACTGGCTAACAATGCCTGAGGACATTTTTAATTAAAGCAAGGTATTTTGCCATGGAGCATGGCAGATTGGGTGTACAACATACACACAAAACATTTGATACAACAATCACCGCCTCGCAGTCAAATACCCAGGGTTGGATTGTGAACTTGTATACGCACTGCTGCGCAATCACTCTTACGAGAAGTCTCACTGAATTCAATGGAACTATTTGCTGTGTAACAGCTCCCCAATGCGAGAAAGGATTTCACAATCAGGTTCCAACAGAGTATTTCAAATACTTATTGTGGCTGAACAGAAAGCCTCCCTCCGCCCAACACTGTGTCAAATATTCTCTGATCCCATAATGAACGTCCTCATTGTTGTTATCGTTTATGACCTGCTGCATGCCTTACGGAGAATAAACAAGGTGTTATTTACAGGGGTAAACCCTAATCCTGCTCTCACCAAAACCAGTGGTAAAACTCCCACTGACAATTGGATCTGACTCAGTGTCGTCACCTTCCCAGCAATAATTCTGCCCAACCAGCATCATTCCCAGTGTACCTGACTGTCCTTTATGAAGTCACCACCACCCTGGCCCTGTCTTTTCCACTCCAGTGTGGTTCTTCTCCCCTGAGTCCAGCTGTCTGTGCTGTTCTCTGTTAAGGCAATCTAGCTGCCAGCATCCCTGCAGTCTGACAGGTCAGCAGGCAAAAGCTATGGTTTACCTTGCGGGACCAACATGCCCTGGATACACGCATACACGTTCCTTGTTTGTAATAAGGGCTTTTAGCCATTACAAAGCCTCGAGGGATACAACCCTGGCCCAGCCACACCACCATAAAACACTTTTGTCTGCTGTTGGAAGAAGACCCAGAACAAGGATGATCATGCTTTGTGCTGCACGGGATTAAAGACACACAAATCAACAGGATACCAAACAGACATTACTCCCAAAGTGACAAAGGAAGGCATGACAATTTAGATCCATCTGCAGCGAGACAAACAGGACACCTGCCTGGATCTGAAGAGGGAATGGGGGAAATGAAATAGAAGCGGATACCCAGAAAAGCACCTGAGAATGACCAACAGCCAAACAGGCCAGAAAACCTAAGTTAGCTACCCCTCAGTGGCTATGTCTACATTTGTTAATTTACGTCGACTTAGCATGTCTACACTTAAATTTTAAGTCGACTTTGGGGGGACCCTACAAAGTCGACTTAGAGCGTCCACACTGGACACCTAGGTCGACTTGTAGGGGCTAGGGGGACCTTGGACTGGTCCACGGTGGCAGGGGGGGCACCCCTTGCCAAGTGCCAGGGGGCTCAGCCTTTGTCCCATTGTACCTGGGTACAATGGGGCAAAGGGGGACAGGGACCCTGGCAGGGCATAGGGGCAGGGTGGGCAGGGCTCTGCCCTGCCCTGTGGGCGGCCATGCCAGGCTCTCCCTGTGCCACTCACCCTGGCAGGGAGGCAGTGGGGGAGTCCTGGAGAGCCCTAAGTCAATTTAGAGTCAACTTAGGGCTACTCCAGCTTGCTTAAGTCGACCTAAGGAAAGTGTAGTGTAGATGCAGAGTAAATTAAGTCAACTTAAAATAGCTTAAGTTGACTTAATTTACAAGTGTAGACGCACCCAGTGCTACTCAGCCCCTACCCTACCACCCATTTATATTGATCTCCTTGAGCAAGACAAAAAAAAAAAAAAAAAAAGAAGATAGAATCAGACAGTGGTCCTGAAGTAAAATAAGTAGCTTACTCTTCAGTCTCCCTCCCCTCCCTCCTCCCCTGCCATCCAATCACCAGATTGTGGTCCTTCACAAAATTAAGGATTATGGTTAGTCCTCAGGGTTTAGGATCCTTACACAACTTAAAATATCTACTTCTACATCAGTGATTCATTTCTGGGATTGCCAATTTCAGTAGCCCCAGACTAATCTATGTAAAAACTGTAGATGTGTCTAGAAGTTTCAGGGTTGTTAAATAGCACCTCCCCCACCCTGACTGCATAAAACACTCTGCAGAAAACAGAAGACAACTCCACAGAACTGGGCTATGAATATTAAATTCCTGGTCAGTGTAATAGCAACCTAATGTAACCCTGGGCTATGCCATTTCATAGCTTCCCTCTGCTCTGACATATCACTTCCCCACCACACTCCTGCTTCTTCCCTCTCCAAGTTCTGGTTTGATTGAAGGGGGGGAAATCCACCGCTCACAGCCTGACCAATGTGCCAAACCTCCCCGAAAACATCTTCTCTATGAAAATAACTTTGGGAAACAGAAATGTATCCAAGTTGGAAAGAGCTTTGCACAGCTTCTGTCAGCTGTACCAGAGAGAAGCTTCCTGGCAAAGTTCCCTTTAACAGAGCTGGTTCCACATACCAGGTAGGCTCTCGTCTCAGGCGCAACATACACAGGATGTAGGCACGGCAGACAGGAAGACCATGCACTATGTCTGGGTACCAACCGGCAAACACAAGCACGGTTTTATTTGAGAGAGATAACATCCATCTACATGCACACAAATATGCACATCCGGTGTACATACACATAATAAAGATGTTTCAGACATTACCAGGAATCCTCATTTTGACCCCGGTCCCACACAGCATTGAAGCACATACCTCGGTTTTAATCACAGCTCTTGAAATCAAAGGGGTCACTCACATGCTTAAAGTTAAGCACATAGGCTATGTCTACACTTACTAAAACTAGTTCGAATTAGCTTAATTTGAACTAGAAAAAGTTAGTTCGAACTAAGCAAGTGCCATTCATGGCACTTGCTTAGTTCGAATTAGCGATCCCCATTCATTTCAATGGCCGGTTAGTTCGAACTAAGAAATTAGTTCGAATTAACATGGCCACATTGGATAATTTGAACTAGTTAGTTTGAATTAAAGTCTTACTTCTGAAGCCCTATTCAAACTTATTAGTTCGAATTAAGGAAGCCCTTAATTGGAACTAACTAAAGCCTAGTGGCCATGGCTTTAGTTAGTTCGAATTAAGCCTCCTTAATTCGAACTAACTTGCCCGTTTGGACATAGCCATAAGGTGTAAACTGTACTGGAGCCATGGAGCCTTGCCAATATTGCAGGAATCAGTAATGCTTTAAAATCAGAATTAGCTTTTTAATGTACCCACTGTGTATTTATGTATATACAAATATATAGATCAAACCATGCATAAGCTTTTGATTACTTTGCAAAAAAATGCACACAAACATTTTATGGTTTTTCTAGTATCGATATCGTGTCCTTTTACCTTCAACAACACAGATCAGCCTCTAAGGATTACTGATTATGCCAGTCAAACCACCCCCCCCCCCCCCCCCCCAAGTGTTTTCTTTTGTTTTTGCTCTTTTGTTTTTAGGCTTCCAAGAACAGATTTTATAATATTACCAAGAGCCAAAAACATAACCCCAAACCTTTTTCTATATGAATACAGCAAACCAAGTTTGGTGCTAGTCCATATGTATTAAGTCCCTTTGTCACCATAACAAAACTGTGAACAAGAGCTAAACAAAAGGGGAGAAAAGATTCCTGTAATTACAGCATAATGGTTTGCTGAAAATGACATCAGTGCTAATAACAAAACTGCATTCAGGAGACATAGTGTTATCTTGCGGCCCAGATAAAGTGCCATTCTTTGTCTTCCTTCGTTATTATATACATGGGGTCAGCTTCTGACCTCACGTACAGAGGAGTAAATTGGGAGTAACTCTACCGACTTCAGTGAGATTCTCCAGCTGCATGCCAGAGTAACTGAGATTACAGTCTGACCCATGTTCCCTTTACCTTCCCTGTTCCTGTGTCTGCTAAGAGGAGATAGGTTATCAAGAAAGCCTCCATGAGAGCTTTGCAGAAACTGCTACATGGCCAAATTCTGCTTTTGTTTGTACCCAGGCAATCCCATGAATCTGGTCCATTGATTTACAATACTAAGAACAACAGCAGCAGCTATATTTTGGCCACTGGGGGAACAATCTCTCATGGGGAATATTTTTATTTTTAATAGAGGAATTTGCCCCCCAGCCCTTTGCCTGCTGAAATATTGCATCATTCACATCTTAGTAGCTTGGAAATTCAGCCAGCCTCAGCTGTATCTGTTTACTTTTTAGATTTCATCTGTCTTTCTTAATATCATTTCTGACACTCAAAAATGGAACACTCCATTTTCTCTTAACTGAGGATATCATGGTTTTTTAGTCCCCCCCCCCCCCCCCCGGGGCAGTCAAAACACTGTTCTTAAAAAGGTTCATTTAATTTGTCTAAAAGACCAAATACTCCCCTTTTCCATAAGAAGTTTCCTCTCTGTCCATAGCATTCAGTGTTGTAAATATCAACTAGTTTAAATCTGAATTCTTACCATGGTGAACATGACAAAGACCATCAGTAACAGTTTTCACACATAAAAAAGTGCACACCAGTCCATCCTCACAATCACATACACAAATTCCACCAGATATATTCACATTCACACAACTCCACTCCAATCCTATTTAACCCTCACACACAAAACCACAACTCTCATAAACATTCTCTGTGACATAAATCTGTCATTAGAATCAATTACAGGCGCATACATAGCTCTGCTTAGTTTCTAAATATGTACCACAATAACCCACCCCCAAACCCCATGCCATGATAGCCACCGCCCTGAGTTTGGGTTCTGATGAGCACCCCAAATTTTAGATAATCATCCGAACATAATCTAAACCCACTGAGAACTCTGATCTGTTGTAGTTAACATTACAAGATTTCTAGTGCTTTGCCCTCCCAATCAGGCTAAAAACACCTCAAGAAATGCCTTCATGTGCTTTGGAATTTCTGCTTCCAAAGAGAACTAGCAATTGCAGAGATGTATGGAAAGTAAAAATAATGAGAAAAAACTAACCAGACTCTGTGAACCATACAATTTTTGGTTCATGTTTGCTTCAGTAAGATTCAGGTCAATTCTCATACATCTACACTGCCCCTAATCTCTCCACAAAATTGCTTTGAGAAACAGCTGAGCTGTTTGAATGTGTGTATGAAGTGTTCTGTGGAACAAAGCAATGCATAGGAAGTTTCTAGTCCCCATCTCCCAAAAACGGACAGCAGGTGGCACACAGGGGAGGGATGTGAACAAAACTTTGACTTCAACCTTGAATGCATCTGCCAGGACAGCCCAGCAGCCATGAAGAGGTCACTAAACGGTGCCAAGTAAAGCTCTGATGCAGATTATTTCTGCCCGAGAGCAACTGGACCAGTGACCAAACCGTGATTTATCCAAGCAGAGCTGAGTGAATACCTGATTTTTCATTTTGATGTCTGAGCCAAAAAGTCTGAAGAAAAATTTCCATCGGTTTCAAACACAAAGTAAATATTGGAGGGGAAGGGGGGGCCTTACAAAAACAAAAGAAACAAAACCAATCCCCACCATCATTCAGGTCAAACAAAGTGCTTCAAATGTCGATTCCAAATGAAATATTGAAACAGTTTATTTTGAAAAGTGTTTAAAGAGAACATTTCAATATTTTCAAATTTGGGAGAGGTGGGCGGCGAGGCAAAACTATTTGCCAAATTTAACCCAAATTCATAAATAGTTTCAGTGCACCCCAAATTGCACTTTTCAAGCAAATTTACTGTCTACTTAAAAATATTTTGCCTAGCTCTCATCCTAAGTTGTTCCCTGATCTGCTTCTGCAGCAACACATCTACACACTGTGCCTTACTCAAGAGTTATGGTAAATCCATAAGCAAATCCACTGAAATCAATTAAATTATTCACAGAGTGAAGAACAATTCAAAGTGAATAAAAGTGGCAAAATCTGGTGTTTACTTCCTCCCAGCACCATTTTTTACCCAGGGAACAGAGGCTCCAGGCACCTACATGGTGGGCTGGGGGAGAGGGAATTACTTGCTAGGTTTCTCTTTGCATCCAGGATCCTACAAACATTCCTCTTTGATGTCTAGTTCCCACTCTGCAAAGAATGATTTTCATAGGGTACCTGTGTGTCCTTTTTCTTTTACAGAACCACTCCCAAAGAGAGTAGCAAATTTTTTTTATTCTTATTTCCCTGTTTAAACAACTAACTAGGTAGCTACAGCTCAGCTAGAGTTAGGCAGAGAGACTAGTAAGACTCAGCCACAACAGAAACCCTCACTGCTGGAGAAAGTTCTTTTCCTCCAATTGGACATGGAGAAGAAGACACAATTAGCTGCCTTTCCAGCCAGCTGTGACTAATTTAAAGCATTACAGGTGCAGCAACAGTTGGCAAGAACCGAGGCAGAAGCTTTAGGCACCTAAGTCATGGATGTGAGATGAAGAGTATGAATCTATAACCCTCTTTTCAAATATTTTAACCAAGTTCTGTTCAGGTAATTTGCCTCCACTTGTTCTGATGCATCCTTTTGTAAATCAATTCCAGTCTCTAAACTAGCAACACCCCTATTGAGCAGCAGGGCGGGAGGTATTATCCACAATTCCAGAATGCTCTTTATCATAACATCAGTGTAATTTAGTTCCCTATTGCACTGCACTGGGGATTAGATCACATGGACAGCATTGCAGTACTGATTTGTTTAGTAAGGCTGCCTCCGTGTAACACAAAGCTCTTGACTACTGAGAGTAACGTGGTGCTAGGGCACGTAAGGTGCAAGATGATGTATTTAAACATTTGGTTCCAAATCCTGATTTGAATAAAACACTCATTCAAGTTCTGTGTAAATGGTGTCTTTAGTGCTGCCTTTTTATTCAACAGGCATCGATGATGAATCTCCCTAGTAATGAATCTTATTTTCACACTTCTGGGTGCTGGTCTAGAGCCAGGAATTTGTCAGCTTACTGTGGTTCTCAGTGGCCATTAGCCAGCGAGCACACTGACCTGCTAAGGATTGAAACCAGGGGCAAATGACACACACAATCATGGAAATGCCGTTATTTTGGCACTTTCTCCATCAGCCACACCTTACTGGAGCAGTGCTTATGGGTTGCCATGCCCTGCTATTCCTAAGAACAGCTGCCACCACCCTGTTTCAATACCTGAGAAAATAAGAGTCCTTTCTCCGTTCTCCCCCATTTTTTTTTAATTTAATTTTATTTTTTTTTGTGCTTAAGATGTGACCAGCCTGGGAGGAGATGAAAGGACAGAAAATGGCAGCGCTTCAAGACATGGAAGTGAGGCCCAGCTCCTTTCAACAAGAAATAGGCAGCTAAATATTTTTCAGGGTCTGGGCCTGAGTGACCAAGAGTGAAAAATCAAACTCACGGTCTCTCACATATATCAGTGTAGAGTTAACTCCTACCTCATTCCCTGTTTTAGGGGGACCAGATATCAAGTGTGAAAAATCAGGACGCGGTGGGAGGTAATAGGGCCCTGTAGAAGAAAACACCTGAATATCTGGACTATCTCTATAAAATTCGGACATCTGGTCACCCTACCCTATTTAGGCCCTGCTAATTGTGCTGTGATTTGAAAATAATAATGCACAGGAAAACATCTCACAATACATTTTCATAGAATCATAGAATCATAGAATAATAGGGTCGGAAGGGACCTCACGAGGTCATCTAGTCCAACCCCCTGCTAAAAAGCAGGACCACTCCCCCTAAATTATCCCAGCCAGGGTTTTGTCTAACCGAGCCTTAAAAATCTCCAAAGATGAAGATTCTACCACCTCCCTAGATAGCCCATTCCAATGCTTCACCACCCTCCTAGTGAGAAAGTTTTTCCTAATATCCAACCTTGACCTCCCCAGCTGTAATTTGAAACCATTGCTCCTTGTTCTGTCCTCTGTTACCCTCGAGAACAGCCTAGCTCCCTCCTCTTTGGAGCACCCCTTCAAGTAGTTGAAGGTTGCTATCAAATCTCCCCTCAGTCTTCTCTTCTGTAGACTAAATAAGCCGAGTTCCTTCAGTCTCTCCTCATAAGTCATGTGCCCCAGCCCCCTAATCATTTTTGTTGCCCTCCGCTGGACTCTTTCTAATTTGTCCACATCCTTTCTGTAGTGGGGAGCCCAAAACTGGACACAGTACTCCAGATGCGGCCTGACCAGTGTCGAATAGAGGGGAATTATCACATCCCTCGATCTGCTGGCAATACTCCTACTGATACAGCCTAATATGCCATTGGCCTTTTTGGCAACAAGGGCACACTGTTGGCTCATATTCATCTTCCCGTCCACCATAACTCCCAGGTCCTTTTCTACAGCGCTGCTACTTAGCCGATCGGTCCCCAGCCTGTAGCAGTGCATGGGATTTTTCCGTCCTAAGTGCAGGACTTTGCACTTGTCTTTGTTGAACCTCATGAGGTTTCTTTCGGCCCAGTGTTCCAATTTGTCCAAGTCTCTCTGGATCCTGTCCCTGCCCTCCAGAGTATCTACCATTCCCCCCAACTTTTGGTATGTTCCTTCCCAACCCACCATAGGGTTATATGTGTATTTATGAGCACACAGTATACCTCTCAGTCAGTAGGGACCAGCAATCCTAAGGGTATGTCTACATTAATGCCTCTCAATCTTTCCAGACTACTGCACCCTTCTTCAGGAGTCTGATTTGTCTTGCATACCCCAAGTGTCATCTACTTGCTTACAAAATCAGACACAATACACAAACGTCACAGCACACTACTACTGAAAAACTGCTTACTTTCTAACTTTCACCATAAAAACAAACAAGGAATCCTGAGGCACTTTTAAAGACTAACAAATTTATTTATCGCATGAGCTTTCGTGGGAGAAAATCCCACTTCAAAGCTCCAAAGTGCCTGATGAAGTGGGAATGGGCCAAAGGGAGAAACCTGATGAGCCATTAAGGAGACAATGGTTGTTCACACCCTCCTGTCTAAGGCATTCCTCCAGAATGACACAAGTTAAAGTATAGATATAACACCAAATTCCTAACTAACTAACTTATAATATAATACAATTTCTAGACATAAACTATATAATCATTCCCAGCAAATTACTACCTTTCTATTGATATCAAACATGACATAGTTCCTATGGATTATAGCATTGATGAGATATCCATAGAAAATAATATCATAAATGCTTCCCTAAATCCAGACAGCGTCACACCCTGCCCACATGCCCTGACAGGGTCCCTGTCCCCCTTTGCTCCATTGTACACAAGGGATGCCCCCACCACCACCATGGACCTGCCCAAGGTCCCCCTAGCCCTGCAAAGTCGATCTAGAGCATCCAGTGTGGACGCTCTCTGTCGACTTTGTAAGTTCCCCTTTAAGTTGACTTTAATTTTAAGTGTAGACGCACTAAGTCGACTTAGTTAAAGTCGACAAATTAACAAGTGTAGACATAGCCCTTGTTTGTTTTACTGAACCCGACTAACACGGCTACCCCTTTGGAACTTTTACCATATAATTACAAATCAACTAGAACATATATATTGTACTTACATGTCACCAAGTAGTATACAGAGCAGTATAAACAAGTCATTGTCTGTATGAAATTTTAGTTTATACTGACTTCGCTAGTGCTTCTCCTGCAGCCTTTTGTAAAATGAGGCCAATACCTAGATGAGTTGAGGTACTCCCTGGAAGACGCATGCGTACACCCAGGGGTATGCATACCCTTGGTTGAGAACCACTGGGCTACACTGCATACTAAGCCAGCTCTGACTCAGGTCTCAGCCCAAGCATGCCTTCTGCCCATATACAAATCACTCTGACTCGGGTCAGAAAGCACTCAGAACCTGGGTCCTAGGACTCTTTTAGCAGAGTGGGTCACAGCCCCTGGAACTCAAGCTGCAGATCTAAGTCAGAAGGCCTGTGCAGCATGGACATGCACAGCTGGGAGACCTGGGTCCAGCAACTGTAAGTCTGGTCCATAATGCAATGTGGATGCTGGAGAACAGGTTTGGAAACACTGTCTCCACAAGCCAACGTCTGTTTACAATGCAGTGCAGACTTACCTTATCCCTAAAGTACCACTGCCCATGACTGAAACCGCATGATTTGGATTACTTCTCTTTCCTTTTCTTTAATAGCTGCTACAAAATAGAACAAACTCTTTGTAGGCATTTCAGTCCCTGCCCTGCTACAGCAAATAGCACAGTGACCTTGAATTTTATATTACCTTATCAGGCCCAGGAAGAGACTTGTTGTGCTTATAGAGCTTGAAAGAAGAGAAAAGAAGGCAGGAAATCCCATGACATGCTCATTCTTGTGGTAATATCAGCGATAGAATATCAGAAAAGAATGTGGCTGAATCTAATCTAGGTAGAACATAACCTCGAAGTCCTGATGGTTCCTCACAGTTTAACCAAAACTACGTAGGCAGCAAAAGCAGAGATGCTAGGTATTACACCACAATCCAACACTGGGTAAATAACTCACTGAGTGTTTGGGCTCCTAGATTTCTGCATGTGGAGCTGGGAAAACGGCTAACGAAGCCTATTTGAATGTTGCCTTCTTTTCACAAGTTGGCTCCCAATTTTCCTCAAATTACATGGTGTTTGAAATTATTTACCAAGTTTTGGCAAATAATACTTGTGGACATGGGCACCAGGGTTGTATAATTTTTGGTAGTGCCAGGAGAGGCTCCTGGCCAGGGTGCTGGGCCCAAATCACATGGGGGAGAGGGGAAGTGGCCGCCCCATGGTGCTGCTTGCGAGCTGAGAGCGGCTTCTGGCCAGGACATGGGCCCACATGGGAGGGTGGAGAGGGGAAGAGAGGAGCAGGGCCAGGAAAGAGGAGTGGCCACCACCCGCCACTCTGCTTAGGGGTGGGACAGGCCTGGCACCAAAGTAGCTGCTCCTCACCAGCTGTTGAGTGTATCCGGGAGAGGGAGGCAGAATGGCCAGACTGCCCTAGGCATTTGGGGGCCGCTGTGCTCTGCACCTTCATGGCTGAGTGCCACTGAAGGCTCAGCAGGCAGTACCTCCAGCAGCACAGAAATTTTGGTGGAGCCAGGCCTACGATCCTAAATTTTGATGGAGCCCAGGCACAACAGGCCCATATAATTCACCACCTATGCTCGTGGATATTTGAAATTTCAGCTCTTGCTTAGTTTTGATGGGGCTCCCTCCAGTGCACTCCAGTTCCCTGACTGCATTAGAGTAATTTGGAAGCAGGTTTCCGATGCAAAATTGGCTATATAGTTAATATTGGCTTTCTGTGGTTTCTCTTTAATAAACCCTTAAAATCTGGAAACATTCCTACCAGTAAACTCCTTTGCTAGGATACTTGTGGAAAGTGGGTACCAGAGCTGTGCAGAAACAGTCCAAATACCTTTTATTTCAATACAGAGATGCATGGGATTTGGAATTTTTTTTTAAACAGTTTTTTCCCAGTTCTGGCAGTCAGCAAAGATTCAATCACCAGAGTGGATCCTCCCCCTGCCTCATGGCTGCTCTTCTTTCCATCCTCCTTTTCAAATAAATCATATTGTTCTACTGCAGTGATTATCAGTTTGTGGCTTCACAGCAGCATCTGACTCATATGAAGTTGAAGGGCTTGGCTTGCACTCCTCAGCAAAACTCCCCGGGCAGCCTTACACATCTCAGGTGGTGTGGAGAGTGCTAAGTAAATGTATTCAGAACCACCAGGAATTCTCCTCCATCTCCTAAGCAGTCAGGAGGAAAGGGAAGAGGGAGAAAGAGGGGAAAAAATGTTTCATTTCATTCCTAAAAGCCATGTTGAGAAGAGGAAATAGTGGATCAAATGCCACTCTGGTGTAAACAGGTCCAGCTCCACTGAACTCCATGGAGTTATGTTGTTTTTCACCAGGGCTGAGTCACAAGGAACCCCAAGAATTCACGAAACGATTGTGGTACAATGTCCTGATGTTACATTGCAATGCGGATGGCATGGCACTGGCTTAGAACACAGCGCTGTGTTGCAGTGATACAGACGTCACCATACAATGGCAAGATGTTATTCGGTAATTATTTTGGGGCTCTGCAACTCCACTGAATGAACAGGTGGCCCTGTAGTTCTGCCAGGATAAGTATCTCTGCTCTGAAGAAATTGAATACTATTCCCAGGAGCTGCTGCTTTACTCATCCCAATCCAGGCACAGAACCACCTTGTATAAATGGGAGTGTGCTACCCAGAGTTGGAGTCCTATTGTGCTAGGCACTGTACAAACACAGAGAAGAGAAAGATCCTGCCCAGAGAGTTTAAAATCTAAGTAGACAAAGACAGACAAAGGGTGGGAGACTGAAAATGTTGTCGTCCAACATTTTACAGGTTCGCTCTGAGGCACAGAGAGATGAAGTGATTCGCCCAAGGTCCCATAGGCAATCTGTGTCAATGCTAGGAATTGAACTCTGAGTCCCAGTTCACTCCTTTACCGCCCCAAATACCTGATCATTTCAAGGAGACATAAACAGAGTCACTTGTGTCTGCCACAATGGAGAATTACTGAACATGTGAAGAGCTGCTGATGAGTTGGGAAAACATTCTTCTTTGAGAAACAAATTTGCATTTATCTGATTTTCTGTATTTCTCTTCTTCTTTTCTACTATGGCCATTTTCATAAAAATAGGATCTTTCTTTAGAAATTCCTCAGCTGCTGCTGATTCCTGCACCTGAAGTCATAATCCCCTTCTGTTTGTCACATTGGAAATGTTATTTCCATATTAACCAACTGGGAAGCCCCTAACTTGGAGGAATTATGATTTCAGGTGGGGGAAGAGAAGCAGCTGAAAATTATGAACTCTTCAGAAGCATACATCCTTTTTAATGCAAATAACCCTAGCAATGAAGAACAACAGGAAAAAAATACAGAAAATACAAAGTATAGATAACAGGTGGGCTATGACCAGATGCTAATTTATAGGGACAGTCCTCATATTTGGGGCTTTTTCTTATATAGATAACAGGATTCCAGTTTTTCTTATATAGATGCCTGTTACCTCCCACTCCCCTGTCCTGATTTTTCACATTTGCTATCAGGTTACCCTGGTTGCTCCTCCAGTGATTTTAGCAGCATCTGAGTGTGGTTGAATATCTGCACCTTTCCTCTCAGACCTGTGAACCATGCCATTGTGTCTCCTTAGACTATTCCCATGTTTGAAATCTACAGCTGTTGTAGCATGAACCTGCTGACCTAAGTGGCATTTTAGCCATTAGGAGGATATTAGGCCTGTCTTCTGACCGCTGGGCTTCTTCTTGTTCCCTTCTTGGTGCAATTCAAGCTTCTGACTTTGATCTGTAGAGCTGTAACTTGTCTGGGTCCTGACTCTCTCACTATGAGCACCAGGAAGCTGAAATGTGCTGGCATTTTTTCATCTAAGAGGCCCTAGATTTAGTCATCTAGGGATCATTAGACACAGCATTCTAAGAAGAAGGGGCCCTCAAATATGGCTTTCATTTCTTCTATGACTCAGAAAGAAGCATGGATTAACCTTTCCTTCTCTTACCTCAGGCCTTAGGGGTATGGGTTGGGTATGTCAGGATGAGAAGGTGTCACTGCTTGGATTAGAAGTGTATTGAGAAGCATCCCTCTGTTTTCTTCTGCACAAAAAGTGTGTTTTATTCTTACTGTGTCTCTTGTGCCCTGAGATGCATAACTGAGCATATTTTATACATTTAAATAAAAAAAAAAATAGACCACCCTTTCTTGAACCTCCCTGGAATAGAATGGCAGACGTTAAGACACTCTTGAGGATGGATGCAGGGTTTCTCTGTTGAGACATTTTGCTGTCAGGTGCTCGCCCCAGGCTGAGAGAGGCAGTTGTTATTACTGCTGTGTCATAGAGAAAGTGGCCACTTATTAACTCCAACAGATTAAAAGAGGAACTGGAATCCTGTTATCTGAGGGGAGGGAACTAGGGGTGTAACAGATGAAGCTGTGCAGGGAAAAGGGTAGGACTCAGCTTGAAAAGAAAGCTTAGGGTGAGGTCTAGGTTTTATTATTCTCCATAAAGCCAAATCCCATGAAGAGGGTAAATTTAGAATAAACAGAGTGTAGCGCCTCTGCGCAGAACAGGGTGGGCGCTCTGTTGGCTTTTCAGTCCCACTGTTTGGTGATTTAGATAAAATGGAGCTTGGCTTAGAACCACTCTTGCTTTGGTTTTGCAAAACGCACGCCATCCTGGCTTGATCATCAAGAGATGTGACAAAGCCAAAAGATTTCAGCTGAAACCTCAATTTCCCTACGAAGTTGGGTGGCTCAGATAAAATGGAACCAAGATTCTACTAACTGACCTAACTCTTGGTTTTGCAAAACTTACTCAGCTGAGTTTTTGCTCTACAAAAGCAAACCCAAACTCCAGCCTCCTTGGCATATGTCTGAAAGAGGTGCAGAGTTGTTTTACCTGGGATATTTCTTTCCCTCTCCAACACCCCAAGTCTTTTAAAAATGTACTGGCCCTTCAGCCACACTGTGGTCCACAGACACTCAAAAGTCACTTCATGAAACCTGAAGTTTTTGTACCTTTGAAATGGGAGGAGAAATTAAATAGACCGGACTTTACCAACTGTGAATAGGAACTCTAGTCTTTACTGACCTATACCAAATTTCTCTGCTAAACACTCTAATCCAAAGTATCTTTATACCACAGCCAACCCCTTGGCACTGAGACAGTGGAGGGTTAGAGACCAGCATGGAAAGATGTCAATATAGATGTTTACAGTCTGTATCTAGGAACACATCTGCACACCAGTGTGCCCATCTGTTTGCAATAAGATGCTGGTAAAGGGGATTGTGGAAATGCTTTTCATGGAAGAATTTAGCATGACCTTTACTTCATACTCACAAGTTCAACAAAAAGTCCAGGCTGACCAGCTCTGAAAGGATGCAGAATGCCAGAGCTTCCTACAGAACTGGATAAATGTCTCAGCAGGCGTCTCACTTTTTAAAGTGAGGACTTGAAAACAAAGGTACACAAAGAGAACTGAATGACGCAGCAGCCAGAGGAGCAGCTACGTGGAAGAGCAGGAGGAGCTCTGTAGGTAAAGAGTTTACATACTCTGCATTCAGTTCAGGAAAGCTTTGTGACCAGAGATTAAAAGTGATGAGCCAGGTGGTTTCATTCCAGTTCAGAGAGAGAACAGTCTCTCAAAACCATCAGGTAATCTTGCCTAATTGACGATCTGGGCCTCAGAGACACACAGGGCAGGAAAAGCAGAGGACTCAACTGCACTGGCAGAGCCCCACAGCTGGAAAAATGGAGAGTGCTTCAGATCTAAATAGGAAGTTTGTTTGAAGAGATGTGGGAGCCTAGAACTGTAGAAGATTTATCACACTGAATACGAACATTCACCCGGCTAATCTAACAAATTCAGGCAAAAGAAATCTGTAAAATAGCCAGAGAGCAATTAATCAACTAAAATAGTCTAGAAATTTATCTGCTCGTGTGTGTGTAGTATCAAATCACTAGTATTTCCAGACGCTGGAGGGAACCTTTGTATACAATATCTATACATTTCCCTGCAGCTTTTGAAATAGTGGTACCAATGATAATCATCTTTCCAAGCTGCTTACAAACCTCATTCTCGACTGGATATTTCAGTATTGCCCACTTACCTCCAACATAAGCATTTGAAGTCCTGGCTACTCATACTATATTCTGAATAAACAAAGCTTTACAATTATTTGTATTTGTTTCTAGGGCAGAGGTTACGGTCATTATCTTACATTTGTAGCAGTCTGCCTCCTACATGATTGCAAAGTATATGCACTTCAGAAAGTGATTACTTCTATAAGTGAAATGAAGCCACCTCTGCAGTGAAAGGCAGGAGCGGTTTTAGCAATGCACAGCAATACCATTCGGCAGACAATAGAGAAGACTATATCCAGTTGAAAATGCAGGTGTATTTAAGCATACAGAATCTAATGCCCCAAGATGGGATTTAACTGGAATGAACATCCCTATTCTTAAGTAAAATGACATGGGACATTTAATGACTCCCTGGAAACAGTTTTACATGTAATCCAAAAGATTGCACCTCTAAGAGTACAAACCCCTAACACCAAAGAGTCAGTGCTGTCTCTGATGGACCAATGACCCCTATGGCCACCACTCACCATAAAATTTAGGATTACCTAGAAAGTATTCAGTTTATATATTCATAAGAGTACCAGTCCAGGAGAGGCTGTTGTAAATATCTAATCGGACTTCTTGCATAGCATAGGCCAGTGGTTCCCAAACTAGGGCTGGGCTCCCACAGCGAGACACTGAAGAAGGCTGGGGTGTGTGTGTGTGGGGTCCCAGACCAACCTCCATGTGGGTTGGGGGAGGAGCACCACCCAGCCCTGCTCTGCCCCCTGCTATATCCTGATCTTGGCTCCCAGCTCCAATCACGATCCCTCTCCCAACCACTGCAGCACTGTGAGGCCCCGGCTGTACTAGTGGGCCCTGGCCATGATGCTGGCTCCCAGGCTTACTCCGAGCCTTGCCCCCAGCTGCATTCCCAGCCCAGCTACTGGCCATGCCTCCCTACCCCCCCCCCCCCCCCCCCCCGTCACCCCTGGCTCCCGCTGTGACCCCAATCCAGCCCAGGCTACAGATCCATCTCCTGTAGAGTTGTGGACCTGGTAAAGGGGATGCAAACCAAAAATGTTTGGGACCACTGACATAGTCTATGAATTCAGGCTTCTCTGAATTACTTCCTATTTGAACTAGAGCAAATCTTTTAGAAAAACATGCCCTCCTGATTTTGAAATGCCCAGTGATGGAGAATCCACCCCATACCTTGTAAAGTTGTTCTAATGGTTAATTATCCACACTGCTAATAATCTGCACCTTGTGCCCAGTTTCAATTTGTCTCGCTTCAGCCAATGGATTTTTTTTTTTTTTTTTTTTTTAAAGTACTTTTGTCTGCTGGACTAAAGAGCTTTCTACAGTCATATTTCTGTTCCCAGGGTAGGTACTTATAGGCTGTGATCAAGTCACCCGTTAGCCTTCTCTTTGAAGCTGCACTGGTCAGATGCAAACCTCCTTAGCTTGTGACATCTGACAAGAACAGAGCCCCGGGTTATAGGTATGCAGATCAGGAACCCTTTCTATTAGAAAGCTAAAGTGGCTCCAGCCACGTCCACTGGTGCCATTTCATATACCACTTAGGCAACAGGCAGGTAAAAGTGATGTATGATGTATATTGGTCTGATTGAAATGGGCATATTTTCTATCGCAGTGAGGAAGCTGGGGAGGAAAAACGCTTATCCTCATTATCTCTTCTACCCCGCCCCCTTCAGTGACATCTCTGACCACAACACTGACCAAATCTCTGCCTCAGGTGAAAAGGCTAATGTAAAAGCCTTACAACTAAATTAGAACTAAGTGGGATTGTCCCTGAGTGGATGATCAATGATCTAGAAAAAAATATGCAAGGGTAATTGCTCTTCAGCTATAAAACCATCAGGTGTCTAGGTTTATGATGATGAACTGGTTGGGTTAGCAGCTTAGATACAGCTTCCAGCAAGAGGGCGGGGGTGGGAAGGCAGGGGGAATCTTGTCTTTGGTTTTCGGCCTGTTTGTTCATTCATTCATTCTTTCTGTCTGTCTGCTGAAAGCAGCCACAACTAACAGTTTAAACCCAGCCCTTTAGATCTGAAAGAACAAAAAAGCCAGGAGCCATCACTGTTTTACATTCCAGACCTGAGTTTGTTCCAGTAAAGATATATCTGCCGTTGTTTGCATTGGGAGCAAGCTCAAGTGGCATTGGGGCTTTTCCATTGCTTAGACGGGAGTCCATACGTAGGCAAGATGGCTTCCCAACATTCACACTCTGACGGGCTCTGGTTAGTGCTCAGTCTGCATAACTGTGACCAAAATGCGGGTTTAGGACAGCAAGGGCCAGAGAGGGCTGCATTAGAGGCTGCAGTCTGGCACCTTTATACCACTGCGATGACATAAAGGGAGAGAAATGTCCTTCTGGGGACCATGCCTGGAGTCAAGGGGATCACTGAGACCTTGTCTACACTACAAAGATAAGTCAGGGGAGGGGAAATAGGAAAAAATAAAGGCCTGTTCCTTCCCCTATTTCTTCTTATCAGAAAATAAGAAAGAAGAATATTAATGTTGTCCATTACTTGAATTTAGCTTCGTCAGCAGTCCCCAACTGGTGTTATTCCTCCCAGCTAGCTTTTTTTTGATGAACTACTGTCCATTTCCCTTCGTATCAGAAATGAAAAGTAGGATAGGAATTAGTTAAATAGGAATTATTATCTAACAAGTGGCAGCTTCACTCTGGGCAGGAATAAGATTTCAAAGCATAAAAAGTGAATCTTATCAAGCTTTTATTCCCCCCAGAGACTGTCACAAAAACACTTTTTGCCTGTCACTGAGAACTAACCATTTTTCTTTCATTTCTGTTTTCTATCACACATTTCATTACAGCTGTCCCTTCTGTCTTTCAGCTTGGGACCTGAGACACCGATGCAGATAACTTGACAATAAAATGCCCATATTATCATTATTTCTTCTTCTTCCACCCAGAAAGGTAATTGCAACCCAAAAAGCTTTTGCATATTTACAGCAGAAACTCCCCTGGAGGATTGGACTGTCATCGGGCAGAACATTTCATTTCCTAAGCCTCTTCTGAGGTATAAACTAGCTTTATTTTTTATTTGGCCTCCTTTAGAGGAAAGGACAAACAGATAAAAATCAGCTGCTGCAGTGCTACAGCTGTCAAAGTTCCTATTACTGTGAAAATTAACTCTTTCCCACCTCCAAGCTCTGCTGAGCTTTGCTGGTAGCATCTGAAAGCTGCATTATTTGGGGGCCAAATGGGTTTGAAAGGCTTCCCTGTGTGAAAAACGAACATTCTCTTTAGCATTGGAACAACTATTCTGCTTTTATGTTAGAAACAGCTTTGGCATCTAACTCAGCAGCCATCCATGCTGCCATACCGGTATTTGATCAAATCAGTCACCAAGAAATCATCATTTCACAGAAGTCATCATCATTTTGAGAAGTCACCATACCACTGTTCGCTGATGTTTCAGAGACTTGAGACAATTCCCGACAATGCCTCAATGCAACTGTCATCTGAAAACTAATTCTCTGTTCCACCCTGTCTAGAACAGTGGCAGCACAGTTCTAAAACCCTGGAGTGCTGTGTCTAGGCAGCTGGGACAATAGGAGGATTCTTGACAGAGAATATCTGCACAGGAAAGTTTGCTTCCTTGAGTCAAGGATGAAATTCACCTTCCAGTAGAACTTAAATGGAACGTATGCCTTGTGTGTTTTCTCTGCCCGTTCTGAATTTCACCTAAGACAGCACCTGCCTGTGGTTAAATGGTAAAAAGCACAAAGAATAGAGATCAATAAACCTTAGCCAGAATACCAGTCCCAACGCCACCCAGAAATATGGACAATACTCATTCATCCTTCTTACTGACTTAATGTTACCCAGGGTACAATCTGGACTGATGGACAGCTGTGTCACCTCAATTCTCCAGTCTGAGATTCAAGAGATAAAGTCTTTGAGGACAGGAACTTCCAGAGGTTTCTTTTCCAAAATGTAAATTTCTCACTCACACCCTTTTTCCCGCCAAAGAATGGCCACTTAATCAGGTATGAGGCATCAGTTTACCTTTTGCCCTTGAGGAACTGGTTTGTGCCTGCTTTTCTAAATTTGGAACATATCTCTGTAATATTATATGGTAGAATCTTATAACTTTACATATAACATTGCCATACATATTGTACCAGGACACTAATGATCAGCAAATTATGACTTTTCAAATGATACTTCACAAAGCATATTTTGTACAAAATGGTTTTGTGAACAGGGTGAACATAAGGGTACAGACTTTCACACTGACTAAATTTCAAATACTGGAAATAAATTATCATTAAAACAAAGTTACCTGCCCAAATGTGTTCCAGTATGGCCTGATCCACAACCCACTGCAGTCAACAAGAATCTGTCTATAGACTCCAATCGGCTTTGCATCAAGCCCACAGCCCAGAAAACTACTATTTCAAAGCAACTTTTGGATTTCTTCAATTTTTTTTCTGTGGTTGCACATCATTTTTATAAAGTCCATCATTTCAGCCATGCAAAGAAGCCTGTAAATCTGGCTATCTATACTTAAAATACTAATTCATTTTTTAGGGGTAAAATACTTTCTGAAACCAAGCCCAGGTAGCTTGCATTGACTTTGAAAAGCAGCCAGTCAACAACCCTCGCCCTGCAGAATCAGAAACAGGAACATGGAGTGGAGGATCCTTTTCTAAATTATCTTCTCAGTTTTAACTGACAAACTTTTTATAATCAATCAGTTTTTGAAGGTTATTTACAAATTAACAATATTTTTTTATCCAAGTCAACCCCAAGATGTTAAAATATTTTTCTTTCATTTTGTCAGTGACTATAAAGCTCATCTCGAGAGTCCAACCATCACAATTCAGGATTCAGGTACAAAAGATGACAAGAAAAACCAACTGACCATAGATGTTTTTATAACAGCTTCCAGGAAAAAACATCTTCCTTGACATTATTATTTGACCAAACCCCCTTACCTGTAATATCTGGATTGAAGGTAAGTTGAACACACAGCCTTAGACACATGGCTAGCTGAACCAAAGTCTATGACCTTGACTCTGTATGGTTGACGGGATGGGTCTACCAACATGATGTTCTCTGGCTTGAGATCTGCATGAATCAGTCCCAAGCTTTTCAACTTCATTAGGGCTGTTGCTACCTGCTGGAGGATCGGTCGGATGTACTTAAGGGGCAAAGGGCTAAATTTGTTTTGCTTTAGAAAATCATAGAGGTTCTGCTCTAACATTTCAAAGACCAAGCAAGTGTGATTTTTGTGCTGGAAGCACTCATAGGCTCGGACAAAGTTGTAGTCATCTGCACTTTCCGTACTCAGCCGGGCCAAGATGCTCACTTCAATCTGACCTTGTCGGGCATAGGAAGGATGGTTCTTCAGGATCTTGATAGCTACAATCTCATTAGTGCCACGTTTCCAGCATTTAACCACTTGTCCAAAAGTTCCCCGACCAAGAAATTCTAATACTTCATACGTGTTGGTCATAGAACACAGCACTTCATGTTGTACCAACTGGTAATCCCCTTCACTGTTGGACCCACTGTTTTTGGATGTGGCAGTGGATGTGGTGGCAGTGGCTACTGTGGCCCCACTGGCATTGTTCTGAATCATTGGTGGATGCTCTTCAATTATCTGCACGCTGCTTGTGTTCTCAATTTCCTCGCTCTTGCGCTTAAGTCCACATTTTTGGTAGGTGTCGAGAAGGCTCACAGTGCTTCGACGCATCAGGTTATGAGGTCCGCCCAATGCTTGCCCAGATGCTGCAACCACACCGGAAGTGCTGCTGGCAGATGTCACCACGATGTGCCCCGTGCTTGATGGAAAGATGATGGTCTGTTCGTATGGGATGCTGGGGTTGGGAATCTGGAGGGAGGCGTTGACTGCTGCTGCTTGGGAGGACTGCACGCTCTTGGTCTGGCTGTAGACTTTGCTATGTGTGCCGTACCCAGTCATATCCCAGTTAGAACTCGGTTCCACTTTCAGTTTCTTCACACTACAGAAGGCACTTGACTGAAGGGTGTGAGGGGAGAAAACTTGCACATGCGAGGCCATACCTGCAACAAAACATTTAAAGAAACAACAGTGTCAAATTCCTTCCCCAGTTTTTTATTTATTTTACTTGCACAATGGGATGGGTGGGGAAACCCTCAGAAACAACTAGAAAATTAACAGGATCTTACAAACTGAGAGACGTACCAATTGCAAATAAAGCACAGGGCAGTAAAAGAAAAGGGTCAGTACTTACTGAACCACACATACCAATAGCAACCATTATTCCCTCTCTCTCTCCTTTTTTAACAACAATAACCTAAGGTTTAGGTTTACCCCCTATGGCTGACTACACATCCTCCTTGTCCCAGTGTCTCCAGCAATAGCCTAGCACTGATGGAGAAACGGCACAGTAGGCTACTACCGTAGTCTTTCACCAACAGGGAACCAAAGTTCGACCCCTGATGTATGTAATAAATGAAACAGTTTGGTTTGTCTCACTTAAGTCCTCTATTTGTAAACTGTACAGTTCATGTTTTGCGCTCAGTAGAAGCCCAGGATGAGAATAGGAAGTGGTGTTGAAAGTCAGAATTGAGATGTGCTGAAAAGAGTTGTTCAGGGACCCAGGACTAGACTAGCTGGTGATGTTTCAAGTCATAACTGAAGTCCCTTGTCAGATCTGCGTGTGGGAATCTTGTATAAAGCTTGTCTGCACTTAAGGATAATGAAGACAGGTATTATGCAAAGACTGGCCTTAGCTGCTGCTAGCAGTTCCCTTGGTTCCATAAATCACAAGGGGCCATATTTTCCATTCACAGTGAGTAGTACCAAAGCTATAAAGTAGATCCTGCTGAAAGCTAATAGGACTGTTCATGGAATAGATAACACTTGGAATGAGTAAGAGCAGCAGAATCTAGCACTAAATGTATGCAAAAAATTTTAAAAGATGAAAATCTGTTTTCCTAAAATCTTTTCTTTTGAATATAAAAATACAAATAATTTGTAGATATTTATATAAAAAACAAAACCAATTACCTCAATACTTAAAAAAAAGAACAAACAAACAAAAAAACCACAAACTAACCTTGTGGTTAGAAAGGCACAAATATGGAACTTTCCTGGAGAGCCTTAGACGGTAGAAATACAAATACAGAACTTCTCCCAAGTTTTTCCTCCCATTGTGGAGACTATCAGGCTGGCAAGAAGCAATAGTGAAGCGCACAAAGCTAGGTGTGGATTTTATTGAAAAAACTGATGCTATAGCTGAGTTAAAGCAAAAAGCCATGCCTCTCTTGGATCTTTCTCATCCACTGTTGGAAAGTTTTGTTTTGTAATAAACCCCAAGAATGACATGGGGAAGGAGGGAAAAATCCCAATTTGCCGATCTTGCACCATCACTGAATTTTTAAGAGCAAACAAACCTTGACTTGTTTTCAATTTAAAAGAAAAATAGTTGAAGACTGAATGCGTCAATAACAAAAACACCACAAAATCAACAACACATAACACAGATGTCCTGAAGCATCCTCTTAGGTGGGGGGGGGGGAGAGATTTCAGAGCCCACAATGCTCAGCTTTTTTCCCTGATCATTTCTGAGAGAGACTACTTTTCCTGTAGCCCATTCGGGGTATATTGCTACGTTCTAGAATCCTTTTATGTTCGTGTATATATAGTTATATGTACATACAGATGTAATATATATCTACATATAGTTACTTCCTAGTTTCAAAGCTGATTAGCAAAGAGAAAAGAATTCAGTTAAGCAAACACACATACGCATGCACCCACATAAATCTTTCCGTTAATTCCCAGGAGCTAGAATGCAGGGACCTCTTATGGAATAGCTAAGGTGAGCTGGAAGTGCATTCTCTGTAATTGCATACAAATGACTAGTGCCCTTAGCACTCCAGTTTGCTCCAGAATCCCTATATTCAACCCTCTGCCCCAAGCAGCTTTGAAGATAGGACAGAATGACAGAAACACATAATTAGGACCAGGGGAACACCCACCCCACCACCAAAACCCACTGTGTAAAGCTCCTGTAACCTCTAGCCATGAAGCAATACAGGCCACTCTTCTCTACAGCAGTGACCCCTAATGTGATTTTCTGCACTGTTTGCTGAAACATGTATTTAAAAAAAAACAACCACGGTCCCGGTTACTCAATCTTATGGTGACCAGATGTCCCAATTTTATAGGGACAGTCCCAATATTTGGGTCTTTTTCTTATATAGGTGCCTATTACCTCTCCATCTCCCCCCCCCCCCCCCCGATTTTTCACACTTGCTATCTGGTCACCCTACGGGCCCACTCAGTCTCCAGGGCTCTTTCATCGCTCTTCCCACAGTGCCTGCTTTCCTCCCTACTTTCCACGGGGTGTCAACAATGTCGCCATGAATGACTTAGCATGTGCTACACAATGAACTCAGAGAACTGCAGAAGAACTCAACTTGTCAGTCATCCTGGACACCAATATCATATATGAGGCAGAGGCAATGTTTATTTTTCCACTAATTTAAAAAGAGTCACAGTGTTCTTTCTAGTACCGACCTTTCGGAGGTAGTGGGGTGGTTTGATATATGTTTACCCCCTGGACATGAATAATAAAGCAGATGTAATTGGTAACATATTGTCTATCTACTAGATGTGTAATTTATAGCTTTACTGGTTTCATTCCAGTGTACTTGATTATCATCTCCAAGTTTAAAAAACCTGACACAAAAAAAGGAGAGTCGTAAGAGACAGCCCTAAAAATAACTCAAAACGATCCAATCACCCTAAAATACAAAGCACATTATATAGGTCTGTGGTTTTCAACCTTTTTGGGCTCAAACCTTAATGGCCTCTTGTAACCAGTGAATACCTTTAGTGCAAAACATCTGGCTTACTGAATATTTCTTACCCATGACATAGAATATACCGTACACATTGCTATTAAGTGCTAAATAAATACACCATATGTACTATAGTGAGGCTCCTGCATCTCCTATCCCACAGGACTGGCCGGGCTCCAAATGTCATGACCTCCGTGGTCCCAGCGCCACTCAGGTTTGGCCTGGTGAATGGAGGGTACCCAGACCAAATTTATGAGAATAGTGCTGTGACCTGCCACATGGGGTCACATAACCTCTCACTTCAATTTGGCCCCACCCAGTCATCATGAGGGAAAGGCAACTAGGCCAACTCCAAGCAGCATTGTTGATCTGGGCACCAGATTGCTACAAAAGAAGCAGAAAGCCAAGCCCAACCAACTTCCATGGGACTCTGCAACATCCCTGGAACTTCCACCCCACAGAACAGGAGGCCTCCCATTGCAACTCTTGGATGAATTCTAGTGAGCCAGTTCTGGGTTGTGACCAATGAGTGGAGAAACACTGATCTAAGTGCTATTGTAATGAGTAGCCATCATTAAGGGGCAGAGCCCTAGGTAGTGTAAATTGACTTCAATGGACCTATGCTAATTTACTTCCTCTGAGGATCTGTCCTGATGCCAGCCAGGTTAGCTGTCACTGAAAATTGCTGATGGCAGATCATTGTCTATGCCCCTTAGTGAAATGAGTTGGTAGTCTCAGGCCAGTTTCCCTGGAGAAGAATCCACATTTTAAAAAAAACCCTCCATACCAGACACCCTCTTGGTAGTCTCTACAGAGTGAACAAACAAGAAATGAGCATAAAAACTGAACTACCCGGTCACCACAAGAACATGTTCCTCAAATAAAGGCTGTGGAGAATGAACTGTGGCTGCCTATGTTGTACTTGTTTTCTGGATAAATAGAGGGCTCCGACCTCTAGCATTGTCAGTCCAGCACCTTTCCATTTCCATGAGGCATGATATTCACTAGAAGAGTTCTTCTTTTAAAAGAAATACTAAATCCCTTTGCTGAGATGATTTTCTCACAGTTGATATTTTGGGGGTACATGTCATAAGAAGAATGGCTTGGCTAGCTGCTCAATGTAGTTTGGTGCCAAGAAATTATAGTCTGACTGACAGCCCAGGAGTGGAAAAGCAAAGTAATTTTTATTGTAAAGCTGTCTGCATGTCTAATTTGAGAGAAACACAAACCCCAAATGTTCTGAGGATGTTAAAAAAAAACCAAAACCCTGTGGCGCTGGTGATGGGTTTTTTCTTAAGATCTCTACTCATGTATAATATTAAAAATAATAAGAAACGTGAAGAGGGCAGGCCTTGTGGCTATCGCTCTCCAGTTCCACATCAGACACCTGATTACGATTCACGGGGCCAACATCTTAATTCCCTAGGCTGAGAGGGGCTAGCAGCGTGTAAAGCCAGCAACAAACCTATGCTGCTGTGTGATGATCCCTCCCCTCTCCAGCCCATCTACACATGACACTGATGTGCTCTGAACATCTCAGACAGTCTTTCTCTGCTGAAGGAATGTCATCATTCCTTGAGTCCTCGAGAGACTAAAAGGCCATAAACTATGGAAATAGGATATTATACTTCACAGAACATGAGCTCTCAAACAATGGTCCATGGAGTTGCAAAGTCTTTGCAACTCCAAAGACTTCCTGGAAGTAGCTGCCCAGCTGTAACTGCCTTTGTCTCCCCTCTAAATTCACTTCAGTCCAGGACACTGCCAATATGCTACCAATTCACCAGCCGGTCCCCCTTTCTCACACTCCAGTCAGGAACAGGAGAGGGAAGAGTTAAGAAGCAACCTTCCCCCCCCCCCCCCCCTCACAGCACAGAATTGAAAGCCATATTTACAGGGCTCTCTGGCTACCTCAAGAGGTTAGCCTCAGGAGCTCCACGTGTGTTTTCAAGGGCTTTGTCTTGACTAGGAAAAGTAGTCGCATTTAGGTTAGGCTTATCTAAGACACACAAACTAAGTCTGACATAAACATGGCCTTTTTCCAAGCATATATATACAGGGTAACTGCCTGTCACTCCATTTAGATGGTCAAGAGGTAGCCATGACTCTATAATAACTAAAATAAAAACAGCCTCTGGAAAATCAATAGCTGGTTTTACATAAGACTTTGTGCATACTGGGTCATGACTATGAGAGTTTTAGTTAGTCCTATTCAGAAATGGGGTCAGATAGGATACATTCAATAAAGCTGACAGTTCCTTCCTTTAATAATGAGTTATAGTGTAGTCATTTGAGGCTCTCTTGCAATAGATAGTAACTGGATTTCATGGGAACTGTTCTGTCCTTGATATGACTCGTGCACTCCCCCTAGCATTAATAGGAGTTAACGTGTTTAAAGTGCACTAAAGGCACAATCCAAAAACTAATTAAAGGGCTTTAGTTGAAAGATTTTAGTCTCAACCACCCCTTCAAACCCAACCCTCACTAAATAGTAATTAGTCATTTCTAAATCGGACAGCACTATCCTTCATGCATACCCACATCACAGACCTGCCCCTGTACAATTCATATCAAATTCAACTGGTTCCAGAGAAGCGAAGAGGGAAAAGGTCACTGCTCCTCCTTCCCAAACCTCTCCCCAAATTTCAAAAACTATACAAGGAATGATTTGAGGGTCATTGCTCTTTTTCCTATTTGTTGCACTGACTGCTTATGAATAACCAGGACCTATGGGGGGCCAAGAGAGCAAGACCCTGCCCTGTAATAACCATGCGATAAGACCTTTCGCAATGCCTGGCAACTCACTGAAGCCAGAGGCTGTTGAGTGCAGAGAGAACAACAATGCCTGTTTGAAAAATACTGTGGAGAGTGCAGGCTTATGTGTAACACGTTAATTGAAGCACCCAAGACATGCTACCTGGGGAAGCAGGAGCTAAAATATTCCTTTCTGCACCTGAATTAAAAAGACAGAGAAGGAACGAACTGAAGGGTCTGAAGAATCTGTTGTATTTTTATAACAAACATGTCTGTAAGCACATTTTTTTCTTCAAGGTGGTCTGTGCAGTGTCTTATTTGTGAGACATGTCTCCTGGTGCTGCTAAACTTTGAAAATCTCTCTGCATAATGGGGCCAAATGAAATCAGAGAAATCTGGACCGTGACAAAATAATAATTGACTACTCCAGCTATAGAGTATATAAACTGCACAGTCACACAGTTAAATTCCTGGATGTACTGTTGCACCGTTCTAGGGGTTTGTATCTTGTCCAGAGATTACAGACCCAGAAATAGCTACACAGACACACAGAATCTAGAAACGTTCTTCTGGAAGGGATCCTCAAGTGGTCATCTAGTCCAGTTCCCTAGCCGAGGAAGAAGCAAGTAAACTTAGACCATCCCTGACAGGTGTTTGTCTAACCTATTCTTAAAAATCTCCAATGACAGGGATTCTACAACCTCCCTTAAAAGCCTATTTCAGAATTGAACTTACAGTTATAAATCACAGTTAGAAAGTTATAGTTAGAATTTTTTTCCTAGTGCCTACCTAAAAATCTTCCTTGCTGCTGATTAAGCCTTTTCCTTTTTGCCCTGCCTTCAGTGGACATGGAAAACAGTTGATCACTATCCTCTTTATAACAGCACGTAACATATTTGAAGACTGTCAGCAGATCCTCCTTCAGTCTTTTTTCAAGACCAAACATGCCCAGTTTTTTTTAACCTTCCCTCGTAAGTTAACTTTTCTTAAAGCTTTTATCATTTGTGTTGCTCTTCTCTGAACTCTCTCTAATTTGTCCACATCTTTCCAGTGCCGAGTACAGCAGGACAATTACACCCTGTGTCTTACATAAGACACTCCTGATAATGCACCCTAGAATGATATTAGCCTTTTTCACAACTGCATCACATTGCTGATTTATATTCAATTTGTGATCCACTATAACTCCCCAGATCCCTTTCGGAAGTCCAGCTGCTTAGCCAGTTATAACCTATTTTGTAGTTGTGCATTTGATTGTCTTTTCTTACTGCTTTGTACTTATCCTTATTGATTTCAGTCCAATTCCCCAATTTGTCACGGCCACCTGAATTCTAATCCTGTGCTCCAAAGTGCTTGCCACCCCTCACAGATTAGTCTCCTCTGCAATTTTCTAGGCACACTCTGCACTCCATTATACAAATCATTAATGAATATATTGAACAGTATTGGACTGAGGACAGACCCTTGAAGGACCCCACTAGATACAGCCTCCCAATTTGACAGTGAATCATTGATAACTACTCTTTGAGTATGTTTTTCAGCTTATCGTACACCTGCCTTATAGTAATCTGCATCTGCCTTACAGTAATTTCATCTAGACTACATTTCTCCAGTTTGCTTATGAGAATATCATGTGGGACTACGTCAAAAGCCTTACTAAAATCAAGATATATAATGTCTACAAATTCCCTCCATTCATTAGGTCAGTAACCCTATCAAACAATGAAATTAGGTTACTTTAGCAAACTTGACAAATCCATATTGACTATTACTTATTATCCTGTTCTCCTCTAGGTGCTTACAAACTGATTGTTTAATAATCTGTTCCAGTATCTTTCCCGGAATTGAAGTAGGCTGACTTGTCTATAATTCCCTGGGTTCCCTTTGTGCCCGTTTCTAACAACAGGTACTAAGTTTGCCCCTCTCTGGGATCTCACTTGTTCTCCAAGATTTCTCACAGATAATTGCTAAGGGATTTTGCATCAAAGTACCTAGGGCCTGATGACATGAATACATTTAACTTACCTACACACACACACACACTTTCCCTCTCTCTCCATATAAATACTGTACCAAAATCAAAATAACCTCATTATGATGCTGTAGGTTAGGAAGTTAGGAACTGCTGAGTTATGGTTCCAAAAACCACCACTCTTTCTCACCATCCTACACCTATATGCCACTGATATACTTACATCCATACAGTGGACTCCTCCTGTATTTACCGTATGATCAATATATCCCACATACTCTCCTATACTCTATTTACTAATGTACAAAGTATCCACCTTTTGTAGTAGTTACTTCTAAATATTTACCTGTACTACTAATGAGCCATCCACCCAACCACAAACTCTCCTCCTGTTCTCCTTCCCTCTGCCCCATCTACATGATTATACATTTTACTTTACATACATATGCCAAAGATCTGTCCCTACCATATCAAACCTTTCCGCTATAGTTAAGAAACCGCACTGTCAATCTTATCATCTACTTACAACCCACAAACAACACTTGCCACTAAAGCCTCAAACTATGCTATCTATCCTCTACAGACTGGAAACATCTCTGTTCTTATTCATCCTCCTGATGTGGTCCAGATACCCAAGAACCAGAGTATCAAACCCTAGACTCTTCTGACATCCTCTGGATGGCACTTAACACAAAAACCCAGGGGCAGATCAATATATTTCTGTTTGTAAACTTAACTATAATTTAACAAAAGATTGTGTTTTCAGAATTCCTTTGTGGGTTTTCCCCTCTCATATTTTAATTAATTGTTACCATGGAAATGGATCTTATATATTTCTTCAGTAAATCATGGGGCTATGTTTCTGTTTCACATTTTAATTAATAATAATTATTAATACAATATCTGAGGATGCAGGCTAAAATATGCCTCATCAGAGTCTCTGCTACCTAATTAGTTCTCTGCAGACTCTGCAACCATTTGACCTCTGGTGACAGAAAACTAACAAGGACCTTGCATTTAGAGTTACAGTACTAGAATCTCTGAGTGCATCTCTTAGTCATTGTCATAAGGACAGGAGCTGGGATAAGCATGGATAATGGAAAATTTTAAGAAGTGATCTTATCTTCCTTTCCTCAGTCTGCCTAAAATATTATTAAAATGGACGTAAAGGATGGTGGCAAGTGCATCAATCATGTAGGTTATGCCACTGACAAAATGGAGCTAGACTCTGGGAAGCAAATCCTCTTCAGCAGACTATCAAGACTGGTAGCAAGACCATCACCTCTGTGCAAATCATGGAAATTATGTAGAAATCTACCAGGATGTCAAAAGTGCTCTTCGAACAAAGAGAGGAGATCTGGAAGTCCAGTGTCGGAAGCAGGTCTTGACAACTTAACAATGACAAGAAATAGCCCTGCCATATGTATCTTATTGAAAAAAAATGCTCTAGAGCCAGGGTAAGGATCGTCCAAGCTCTTGTGATGACTTCTGAGGCTCAGCACTTAGCAGAATCCTGGGTCAGATGAAGATGAAGCATGGTAAAGAATGAGGGGACAATAGTAGCAGAAAGCAATCAAGATCTGCAAAAGGATCTGGAATGTCCTACATAAGCAGTCTAGTGAAAAGACATTTTAAAAAAGCATATATCCATGAAGTCAGGAACCAGTTCTGCCACCAAACGTTTGGGATTTCCAAAATCCTAAGAGGAGAAGAGAGCCTAGCCTCCCTTTGCCCATAGGGCATGGGAAGAGGGAATACTGCTGATTGAGGTAGACTCCTAACTGTGACAGAGAGAAACTTTAAGGCTTTAATGTCATAGCCCTTGGATTGTGCTAAAAAATAGCATCAATAAAGGATGTTTTGTTCAAGCGTTTCAGCTTTCAACTTCATAATGAGAAGGCAAGGCAGAGCATGGGCATTTAAACATTACCCAGATAGGGGATGGATTGGGCAGAGTTTCCTGAGTCCCTGCCTGAGCCACTTATAGTTTTAAGTATTTCATTTGCAAAGAAGCCATTGCGTGACATTCAGAACTTCATTTTGTTTACGAAAGCTGAATCTCAGATCAGCCACTAGCTGGGCTGAAAAGGTCAAGTTGCCTATTTACGAGTCCCTCCCTTCAGTTTGTTTCCATCAGGAAATAGATCTGATGGAGACAGACAAGTCTGTAGGTAAGGTTAGTTATGACAAACAGGAACCCGGCTGCACTGGCATGGATTACTCTGCAGGGGGAAAAAGAGTATTTTAAGCCTGCTCTAAATATCTCAGACAATTCTGAGAGAGAGTCTTTCAACTGTCACATGATCATGGTTCACTTAACAGTGCTGCTAATAAGAGCTGCTCAATACATAACTTTACAGTCCCTCAGAAAGAATCTTCTGCGAAGTGCTGGATATTTTGGGACGCTAAAGATGAGAAGCCATCCTCAGATTAGTCACCTGGCTTTCATTTTAAATAACACAAAAATAAGGCTATAAATGCATATGCACATGCACACAAAATAGCCCTTTGTTCCACAGGGAAAACACCTGTCTAAAGTGTGATTTCCCCCCTCTCTTTCTATTTCTTTACTCCTTATCCTACATATAGCTCAGAGGCAAAAAATAAAAGCTGTACAGTGAAAATTATGGCTAAATGCTCAGTAAGTCTCCTTTGTTTTGATTTGTTTTTTAAGGTGTTTTTTGTCCAACCGCACCTCTAGTTCTGAGTTCTCCATGCTCCCTCCCTTCTCATCTCCTACCCTTTTGGGCCTGAACATCTTGCAACGAAGTTCAGAGTCAAGGCTGATCTAACTCTCCCCTCACCACAACATTCTGAGGGTTTAGGATCTAGGATTTTGTCTCCAGTCCATTTCTCTTGAAAACATAAAAATTGAGTCAGCTGTTTATAAAAGAGGCAGCAGCTGAAAAGAGGGCCTGACAGGAAGATCCACATAACTAACTGATCCCTTCCCCACCAAAATTCCTAATCCCATCGGCGTTGAGTACTTTAAGAGAGACTGAAAGGATGGTGAGGAGAAACACTCTAAGTGAGAACATTACACACTGCTACAGGCAAAAAGAACACCTTATTAATGTGCAATACAGAACATCCTGATCATTTCTTTAAGCTAATGTAAGCGCTCTCTCTTGCCCATATGCCTGCAGAGCCATGGGATGTTCCACCTCATGCAGTGACATCTCTTTTCCAAAAAAAATTTCAGACTGTGCAACCAATCAGAGCAATCCCATCAAATTAACCTCTAATCACACACAAACGCAAGCCCTCTCCCATCCCATTTGTATACTCCTCATGAAACTGGACCTATACCCTTTGACGTGTACTGATGGGTTTCCAAATATCTCCACCACAACTCTCTTTGAAATAAGGTCCTGTAGGGTGTCGGTCACCTAGGCTTCAGTGTAAAGGACAAGCCTGTCTGACTAAGGGGGATCAACTGGATGGCCCTGGAAGCTAGTTCTAGCCCTAAAAGAAAACATGTATTGGGGCTGGGGGTGAACTATAGGAAGGATTTCAGAGCTCTGAAGAGGAAACATCCAGGACATCAAGAAAGGATAACTGACCTGAGAAGAAAGGATATAAGGTCTTCATGTGTGATGAAGCAGCTCAGTAAAAACTGTTCAGGGAGACTAGTAAATACTACCACTCAAGTCTCTGAGGGAAAAGAAAGCAGAGGAAGGGAAATCATTAGGAGAAAGAAAATAGTAAAACCCTCCACCTGGATCAGCAGAGCTCTCTGGCTGCCATCAATCTGCACACCAGGTTTTTCTTTCATGCAAGTTATATTTATTGACATATTTTCCCATTTCTATACTGCTTAATGCCATGACAGTTAGGCCACTTCCATTACAGAAACTATTACTCAAAAGAAAAGGAAGGAAGTAAAAGCAAAAAATCAAGAGCTATACAAAATACATACAGCTTGCCTTGAAGGTCACAAAACTCAAGCTCTGATCGGCTACCAAGGGAAGTGAATTCCAAAAGAGAATTCTCATCTGAGAAAGCTCTCTTGGCAGACATGGGGTATTCATACTTTATGGACCAACAGCAAGTATTTTAACTGCCTTAAAGGGGTTTAGAGTGAGAGACCACCTCTCAAATAAACAGGCCCCAGATAAATCAGGGTTTCCTCATCAATACTTTGGACTGCACTCAGAATGGAACAAAATGCCAGAGCAGAGACCTGAGCGTTACTCAAGCTATGGGCAACTGCATTCCTCACAACTGGGGTGTTCATGGGTAAAGCTTAAGTATAGCATTCAAGCCTGTACAGTCATAGATTAAAAGATCAGAAGAGACCACTGTCTGACCTCTTGTACAACACAGACCATGGCGAAGGCATGGATGACCACTGTGAAATCGACATTAGATAGTTCCCTGACCATCGATAGACGGTGAAAGACACAATAGGTCACCACTCTCATATGCCACTCAGGGACAGTGAGAGATCCAACATGACCCAAGGCTGTGATCCTTTTAAACAAAAGGTGGGCATACACCATCAGTAGATGTGGCAAATACTTACCACCACCCACTTCCTCTAACGCTTATCCCTGCCTACAACCAACTCATCAGTATTATCCTGCTTGGATAGCTTGCAGCTATCTCCCTTTCGTCCAGCACCCCCCTCACTTTCAGACATTTGGACAATAATGAAGGTGTAGAATCTAGGCTTGATGAACACCAGACATAGAGCTAAATATAATCAGCGTGTTGCTGACACTGCAGCCAGACTGTCCGCCAGTCTCACCCCATGGCTTCATATAAACATTGAACAGGAAGGGCTACAAGATGGAAACGTCCATCTTTGGGAAGCCTTTTGGGAGGACCAGCCAGCACCACTCTGTGGGATTTTTCTGACAGGGAACATGCCACACCATCCACTCCCACAAGATCCTGCAGACACGTTAACAACACCTCATATCTCAAAAGCCACAGACACATCTAACAGAATCTTGGACATCCTACCTTTGGCTAACACCAGAATAACAGGAGAGAGAAACCACTGGGGGTAGTCCCAGGTTTGTTGATATGGTGATCGTGAGAACCCAAGTAAAAGCACAAAGGGGGAGATTTTTCAAGAGACTAAGGGACTTAGGAGCTAAAGTCCCATTCACTTTCAACAAGACTTGTGCAGCCAAAACCCATGCATGCTTTTGAAAAATATCTCAAGTGACAAGCAAGATGGACACAAACCAAGAAGATCTAAGCAACCAGATCCAACAAGAACTCGGCAAATCAGGAAGGCAATCCATTGAGACGTGGGGAAGTCTGCACACAGTCAAAATCCCTCATCCACTTTATTCCAGATCTTTTAGATAGACACACTGCTTGGGTTTGGGCATCTCTACTGTCTGAGCACAGCCACATTCCTTCTTCAACTCATTCTTGGCTCGACCTGATTGAGATGACTCGTCACAGGATCAAATGAGTCATCCAGCCAGGGCTTGAAAATATGCACGAAGTTGGTCATCTCATCCCTAATTAAAATGTGGATAATGACAGTCTTCTTAGCAACCAGTCATGCACTAAACAGGAGGAGCTGAAGGCTTGCATCACTGCTAGGCATTATCTCATCCTGCTGAGGTAGGGCCCCAAAACCAATAGGACAGATAACAAATACTGGCCACCTGGTCTGCAGCTGACAAATGATCCTTCTCCACCTTGTTCCCCCCACATCTGTCAAAACAGCTCCCGATTGTGGAAATGGTCTACTTTTCTGTCTACCAGAACTCTGGCCACTACTAACCTTTTCTTCACACTTTTACAGACCAGGCTCCGATTAATTCAGTTTCTCCAGACTGCCATCAAGTCTTTATGAAACCTGTTTCAAGTTCAAAATGCAACCTCCCGGAGTACAGAGTAATTATGACCTTTTTGAAAGCACAGGTCTCAGTTTAATTTAGAGGTCTACTGTTCAGGAACCAAGGCTTTTGTATACAGAATATGTATTTGTCTTGCAAACTCTTTTATGATTATTATATAGTGAATATAATGCTCATGAAGAAGGATGACTGCTAGAACTAGCCCGAGCTAGACATGTTGGGAGCAAATGCCGTGCAAGCTTCCATCCACCCCACACACATATCTGACTATGCACTTCAATTTTCTCCTTCAGTTCTGAACACACTTCCGTGACCCTGAGCTGCTGCAGTGCCCATACAAGCAGAGGCTGTCAGTCATGACACACTGTATGACAGTTTTGGGATGGGTTTAAATGGACTAAGAGGAAAAAGATCATATTGATTTTGGTTCTGCCTGCAAACACTTATTCACATGCTTAACTTTACTTAGCTGTGTCAAGTTAAAATCATGCATAAGTGCTTGCAAAAATCACAGATTTAGACAATAACTCCTCAGGACACAGATCTTGTCTTTATCCAGTCCCAAAAAGGTAGCCGTGTTAGTCTACTGCAGACAAACAAACAGAGTCATGTGGCACTTTTAGGGTACATCCACACTGGAGCCTTAGGTCGATTTAAGGAAGGTTAAGTCGACTTACAGACTCCTGCCTCCACACTGGGCTTTTATTAAGTCTACTTAAGTCGAATTAATAACACTAACTTTTAAGGTCGACCTAAGGCTTAAGTCAACCTTATTAAGCCGACTTAAGCCAGTGTAGATGGGGAATAGCCCTTAAATTGACCTAATTGGCCTCCAGGCCCCTCACAGAGTTCCTGGCCACTCCTCCGTCGACCTAGAACCTGCCAGTGTGGACGCAAGGCTGTGGACTCTCTAAGTCGACTTAACAAGGTCGACTTGAGGTCAATTTAAAGTCGACCTTGGTTAAGTCGACTTAACAGAGCCTCCAGTGTAGATGTATCCTTAAAGACTAACAGATATATTTATCTCATGAACTTTCATGGGAGAAAAATCCCACTTCATCAGATGCTTTGAAGATGGGAAATTTACAGAATGGGAGGAGATTAAATGCAGGGAAGTATATGACATAGGATCAGGTCAGGCTGTAACAGCAAATCAAAATAGATGTAAGGATTCAAACACATCCGAAAGCTCATGCGATAAATAAATCTATTAGTCTTTAAAAGTGCCACAGGACTCCTTGTTTGTCTTTATCTGTGCTTTGTAAAGGACTCTTTACCTTTATGGAATTTATAGTGTAAATAGAGGGTACTCAGTTGGATGATGAGAATGATTTAGAGTCATGGATACCCTCTCTTATGCAGAATTGGAAAAGACTGGGACTGTTTACTTTATAGAGAAAAGAGAATAATGGGAGACAAGATGAAGCTATACAAAATAATGGATGTTTAGAGCAGTTAGCTCTCTAGAGAATGTCTGTTCTCCCTGTGTCATAACAAAAGCATTAAGGGATATTCAGTTGAAGAGAAATTCAAAACGAATGAAAGGAAATACTTTTTCATACAATGCACAGTTGGCCTGTGAAACTCATTGCCCTAACCTAAGATATCACTGAGGCCAGGAGCTCAGGAGACGTCAAAACAAAGGAGTGGACATGTATATGATAAGAAGAATATCCTATATTATAATAATAAATATTAAAAGATAAACAAATTTTAGAAAAGATATAAACCCTGAAGCTCTATGATATAGCCTCATAGATTCTAAGGTCAGAAAGGACCAAGATGATCATCTAGTCTGATCTCCTGCACAATGCAGGCCACAAAACCATAAGCTAACATCTAACTGCTGGGGATTAAGAGGACACTATCCGTGGAAGTAAACTTAACCCATAACTGCTCACTGCAGGGTTTCTTCTTCTGAAGTATCTAGTTCTGGCCACTGTCAGAGACAGGATATTGAACTAGAAGGAGAACTCATCAGATCTCTTATGGCAAGTCCTTCTCTCAATAAACATTTTCACTTGTTACCACAAAAGTGAAATTTGTCATTAGTCTTCGGTGGTTGAAAACAAGTGCATTAAACAGCTGTACCTCTCAGTCCCAAGCTTATCTATTGCTTCAAGCGTAAAGATTACACTTTTGGTGAGCCAAGCAGTCTCTATTAATATAACAGTTTCTTTTCTAGGGTCTTTTGCTGAACGTGACGTTACACGATCGATCTGAGGGATTTAAAATCTCCGTTTTTCCACTTTCCATTTTAGGAAAGGAAGAATAAAGGATCTGTCATGCCAGGCCAGACCATTAATTTATTAAATTTAGATTGGTATTCTGCATCCAGTAGTTGGAAACACCGGACACATAGTACCTTATAATGCAACTGGCCACACATGAAGGGGATGAGTCCCTTTCTGACCTCCAAATATGACCATCTTAAATCTAAAACACAAGATCATTTATCCCTTTCAAAAATACCCCCCCCCCCCCCAACACACACACAATATAGGATAAACTCAGTGATATCCCAAACTAGCAACCTCCCCAGGTGACTTCATGTAATATGAAGCAGAACTATATTTCCTTTGCTTTTTTCTGTATTTACCAGTCATTGGTACTCAGATAGCTTCCCTTTGGAACTTCAGAGGGATCCTCTTTCTCGCCCATCTCCAAATCACTATTTCCTGGGCTCAGCCACCTGCAATCTGCTCTCTCTCTCTGCATCAGTGGAAAGAATAAAAATGTGTTGTATTGTGCTGTCTTGTTCCCTGATGCTCTGACAAACTCCTTTTTTCACAAGATAGATCTTTGAGAGAAAGAAACCTGAACATCTCAGTGACTAAAGGCCCCAAACTGCAAGGATAGTGTTTAAGCCTTGGGGAAGTTCGATGTCAAAAAGGAGCAGGTGTGAATGGACAGCTAGTCTTTTAAAGGCTTGATGGAGGAAAGTCTTTTAGTTGTTAACATAAAATAAAGATATCCTCCCTTCGTCCTGACACCAAAACACAACATGTCAAATTCAGATGCTGGAGGTGGAAACCTGACCGGGAAAATAGACTTATACTGAAGCTTCCAGATTTTACATTATAAATAAATATGAAATGGATCCTGACAAGATCAGTAAGCCCTAAAATTGGTGGTCTCTCTTTTGTCCATCCATTCCAAGGTCTATATCTTTGTGGTTTTCTCTTTTTTTATAACTTCCAAACCAATGCTTCAAAGCTCTTTCAATTTTAAAAAGTCAGTGGTAGCATCTCACTTTCATAGAAGCCTTACCACAAATCAATATCCAGGCCCCAGCTCTCATGAGCCATCCTACAATAATACACCAGACCATGCAGTCTTCTGATCATAACTACAATAGCAAGACAGAGCATACAGCTCACTACTCCAAATCAACCTTACAATAGCATAACAGACTGTAGAGCCACTAATTCATTTGTATCACTGCAACAAACCTACAAGTGCAGCCTCATGTTCCTGGGTCCACCCTGCAACAACAGTGGAGATTTTTACAAGTGGCTGAGTGGGATACGGGGCAACCATTGAGCTCATCCTACAGAACACATTAACACCCCACAAGTTAAAACCTGGGTTGCACAGGAACTTGAAGGAGATGGAACACTCATGACTCAGGCAATTCCTTTGTCACTGTGTATCACAGGTTCAGGGACCACTTGGGGTTTCCACGGAACACACCTTGGATTTTATTTTGCTGTTTTAAGAGAGGTCTACCCAGGGCTGCTCCTCCTGCTGTATGGGTGGAGGCTGAAGCAGGAAAAGAGTACTGCAGAAGTGGCAGGAAAAGAGTACTGCAGAAGTGGCAATGACCTTCTCCTAATCATGCGCCTGCATTTGCTCACGCAGCTGTGAGGCTGAGCCAGCCAGCAGGGAGATAGCAGTTTAAATAGTTTTTAATGGCTTCCATGCTGTCCCCTATATCATTTTTGAGCTGTTCCATTAGACCACCATCCTATTTTCACACATATTCCTCCAAAACATCCTCTTCTATGATGATGCCTACAAGAAATGTCAACTAACAATAGTCAGCTGGAGAGAAAACTGGAGATAGTTTTTATATTTCTATATTTTAAAACTGCAGAATCTCTTAGGCCGCAATCCTGCAATCACACACAGACATGTTTAACAGCACAGCACAGTCACTGCAGGATTGTGGCCTAAGAAATTAAATGAACCAACAGGTAAAGGGTGGGGAAAAGGGTAAGTATTAGCAGGATTGGTGCCTTAGACAGCAAATTTTCAGGTCAGAGACACATCAGAAACAAAGATAAGGTTTTGATGTAAATAACCGTCACAGTAGCAGAAGAAGAGTCATCGTGCAAAGAAGTGAAGAAAATATATGATAAATAGAGTTTTTGCTACACATAATATTTTTCAAAGTTCTATGCCAGACACCAAAGGGTCTTTTATTTTATTTCCACTCTGTTAATAAAGCGAACTGCCTTCATGGGCCTATGGAATATGTATTTACTACCCATTTTTAATGTTGTTTTTAAGATTGCTGTGTCTTGTCATTATCTCAGAGTGAGCAAACACTGTTGCTGGGCAAAAGAAACAGCTCTCAGGAAATAACATAGTGTGTGTTTCCAAACGCTTCATAAATCCGCAGGCAGCTGGCGGTGCTGCCCAGATTCCTGCAAGACATTTTTCCTACTAGTCACTTACTAATGTATCTTTTTCACAAAAAAAATCCAACCACATCGCGACTCCCACCTAGACACACACTGAAAACCAGAGGTGATAGCCACCAGGAGCAGAATTAAACTAACCAGGTACTGGTGCCAGCCTGTTGGCTCTTTATGAAAAAGACGGGAAGCAGATCCATTGCAGCCATTCTCATGAGCTCTGACCTGACAGACAATGCACCTGGCTAGTAGTACACCAAGATACAAGAAAGAAAATGTCTAAAAGACATTTTCAAAGGGGCAATAGTGGAATGATATCTCCCAGGTAAGGCCAAGTCCTTGATAGTGTGATGGAGTCAGACCTGAGGGCTACAGGATGGTGCGGGAGGGTAGATATGTTAGCCCCAGACTTAGCAAAGCCCTGTTCCCAGGGTAACTGGGGCAGGGCTGCTTTGAGCCAATTAAAGCACCTGACTCCAATTAAGGCACCCAAAGTCAGCTGGAGCAACTGACACCAATTAAGAGTAGCGGTTTAAAAAGCCCCTGTTGCAGCCAGGTGGCAAGGGAGTTTGGGCTTGTTTGGAGGTGGAGGTGGGAGCAGGAGCAGAATTTGGTGTGTGGAGGAGAACAGAGCAAAGAAGCAAGGAGGAGATCTGACTAGTAGCGGTTACTGACAGCACCTAGGAGGTACAGGCAGTCAGGGCAAGTTTGCCCAGACAGGCCTAAAGGCCCCAGGCCCAGCAGCCTGTGGAGTGGAGAGCCCAGCCCCAGGATAGGAGGGACCAAGGATCCATAGCGCGGGGGGTTTGGAGGTGGGAGAACTGTGCCTCAGCTGGCTGCCACTACATGAAGTGCAGGACCCCCGGGGACTGAGAGTGCTCGGTTTGCCACAATACGTAATACATAACGTTAGGATGTGGATTGTCAAAGAGGCTGAACTCCTCCCCCTGCCTTTCAATTTCATTCTTCAGCCTCTGGAATTTTATTAGTTCTTCTATGGGAAGCAAGAAAGGAAGGAAATATCCTCCACACTTATCATGACCCACATCTCTCAGGACTGAATTTACAATATGCTAATGGTGACAGAGTTCATACGCTGTAGTAGTGGTGTGACCCACAAGAGTGTTACACCAAAGGACAGCTAATACTCTGGGATCTACTGTTACAGACTCTGCCGAGATCCTTAAAAGGGTTTAGATTAATTCCCATTTAAATCAAAGGGGAGTTAGATGCCTAAATACCTCTGAGGATCTGGCCCTCTGTTTCTAAATCTCAGTTCCTCAGGCTGATAGGCTTTCTATTATCATCCAGAGGGGAGGCTGGTCCCTTCAGCGCCTTCACTCAGAAATCCAGCATGGTACTGCATCTTTAACTCTGTGAAAGGCACAGGTTTATGAATGACCTTGGGTTTCCCTCTCCTGGACAAATGGAGATCAGGCATTTAGAGTGACCCACTCACACACAAGTCACCAGCCAATCACATACTAAAGGCATGGGGAATAGAATTCACTGCCTTTTGACTCCAAAAATCTGAACTTCCAGTTGGTGAGCTAAAAAAACCCAATTTTGCTATCTTAGGTTGCAAATGGATATCATATATGCTGACACTGGTTTCATTCCAGCAGAGCATCAGTACATAGACACACAAACCCACTTGCTATCCGTTGTCATGAAGCTGACCCACATGGTCTCCAGTAAGAAGGATTTTAACAGTTATTTCCTTCCCTTCATCTTCAATGGTTGTATGGTGATGATGAGAAATGGTCCCAGATCTCTTCTGTGAGCCAAAAGATTGGGAAGGTATGGTGCACAGTTAAAAAGAACAACCAGAGTTCTCTTGAAGTGGGACGTTAGATAGCCAGCTTCCACTACCACATAGTCCTTCCCACTCTGATCGCCATTTGTTTTGTTTCTTGATAGCACCAAATAGTGAAACCATGAATTAAAGTAGACCACTGATTGCCAATAGATGCATTGCACTCAGTCATAGGCTCTGAAGTGTAACTGATGTATTGTGATGTGGTTTCTCAGTGTTCTCTCTAAATATCCAGATCTATGCAAAGCTCCCAATACACTGAGGCTATGTACACGTGACAAACTTGTCCCGCAATAAGCTGTTGCGGGACAAGGAAACCGCTATAAATATAGCGCTTTTGTGTGTGCATACGTGCTCCTTGTATCGCAAAGAAGCATTCACCCGTGTGAGCGCTCCTTTGCAATGCAAGGAGCAGTGCATGGTGGGCACCTGTCCCACCATGCACTGCCCACAGCAAGCCTTTTGGCTGGCAGTGGGCTGCCCCAGTGGTTCACTGGGCTAGGAGGCTGGCTGCAGCCCCCGCTGCCTCCCAAAGCCCTGGGACTGAGCTAAGGGGCTGACCCAAACCGGCTGCCCTCACCGGTTCGGGCCAGCCCCCTAGCTCAGCCCCAGGGCTTCAGGTGGCAGCTCCAATAATATTTGACAGCTCCAATGTCCCAGAGTGGCCTGGATTGGCACTCTGGGACATTTCCGGGGGCTGTTTAATGCGGAAAATCCGTCCACACGAGCACTGTTCCACGGTAAGCCTAACCACTCTTGACTTGAGTGGTTTAACTGTTGCAGGGCAAGAGGGTGTTGCCGCGCACCAGGGAAAACGCTCGTGTGGACGCTCCAAGCTTTATTGCGCGGTAAGGAGCCTTATCACGCAATAAAGTGATCGTGTGTACATGGCCTGAGAAAATTTCAGAGCCCTATGAAAAGCAGGTTTGTTATTCCACTAGTGAAGGGCCTTCCTTCCAATTGCCAGAACAATGTTACGTATCAAGTGACATTCAGAAGCCACAATGGGAGATTCTTAAGGTCAGTTAGCTCAAAACTGTGCCTGCCTTTATCCCCTTAGATGAGTTTGCAAAGTCCATACCATTCTTTTCATGTGTGCAAGGGTGATATATGAAAAGGGATTTCCATTAAAAAATACTTCTGTACTTGGCTGAAGAGCAAAATCCAAGCTTAATGCTCATGAGTAACCAAAACAATAACCAACCATTGTGTGCAGCCCCATAACTATCATAACAAACCTGTGTGCAAATTCACATGGAAAGGAAGAAGGAAAGGTTTCTGCAGGGAAACCAATTTCATTTACAAACTGGCATTATAAACAATGAGAGAAAAATATACAAATTACCTGGATGGCATCTGCTTATGAAAAAGAATAAAATTTGCATGATTTTGCTCTCTGGAAACTGTAGTTCCCAGTATAGTGGGAACAAGTAAACATAAATGTAGATTATGCACAAACTTCATGGGGAAAAGTCATAGCCGGATGACCACAGTGAGAAGAGGCCCTGGTAGTTCTTGAGTTTAGTTTTTAAATGGTGAAAGAATTTTTGGGATTATGGACACAAGGAACTAATAAATCCCAGTTGGATTCATTATGTAGGCAGAAGCTGTGCAATTTTCCTGTACATATACATCTCTACAGTGCACCTCAATCTTGAACTGCAGCACTTGAAGTCCTGGACATCCATATAACTGCACCAATGCATGTAAATCTTGATCTGTAGCATCTCCTACTCTTCCACTCCTAGCCTGGCAGTTTTATACTGACCTGTCATTCCAGTACTAAGCCAACAAATGTACCGGCCTTTGTGGTGCTTCTGTGACAAGGGCAAACATCCGCTAAAGCAGTGATATTCAGATTGAGGATCGGGAGCCACAAGTGTCTCTTTAATATGTCTCCCGTGGCTCTTTATAGTGCATGATATTAAATGTGTGATTTAATTATTAACCAATATAAGTTACTCACCAATCAGAGTACTTTTACTATGTTATTAACCAATAGTAGAATACTTGGTCAGTCATTTTGCTGTGGGAATTATAAACACAGAGAGAGAGAGAGAGAGAGAGAGAGAGAGAGAGAGAGAGAGAGAGA
>ML685838.1:5613637-5628000 GCA_007922175.1 Pelusios castaneus
AGAGAGAGAGAGAGAGAGAGAGAGAGAGAGAGAGAGAGAGAGAGAGAGAGAATGAAATTAATTCATACTACTGTTGCTCTTAGGTAATGCTGATCGCTAATTTGGTTCCTGAACCACTGAGGTCTGAGTATCACTGCACTAAGTGTATGATCAAGCCATCTACATTTTCATCTGTGACATGATCATAATTTGAGCTAAAACCTCTAGGGTTAGAGGCTAGTGCACTAATTTATGTGCCATATAATCCCCCAGGGGGCAGGATCTCAGGGAAGAAACCAGAATTCAATACTTCCAGAGCCAAATTAGGGCAGGGTCTATAGGGGCTGCAGCCCCTGGCCCCAGCCTAAAGGGGTGCCCCAAGGCCGCCAAAGAATCCAGCCCAGCCAGCCTCAGTGGCGACCTGCTGTGCTCATCTTCAGGCTGCCTGCACAGCCCCCGCCTGACTAGTCTGCTCACCAGCCACCCTGGGAGGGGGTGGGCGTGCGGCAGGAGTACCGTGGCCTTTGGCCCACCTGGCCCCCCCCCCCCCCCCCCAGAAGCAGCAGCGCCGTCTTCTGTCCTCCCTGCAGCAGTGCCAGCCTGTGGTCCCCCCAGCCCCCTGTGGCCCCCCGATAGCCCCCCAAGGAGCATGGCCTGTGGCCCACTGCTCCCCTCATAGCCACGCCACAGGTCCCTGTGGCTCCCCCAACAGCACAGTCCGCAGTCGCCCCCCCCCAGCCGCACTGGCCAGGCCCGCGGCCCTCCCCCCATTCTCCTCCGCAGCACCGGCCAGGGCCCTGGAGCCCCTGACCCCACACCCCAGCACGCGGGAGGAGGGGAGAGGGGGAAATGGAGGAGCCCAAAAGGGCCCCAGGTCTTGATTCGGCCCTGTGTACTCCCTGGATAAAACTCAAGCTTTCATTCCTGTAACATTCATAGCAAATAGCTACACTTCCAAACTTATCCTGCTTTAAAATAATGATCAAGTGTCTAGGACCAGTACCGTATAATGCTCTTGAATAATTTTGGAAAGACAGTGCAATAGTCCCCATTTAAAAAAAAAAAAAAAGCAAAAAAGCATTACTTTATTTTTTATTCCATCCTCTAATTTGCCCCAGTTTGGGAGACATCTGTATTCAAAATCTTAATTTCCTGGTGCAGAGCTATGTGTCCATTTATACACACACAGTGCTTTTTTTGTGACGGTACGCAGGGTTATGGAATACCAGCACCTTTTTTGCCAGCTTGGCTGCCCAGCTTGGGGAGGGAGGAGGGAGGGGTTAACAGGGGAACGGAGTATGTCACTGAGAGAAGAGGGGTGGCGCAGGAAGAAGAGGGGTGGGAGAGGCGTTTTTCAAATTTACTATCAAGATATGAGTACCAGCACCTTTCTTTTCTTTTTTTTTTTAATAAAAAAAGCAGTGTGTGTGTGCGTGTGTTTGTGCGCGTGCATGTGTTTGTGCGCAAGCACGTGTGTGTGTAAAACACACACAAAAACTACATTAACATGAGAATCTCCTTTTTCTTCTTACAGTCTCTGGCTTTATTCTCCGTACACCCTCCAAATTCTGCAACAAATGGGGGAGGGGTCCTACAGACAATAGTCTCCTTCAACACATACTGATTCATCCATATAGTAGGTCCACTTTGGGCACTGGGTGAAGCAAAGGAACTGTGGAAAAATAATATCTGAATGCACAGGCAACCTTAATTCTGGCATTTTCTAACATGTGAGTGCTTCACTTAGGAACCCTAATAATGTTCTTTTAATGTAGTTTTTGTGTGTGATTTCCTTGGGTTTTAAAAGAGCAAATTTAAAAGAAAAACCCAAACATATGGCATTATACTGACACTCGTGTGTCATCAGCACTGTTAAACCTTTAGTTCCACCACAGAGGCCTCTGCCACTTGAGCTAACGGAGTAATCAATAGCAGTAGTAGGTTGGTATACTCTGTGTGGACTAGCACTAGAGGGGGTGAGACATTTTGGCAGTGGGGTTTCTAAAACACTGGCTGATAGCAGAGGAATGGTAAGACTCAGGAATCTAGCTTCCATTACAGTTTTTGGAGGTGAGAGTGCTGTAGTGGGCACAGACTCATCTCCACGCCTCAAGTTTCTCAGCCCGATTCTAGTCTACTTGCCCACCAAGTCCAAGTCTCACCCTCCAAACTCACCATCCCAGTGCCTATCCTCCCCAATCCCAGTCTCCTTCTCCAGCTATTTCCAGTTCCCCTCCCAAGCTCTTGACTCCTTTTCTCCTGTCTCTTTGCAAATGCAATCTCATTTCCCCCAATTGGTTTCTTATCCAATCTGTTTCTCTCCCCTACTCTGGCCTCCAGTACCCCCTCCCACTCATGTTTCCCATTCCCACTGGCTCCTAGTCTTCTTTCCCAGATGCCTTGTTCAAATTCAGTGACCACATCTCCAGTTCCTTGTCCCACCCTTGTCCCTCTTTGCTCAGCCAGTCCCAGTTCTCCCCATGCACCTTGGCTCCTTGTCAGATTCCCCCTTCCCATTTCATTCCCCCCATCCCACTGGTTCTCAGTTTCCATTTTCTTGTCCAGCCAGTCACAGTCTTCCCCTAGCTCCTCATGTGATCTCATACCTTCTGCTCCCATTTCCCTTCCTGGCTCTCAGGCCCAGTCTATTTGTCCAGCTAATCACAGTCTCCCTCATGCCTTGTCAAACAGGTCCCAGTCTCCTCCCCAGTCAAATTTCCAGGTCCATTTGCCCTCTTTCCATCCCCATCCGCCTCCAGTCACATGCTCTCTTCCCCACCTGGTTTCTCGTCCCATTCTACTTTCCTTACCTCCCAGCTCTTATCTCCACTGCATTTGAGGTAAGCAGATTCTCCCCATACTGTCTGGATGCCTACAAGAGAATCACTGATGGAACAGGAGAGACATCCAGACCAAGCCTGGTGAACAGAAGTCCAGAACTGCAGTTGCAGGAAAGTCTGGCTCAGCCCCAAGCTGGAGCATGCTCTATAGAGATGGAATCTTTAGGGGAATTTAGCTGCTAAAGTCTTAAAGTTTCTACTGAACATGTTCAGTCTGCAAACCTTTAAAGGTTTATAACTTGACCAAATTTAGGTGGGTTTTCATGGGGACAACAAAAGGCAAATCTCTGACATAAAAGCTACCTGCCATACTTCTAGTCCCTCCTCCAAAGTACGGAGGCACTGGAACTCCTTTAAGAAGAGGTTGCCAGAATTTTTTAACATGAGGGAAGCAACTTATTTTTCTCTAGCCTCATTCCCTGGAACAGCCAAACTATTTTGTATGAAATCTCCCCAGAAAAATCAGCCTGAGGCAAATATACAGCATGTAAAATTTGAGCCAGATGATTATAGTTCGGCAAAGTTATAAACATTTGAAAGCAAGGTCTTATAATGGAATGTGTTGGGCACCTTTAATAAAAGGTGGCTTTACCAGCCCTGCCTATAAATAATATAAATAGATATGTAAAAGTTTCTTTTGTATACGATGTTATCTAGTTACAGTAGAAGCCACACATGCCAGATGTTACACAGACACAATGAAGTCCAACTTCAATGCAAATTGCAGATAAAGCTCTATTTTATTTCCTGCTTCTGTTCAGATAAACAGGATTCATTTATTTCTAATCTTAATGCACAATAACAAAGTCTTGTTACTCAACTCTGAACAGCAGCTCCTGCTTACAGTATTAACCCAGTCTAGCCTCCTGTTTTGTTGGTAAGAGAAAGGAAGTTAAATAAAAGCACTGTGGATACCATGGTGAAGATTGCAGACAGACAGACAGAAAGAAAGATGATCCCAGGTGCCAGCATTCCAAATTACTTTTAGTACTACTTTATTAGAAGCATAAAATCCAGCCTTGCAACTGTCTATCAAATGTGTGCGAGACTTGGAGATGGAGTGAGATGATAAGAGTGCTATCAAGGGAACTGGCAGAGGAGCCAATTCACTTTATGAATAAGCAAGGACTATCCCTAATTTAATTCCTGATGATTCCTCTTGCCAATCAAGTATTATTCCTGGTGAATGACATTATGTACTGTCCCCTCCCCCTGCAACCATTCATGAATGCATGCATGGTTTCTGTGTCCTGTTCTGCAACCTCACTCCATATCCCTTCCTCATAGCTACACCATCAAGTCTCCTGACTCCGCTGACACTGACTAATGTATTATTTTTAATGACGGGGATTTAGAGTAGTGCAATACAGTGCTCTTTTATTATAACTGGATCTATCAGCATATAAAGTTGCACATCACACAAATAACGCAGCACGTTAAATAAATCTTTCTCTAGAAATAGGATTAGATCCAGGTGCAAATCTTCCCCATTCCTCAAATTCAAATTAATATCTACCCAAAGATATCTTCTTTAATTTAAAAAAACAAAAAACGTCCAAAACCCAGAGAGCAAATTTCTGTAAGAGACAAGTGGGTTTTTCTTATTTTGCTTAATAAATAAAACAGCTGGTCTGAGGAATCAGGTCAATCTGTGTCTGGAAAAAGCCCTATCAAAGCTGCTATATAACCTAGTTTTTCAAGCCACGTGAGACATGCTAATATTGGGAAGTCAGCAGCCCATGCTGAGAGAACCTGTTCCCTCCAGCGTCTGTCCTGTTCAGGTTGGTAGAGTGTATTTATGATGGAAGAAAGTGGTACTTGAGCTGTCTGGTAAACAGATAAGGAGCCAGGCTTTGAAGGAGCACAGAACAGGTTACATAATATAGAATCATAGACTCTTGGGGCTGGAAGGGACCTCATGAGGTCATCTAGTCCAACCCCCTGCTAAAAGCAGGACCACTCCCACTAAATCATATACTTAGGCTAAACTTTCAAACACAGCTAGTGATATTAAGGCCCTCTCAATCACTAGTCACATTTGAGCCTGAGCTTGGAGCTAGGATTTTTTTATCCAGTGATCTCAAAGCTCTTTCCAAAAAAAGGTGAGACTCATTATTTCCATTTTACAGGTGTAGAAACTGAGGTACAGGGATGTGAAATGGCTTGCCTAAGATCACACAGCAGGGCAACGGGCACTCTGAGAACAACATTCAGCTGTCCTCACTCCCAGTCCAGGACCCTCTTCATTAAAATAAGTATTCTCTCCCTGCATAAAAAAGGAAGAGGAGAGGAAACTAATAAATATTATCCAGATACACTAAACACAATGGCTGCGTCTACACTTGTAAATTAAGTCGACTTTATTAAACCTGATTTTAACTCGACTTAAGCCAGTGTAGACGTGGGGTAGCCCTAAGTTGACTTAGGGCTACCCCAGGACTATACCAATGCCCTTCCTGCCGGGGAAGGGGGTGTACAGGGGTAGCCTGGCATGCCCACCCACAGGGCAGGGCAGATCCCTGCCCACCCTGCCCCTATGCCCTGCCAGGGTCCCTGTCCCCCTTTGCCCCATTGTACCTATATACAATGGGGCAAAGGCTAAGCCCCCTGGCACTGGGCAAGGGGTGCCCCCTGCCCCCGTGGACCTGCCCTAGGTCCCCCTAGCCCCTAGAAGTCGACCTAGGTGTCCAGTGTGGACGCTCTAGGTCAACTTTGTAAGTTCCCCCCAAAGTCGACTTAAAATTTAAGTGTAGACTCACTAAGTTGACTTAGTTAAAGTCGACTTAAATTTCCAAGTGTAGACATAGCCAATGCCTTGAGGACTGGATTCTGCCATCCTTCCCTCTCCTATACAGCTACTGGAACCTCAAGGACTAGCTCCTTCATTGGCACAGGAATAGAGTGACCAGATGTCCAAATTTTATAGGGACAGTCCCAAATTATGCCCCCGTCCCCAAACACATATATTACTGTCCCAATTTTCCACATTTGCTAACAGGTCACCCTATATAGGAAATGTTCTTGGAATGGGGTGAGGAGTGAGTAAACCTGTCAGGTCCCAATCCCCCGTGTATATGTGTGTGTGTGTGTGTGTTGGGGTGGGTTGGGGGCTGTTATTGTCTGTATCCCAGTCTCATGCACAGGGGAGGCCCAGAGGAAAGGGCTGAAGAGACATCCTGTCCCACCATCACCCCACAGTTATGGCTTCTGGGTTGTGATGCTGGGTTTGGTTCCCTGCCCTGGCCAATTGGCTCTTGCCGCTTGCAGATTTGCTGTGGTGGGCTCCTCTGAATGAGGGGGGATAGCAATCGGATCACCCCAACAAGACAAGGAATGGGAGGGAAGGGGAGAAGATCACCAGTTCTGCACAACACTCCAAACTGAAGCTGAGATGCTGATTTCAGGGCTAAAAGGAGGAGGGGTCCTGTGAGGGGTTGATGGGTGAGCCATAGGGAATTGGTATAACTGAAAAGGGAGTCAGGAGTTAAGGGCTTTGGGGCTGATCTGTGGAGTGATGGACTTGAGTGTTGGGGGGAGCAGAAGGATTATGGGAGGAGTAAGAAGTGGCAGGGGGCAGAGATGTCAAGAGAGATGTTAGGGAGGAAAGTGGTTTGGTGAAGGTGGGAATGGGGGAGTGGGGAGGTTTTAAGAAGTGGGTTTATTGGGGAATGGAGCTTGGGGGAAGGAGACAGAGCAGTGGCAGTGGAGGATTTGGGGGGTATGGCTATGGGAATGGAACTGAGGATAGGTGGGTGGGAGCCGTGGGAGGGGAAGGTTGGGGGCTGCAGCAGTGGTGTTATATGGGGGGGTCTGTGGTGGGGGCAGGTGAGTGGGAGCAGTGAGAAGGGCCGGGAGAGCTAGGAGCTGTAGGGAGGTGTCAGTGTCTTTAGCTGGTTGTGTCTGGCTCTCTTCTCTGCAGCTCCTTCCCCGTCCTCTTCTCCCTCCATGGCTGGCACTGGCCCCAGCTCGGCACGCAGGCAGCAGGGAAGAACAGATTCACTATCACTGCACCAGAGACAGGGCTGGGGTCACTGGGTGCTGGCTGCACTCAGGGCGGACTCTGCCCATGGCACCATGCTGGAGCCCCGCAGACCTCCAAGAGACTCTCCCTGTTCATCGTGTGCTGGGAAGCCAGTTCAGTGCCTAGCTGGCCCTGGCACCCTGGAAGTGGGCTTTCTAGTCTGAGCTGGGCTCAGCTCTGCAAGGGCTCAGATCTGGGATGGCTGTGGGGGAACTGGGCCCCCATCAAATCTGGTCACTCACTGCCAGTGTTCACTGGCCTGTCTTACCGTCAAGAACCATGATGCCCACCCTTCTGGGCCACACGCAGTTCCTTCTGTCAACACCCCCTCTGAGTAAACTGGAGCGGGCTCATGACCAAGCAATGTAGAGTGCTCCCTGTCTCTCTCTCACTGTACACGTCTTCTCTGAAGAGTCACCCGGAGTGCTACAGAACTTAGCACATTAGCTGAACGACTTAGATTGTAAGATTTTGAGGGAAAGACGGCCTCACTGTGTGTTTGCAGGGGCACCTAGCAACCCACATCCCAGTTAGAGACTAGGCCCTAGTGTTATACAAGTTATAGTGATATATTTTCCCCAGAACAAGTGCAGCATGTGTAATAGCTGTGCAAGCTACCTCCACGCTCCCCTGCCTATCTGCCTCACCTAGACCTGCAGGGCTATCTCTAAGAGTAAGATTGTAGCTCAGTCTACATATCTTTTCAGTCTTTACCCTGTTGGCCTGAAACGTACTCACTAGTAGGGCTTGTGCGGATACCTGTCTATTGGAAGTGGGCTGATGACACCCCACAATTCACCAAATAGCTGGTATCAGCTATGAATCAATACCAGCTGGAGCTGGTAACCTAGTGGTGAAAGGCTGCTGTTTCACATTAACATTGGATTTAGAGATGCTGGCTCACATGGAATTATCCAGCTGTGGGGCAAAGACTTGGGGGCTGATTTGCAACTCCTTTCTCTTCTTACCATTTTGTTTTAATTGAGAAACCAAAGTAGGAGTTTTACATCTGTATTTATCATTCACAGTCCCATGGTATGTTGGGCAAAGTTCCAGACATTAGCCAGCAAATTCACACTGTTTCCTCAGAGTCCCTTTTTCTTGTAAAGCAACCGACCCGCCTCCCTTTATATTGCATCAGGTTTCCCCCTATGGAAAATTATTCTGTTTGCAATATATGGATAATTGCAGACACGCACTCCAGCTACGTCCAGGTAGAACACAGCTGAAAGTACATGGGGCATCCAGCTGTTCCGCGATACCAGTGCAATGCCGAAGGCCTGTTATAGTATAGTGGGGGTAAAGGATAGGGTGACTGCTGAATGTAGATTTCATTTCTCACTTTTCACAATTGATGCCATAAGACTAGCTTGTATGATGCTAACGTGCCCTCACTGGAGTTCAGGTAGGGGTATTATTCACAAGGTTGTGCCACTACATTTCGAAGCAGTGAAATGTCACTGACGGCATTGTCCTGTGGATAGTGCACCAGATTTGGACTCAGGAGACTTGAAGCTACTCTTGGCTATGCCCCTGACCAGCTCAGTGGCCTTGAGCAAGTCGCTTCTCCTCTATGAGACTGTGTTAACCCTTTCACCTTTTGTCTGTCTCGCCTATTTACACAGCCAGCTGTTCAGGGAAGAGACTGTCTTTCGCTATGTCTGCGTTTAGTGCCTAACATAGCAGGCCCCCAATCTCAGTTGGGGTACCTCGGAACTAATGTAATATAAATAAAAATAACAGTGTGAGTCAATGCGATATCATGCTGTCATGTGACAGTGTCATCACATCACGCTGGAACATTTCTGTGACCAACACAAAAGACAACCACGAGCACCATTCACTGCCACACTCACAGGAGTTCTCGCAACCTTACTCAGGCAAGTGGTTCCATGGATTTGCCTGCATTTTGGCCCGCATAAGGCACGGTTACTCATTCTGTATTCACACAAGCAGTGAGTTCACTACACACAGCTTTGGCACAAGCCCTGCCTCTTTTCTTGAATACACAAGAGTATTTCTCAACCTCGTGGTTATAGAGAATTCCCTCTCGCTGTGGGCCCTAATTCCTAGCATCGCTAATGGGAATGACACACATCCAGAGGGGAATACACCACTAAGGGAGCAGTAAAAATATTTGTTGACGGGGTGCAGGAATACTGGGGAGTATGAGTCCATTCCTCATTCCACTTTTAAAGCTCCCATGTTTCATCTGCCATCATTCCCGCTTATTTACTCCCCTTGATATCCATTCTAAAAGGACCTTCCGCAGCACTGTGTACGGAGACATAAAAAATAAACCACCAGTTCCACTTCCATACTCCTTCCTGGCAGATCCCTTTCTCTTTTCCTAAGCGTCTCTGAATGCCTGGATGTTTTATAATAAATTCCCACTGAGCATCCCATTAACTCTTACCTTGCTGAACCCTCCCTCTCTCTCCTTCCCTCTCTCTTTCGGAAAGAGCAGACAGAGTCAAGCCAAGATGGGGGGAAACCTGGATCAAAAATGAGCAACTGGAATCAAATAGGAAGAATAAAAGCAATATAAAGGAGTGAGTCAGTCACTTTTTCCAGATTTCTTTTACAAACTGCTAAATCCTCTGTTATTTGTGCTGTGGTCATTTATGCTTATTCATACCATGAGGTCATATGCCTCTGCTGGTAACATCACATTAAATCACACAGCTTGCCCTTTGAGGTTTGAATTAAAAACCCATCTGGGATCAGAAGAGAAATTGAGCTGGATGGTGTCATTTCCCATGTGTGCACTTTACAAAACTCAGCACAACTCAGAGGAGACATCAGTCTGTGGCTCAAGAGATGCCCAGGCCCAAAAGCCCAGCGAGGACCATTACTGCATATCAGGACTGAAGTGCTTTGGCAGAACAATGTGGGGTTCCAATCCTACAGCAGCGTCAGGAATGGCAGAACAGTGCTGAAGGACATTCATGAGGGCTGGCAATGTGATCAGGCCTGGAAGAACAGAGCAGAACTGTGTGCCTGAGGAAGAGGGAGGCACCTAGACTGGAATAGCAGGGAGGGTTGCAGGTCAGGTAAGAACTGAGGTACCAGGGGAGAGGGAGCAGGAAATTCCGCAGGTTGTTCCCCACTGAGGTGCATTGGTCCTGCTGTATGGGGTGTGTCACATAGCACACCCACAGTCCACAATGCCAATGAACTGAAAGATAACTTCAAAGAAAGTTGCTTTTTCCTACAAACATTTATGATCAATCCCCATTTGGGGTAAGGAACAAGGAAAACAGTGAAAAAAAGAAATGGCCTTCACACCGTCCCTCCAGGATGAGTAGGCTTCATGCAGAGTTGGCTTTCCAGGCCCACAGACACTTCTTCCACAAAGAGCGCCTTGAGGGTATAGCCAATGGCTACTGGTCAAAAGTCTGTCACTGTGTCTTTGCCCCACAGAGAATGGGCTATTCATGAGCCCAGTTTACAATCACTCAGGGTTGGCCTGTGGGATTTTGGAAATGGGTCTCCAGATATTTACAGGGACCTCAGACCAGTTTGCAGTGTGGCAGGGAAGTGTGTCCTTTATGGCAGCAGGGTCATTGCAAGCTCCTTCTCAGCCACCTACCAGCAAGTGAGCTAGCTCTACCACTGAGCAACCAATATGGCCTATCACTACAAAAGGCCGGGAACTCAGCGAGCAGCTCAACATTACGAGTGACAGCCTGGTCTGGTGCAGTGGTTCTTAACCTTTTGGGGCCCTGGATGCATTTGTAAATATTGATAGCCTGTCGTGACCTAACAAGTAGGTGCAGGAGATTAGGTCCTGTCCATAGGTGGGTGAAGAGAAGCCCTCTGGGCAGTGGTCCTCTGCAGGGAGTTTGCTTCTCCACAGCTGCAGCTGCTGCAGCTCTGGTCCCATGGGGCTGGCTGGACTCAGCTCTCCACTCCAGGCATTGCAACTTCTGAGGTCGCAGCACTGATCAGGTTTGGCCCAGGCCTCCTGATGCAGGACTATCTGGGCCACATTTGTGTGAATGGCTTTGTGACCTGACACTACACAGTCACAGTGCCGGTCACTCAAATTTGGCCTGGCCAGCTCTGCACTGTCATGATGGAGGGGCAGTTGGGCCAAACCCGAGCAGTGCTATGATCCCACACCCCAGCTCACAACACCCAGAGCAGATGTTGAACTGTGTGTCTGAGGCTCAGCCAGCCCCATGGGATTGGAGTCGCAGGAACTACCATGGGACCCTTTGCAATATTCTGGTGATCTAGTTTTGGATCATGACCCACAGGTTGAGAAGCCCTGGACTAGTAGACTAAGCATGGGGTGAACAGCAAAGGGCTCCTGTATTGTTTTGATACTGACCCAGTCCATGGATTTGGTGTAGTCCCTTAGACCAAAGTTTTCAGAAGTGGCCACTGTTTTTGAGGTGGTAAGTTTTTAGGAGTTCCCACCCAAGCACTGAAGCTTCTGGAACCAGTGATTATTTTTTGAAAATATTGGTCTCAATATTTCTGCTTTCTTTGCCGTATCTATACAAATAGGGATGATAATATTTAACGACCCTGTTCACTGTAATGATTAACTTCTTCAGATCTATAAAGTTCTACAGAAATGCAATGAACGCCCACTGGAAAGCACACAAAACCTTCTAGCAGCTATGGACCAACTGGCCAGCAAAAACTCATAAAAATGGTTTTTTTAACGTTGGCAACTCAGGACAAGCAGCTCAGATCCGCTCCTGCAGCACAAGACTGGTGGCAATCTGAAGATCCCTCTCTCTTTCTTACATAACATGAATCACTGAAAGATCAAAAGTGTCCCAAAGAACCACTTTGCTGACCCTGTGCCTAGTGGTGAGATCATACTGAACAGAGTTGGTTACTTTTTGTGAGGGATGGGGACAAAAAATTGTTTTGCTCAGATCAGCTTTGGCATCGTGTCACTCAGCAATGACCTCCTCCAGCCATTTAAAGAGCAACCTTGATCGGGTTTCAATGTTACCCACAGCCAATCCTCTTCAGCCAGAAAGCTGGTGGTCAAGCTGCGGGGTGTCAAAGTTGTGAGAGGAGGACAATTGTACATTGGAGTGGGACTGAATCAGGGAGAAATCTAAGGGCTATGAAAGTGAAAGGAATGCAGAGACCCCTTTTTCCCCACGAGGCACAAAAAGGACAGAGGAATGATGTGCCTGGAATGAATCATAAAAAAAAACTATAACTCACCATTTATTTTTCACATCCTCTCTCTAATGCCTGAGTAATGCTAACAGTGAAATTCTTATGGCATTCATGTCATCCTGGCAAACACAGAGTGAATTACTTCGTAGCAGGGCTATGGGCACTGAACAGCACATTCATTAGAAGGGATTGGACGATGAACATACCATTTCCAAATTCCTCTTTCCCAACACCAAAGACAGTGATGTGCAATTTGAAGAGAGACAGAGTCAGAAAGTTTTGACTCAACCTATTGAAATAACACTGGCTGTCACTGCCTCCCACTGGGTCCTATATTAGCTGGTATCACCTTCTCCCTCCTCACATTTCTTCACACTGAGCCTCAGGTGCTAAAATGGGAATCCGGAAAATCACCAGTGTGGCAAGAGAGCATGGCAGTTTCACCTCCCCGCCCCTCCAATAATCACAAGCACATTGGCTGCAAAACTGGAGATGAGAAAAACCGACTGCATCAGTTTTCCTTCCCACTTTTCTTTGTACACAGCACCTGTGGGAAAGACATGATGCAGGGACAATGAGATAAAAAATAACAAGCAGGATTTCGTTCTGATTTTTAAGTTGTAAATTTTTTTAAATGAATCAGTGAAAGAAGCGAAAGGGATGTTCAATCCTAGATGTCTCTACAGGAACTGCCAATCACAGTACCAACTGTGTTCTTGCTTCTTATAACACAGACACCTGCCCACCAGCATGTGGGTAAGACCACAAAATTCACTGCACGGAGGCCACCAAATGGGGGTAATTTTTGGTTACTACCAAGCTGGGATGAATTTGAACTGCAGATCTAGAACTGTAAGACTTCATATTCTTACTCCCCTGAGTCAACTATTCTCCTCTGCTTTTTTTTTGTAACTGTGACAAGGTACCCTCACAGAGGGGTTCGCCTCGCTGCAAGTGGCTCCCTGGCGGTAGAGGCCTGTGCCACACCCAGCCCAGTCCAACTTCCATCCTGTCAGGGGAGCCAGTGAAGACCTTAGGCCAGTTCCAGCAGGGTCCCCGTTAGCCCCTAGAGAGGGTGCTGGTTTCAGTCCCTCAAGTTAAAGCAGGGCCCCGCAGGGTCTTGATTTTCCCCGTGGCTGGGGCTGTGTTCTACCTCCTCTGTTTTCTCCGCAGGGAGGAAGCTCTTCCATCTTACTCCCAGGGAAGACCCAGAGCTCCTGGCAGCTTCCGTTCCGTCCCGTCCCATCCCGCCCCGTCCTGCCAAACTCCAACCCCCTATTAGGGCCAGGTGCTTCTTATAGGCCTGTAGCAGCCCCTAATTGGGCCCAGGTGCTCCCAATTGGCCTGCAGTAACCTCTGCTCTGCTTACAGGGAACAGGGCTTTTAACACCCTTGGGCTTACACATCTGCCCTGGCATACCCTCTGGTAGCCATCTGGCCTGCCTTTATCACATAACACATAAAAGACCAAAAAAAAACAAAAAAAACTAATAGATCTCTATTTCCTGGCAGTTCCAAAATCCTCATCCCAAAATAATGTGCAAATTAGAAACTGAAAGCCTCCCTTGACCAAATTGCAAAATCTTACCAAAATAAATCCAAACTAAATACTTTCCTAAAGTCAATGATGTACAGTTGGAGGAAAGAGAAATCTCCTTTGCACTGGAACAAAATGCACATCCATCTTCTTGCTTCCAGTTTGTGTTTTGCTCTTAGCCTTGGTTTATAAAGGTTGACAATAAAAGGTCAACAATCCCTATGAACCCTTCTCCAGTTTTAGACACAAAGTACAAAAATCCTGAGAGATGCTGGTGGCTCTTAACTCCCACAGGTTTTAATGAGATTTTAAGATAATCAGGATATCGCAGGAGGTAGTCAGCAGCTTGCAGGTTCATCCCCCTACATATATGCACACCTGTGCAAATATACACAGATATGCACGTATACTTGCACTTCCACATCACAGCACACACATTGCTAAGACTACAAGCCAGCCTCCTAAGCAATTCAACAGTAATGCTGCACACTTCCTTTCTCTATTCTCCAAAGCTAGCTAGGCCTGCTGGATTTCTTTCCCATGTTCTCCTGAAGCAAGAGCACAAGCTTCTGTAATTGAAGAGTTTTTAAAGTGAAGTAAATTAACTGACACAGGCCCCAGAAGCCTTTGGAAACAAGATGATGAGGAAGGGCCAGATCCTCAGCTAACGGAAAGAGGTGAAATCATGTTGGGGCCCAGATCTGAGGACATGGCCTTAAATGTGGCAGCAGTGTTCTTTCTTTGCTGTCTATAAAATTCCTTTGCTGAAAAATTCAAAGAACAGTCATAAGAAAGAAAGAAAGAAAGAAAGAAAGAAAGAAAGAAAGAAAGAAAG
>ML685838.1:5632929-5661481 GCA_007922175.1 Pelusios castaneus
AGAGAGAGAGAGAGAGAGAGAGAGAGAGAGAGAGAGAGAGAGAGAGAGAGAGAGAGAGAGAATAGTGTGCTAATGAGCCTAGAAACATTGCAAAAATATATGACAGAAATAAGGGAAAGGAAAAGATCAAGCCACTTTGCAAACACATCCAACCACAGAGACTGGGGTGGACAGGACTACTGATTGCATCTGCACAGCGTTTGAGCATCTGCTGACGGCTGCTGTGGAGAAATAATTAAACCCAACTGAAAATCGCTGACCTGTGACTTGTTCCAGCGATGCCAAATGACAAAAGCACATTTTCCCCACTCACCCCCCAGTGCAACCACAAACATCTGTTTTATTGTTCCACGTATCAAAAGTCACAGGGTTATCACCTGAAAACCTGCCCTACCCTGCAGTTCACTGACACTCCATCACCACCTTCCCTGCTCTCCCCACACTGTTTTCAAAGTTCAGGGTGTCTTCAACAAGGACAGCCAGTCGTTGTGTGTGATGGGGAACAGCAGGAAAAAGCAGACATCCCCTCATAAAGCATCTTTTGCCTGAAATCCCTTCAGCCTTTCATAACTTAGAGCAGGGGTGTCAAAGTCATTTAGCCTTGGGTTCCATTTTTGTCAGCAACTCAGTTTGGCAGGCCACAAAATGATATAAAACTTCATAGCAACTACTTCTACACATGGTCTGTAGTCTCTTGACCATTGATATATTGGGAGGGAGAGGGGGGAGAAACAGTTACTCTAATGAAGCTGGGTAAATCTTTATGTATCTTTCATTTGCTGTGATCAAATATAACTCATTCTTAACAGATTTATGTGGGGAGAATCCTGGGCTGGTACAACCAGTGCAGGCTGCAGCAGAGCGGATCGCGGGCTGCATGTTTGACACCTCTAATTTAGAGGAAACGCAAGACTTCATAATGATTAATGTGCTCCTCTGGGAAACTGGAATGATTTCAAAAGAAAAGAAAAAACTTTAAAATCAGGTTGAGTACAAGGTCAAACCCAGTTCTAAAAGGGGGCCATTCTAGAAACTGGACACACTGTCCATGGAATGCTACCATCCACATTGGAACTGGGACAGAAGGATGGCTCAGAGGCCTAAGAAGTGTTCTTGAAAAGACAGAGCTCCTCTGCTGAAGGGGGTTTACCTCAGCTACTGTGGTGACTGGTATGGTATGGTAAGGTAAGGTAAAGTAGATACTGACCCTCTAATTCAATGGTTCTCAACCTTTCCAGTTTATTGTGCTCCTTTCAAGAGCCTGATTTGTCTTGCATACCCCCAAGTTTCACCACACTCAAAAACAACTTGTTTACAAAAATCAGACATAAAAACACAAAAGTGTCACAACACACTATGACTGAAAAATTGCTTACAGTACTGTCTCATTTTGTCTATATGAAATTTTAATTATACTATCTTCGCTAGTGCTTTTTATGTAGCCTGTTGTAAAACTAGGCAAATATTTAGATGATGCACTCCCTGGAAGACCTCTGCGAACCCCCTTTTGCTTCTATTGCAGAACTATCTTTGCACTCCGTATGATTGGCCCAGAATTGAAATAGCGAAGGGTGAAGCAGTTCAAGTCTGAGGTGCATTAGCAGAGCTGTAGAAGAACCCCTGAAGTGGAGTCACATGGGTACCAACAGTAATGTGCATCAGCAGGGCTGTGAGAGAGATCCTAGGGCTGTGGAAGTTGCAGGTCCGATGACCTGGCAGCTCCAGGATTACCGATCACACTCGAAGAAGGCTCTGCCTGGCAAGACACACTCAGCCAGCCTCACACAAGTTGTCACAACATCCCTCTATCTACATCATAAGTTCCAAAGGGGGAGCCGTGTTAGTCTAGGTTAGCCAAACAAACAAGGAGTCCTGTGGCACTTTTAAAGACTAACAAATTTATCACATGAGCTTTCGGGGGAGAAAATCCCACTTCGTCAGACACTTTGAAGTGTGGGATTTTCTCCCACGAAAGCTCATTCAATAAATAAACTGGTTAGTCTTTAAAGGTGCCACAGGACTTGTTCGTTTGCCTGTACATCATAGACAGTCTTAGCAGGGGGAAGTGGGGGTAGGCTGGGCAGTCGACTTAACAGAGCGTCTACACTTAAAGTCGACTTAACAGAGCCTGTAGTGTAGACCTACCCGTCTACACTGCCTTTAAGTCGACTTAATAAGGTCGACATAAGCCTTAAGTTGACCTTCAGAGGTGGTGTTATTAAGTCGACTTAAGGAAGCGCTCGGATGCAGAGCTCGGTAGGTCGACTTAAGCATCCTTAGGTCGACCTAAGGCGCCAGTGTAGATGCACCCTAAGATCGCTCCTGCTCAACATACATGCACTGATCTCACCCCCAACACAACCTCACACATATGGTGTACACATTGATATAGCCACCAAATACACTGACAGGATCCTGTGTGTACATGCTCCCATCCTGATGGGGTCTGATGTACATACACTGAGAGCCTGATTCGCACTTACACTCCAGTTCCTTTATGCCACTCTGGCAGCCTAAAGAGGCCTTAATGTCAGCACTTGAGTGGTGCAGGAACCGAAACGCCCAGGAATGCCATTACTACACTTTTCTGAGCAGCCAAAATGGCATTCCAGTACTTTTGCTAAGCGGCCTGCAGAGAGGCCTTTGAGTCAGCAGGTACCAGTGCTGGACCTGGGGGCATTGCTCGGTGGCTGGTTAGTGAGGAGGGAACTGGGGATGCTGCAGGTGGGAGTGGACAGAAGAACATGGGGGCTGGAGCCACTGTGCCCCTGCAGCAGGGACAGAGCAGGGCCAAGCTCAGGGCTGCCTAAGAGTCCCCCATGGAAAGCAGGAGATGGGCACAGATAATGAGCAGGTGGAGACATGACAAGCTATCTGAGGAGTCAGCCTCTGCTCCTCTGGGGCTATCCCACTGGCCCTATCTTCTTCCCAGACCCCCTTACTTCCTTCCTGCCTCCCCCCTAAGGCCTCCCACTGCCCTGCATTCTGGCATTTCTTTGTTTAGGACTCAAGGTTAATGTGGCTGGAACACGTTTGCACCCCTGCTTCAGTGAGCTGGACACCCTATTTGTCACACAGATATGTGACTCTGGTGTGTTGTTGGATCCTGGGGTGCTCCTGGGTGCCAGTCTAGTGATTTTGGCTAGGAATACTGAGTTTCATCCAAGTCTGGAGGGAAGGGTGCAACCTCTCTTCCTAGGCAGGGATGTAGCCATAGTTATCTCAGCCTTTGTCGCCTTGAGATCGGATTGGTGTCATGCATTCTACTTGCAGACTGGAATCATGTTAACGTGGTATTCCAGGTCAATACGTGTCCAAGCAGGGCCGTCCCTGGGGGGGGGGGGGGGCGAACAGGGCAATCGCCCTGGGCCTCCCCACGGCCACGCTCTTCCCTGCTCCGTGGGCCGGGAGCACTAAGCCCGGGCACTGGGCTAGCCCTCCCCGCCCCTGGGACGGAGCAGGTGGCTGGGGCTTCCTCCACCAGCGGCCCCCGCTTCCAGGGCCGGGCCCAGAACCGGCTCTCTGCCGGCGGCCTCAGCCTCCCCACGTGGGCTGGCTCCCTGGGGGGGGGGGGTGGAGCTGCCCACCTGCCTTCCACCGGGGGGGCAGGGCCCCGCCTAGGCCAGGTGGCCCTGGGCCCCACTTCCGCCCCGGGACAGCGCTGCGTCCAAGCAGAATTCAAGACGTTGGTTTTAACCAGTAAAGCTCTATATTGCTTTCAGCCTGCTTGGAGTCCTAATGACAGAGCTGAAATAAGTCCAGTAAAGGTGCTCCATCCAGCGCACTTTTACTATGAACAGAGGGGGTTTCTAGCAGGATGTTCTCTGCTAGAACTTCCTCTTGGTCTGGCACTGCCTGGACTTTCTAACCTACTGGGCATGCAGAAAAGACTTGTTTTTCTTGGGCTTTGGGAAATTAGGCTGGGGTCAGTGGCGGTTACTGATTTATCCATGGGCAGCCCTTCATGTTACACATAGTGCTGCATATTTAAATCTATGGTCTAGGTACCCCTCGTATATGATAGGCTTTGATTGAGATTTACAGAAACAAACAGAGCTAAATGAGGTGCTGCTTCCACCACACATCCCGTCTAGTCTACTTCACTGGGCATGTTTCACCCCCAAATTTGAACCCTGTGTAATGGTGCCCTCTTGAACCATGACGCCAGTCTGTATACTTGCTTTAATCAAAATTGGAATGAAAAAAAAAAATCATCAACCCCCCCAGTCAGTCAACACCTGCCCTGCTGGCATGACATATCGCCCACGAGAGAAACCCGCAAATGCTAGGTGTCACAGTTTTAGGACTTGGCAGTGTAAACCTGTGTTCTCTGTGACCCATGCAGGTGTCCCTCCCACTGATTCCTACCCAGGAGTTCTGTACTCACATACACTCCAAACTACTTTATCCTCTGACTATCCTTTACAAGGACTGAGATTCTTCAACTCCCTGTCCTTCCTCCCCATCATAACGACTCAATAAAAACCCATCATTCGACACGGTAGCAAAACGTAACCCAGATGTTGTGGGCATGTCATATCCCTGCCCCAACGTTCAGAAGTCATCAAGGGGTAGTGTAGTCTAGTAAAGTGAGCGTGTGGTGGAGAACCAGACATCCCAGAAATCTAAAGCAAGCACCGTGTGGCCTGAGAAACATCACTTAACTTCTCTGTACAATAGAAATAATAATACTACCTACTTGCCTACCTCACCGGGGTTTGTGAAGATCAGTTAGTTACGGTTTGTGAAGGGTGACTGAAAAATTAAGTAAATTGTGTCTTTGTCATGCTCCTGAGATGTACACAGAGAGCCTGAAGATTAAAAGCATTCAATTTCCTTCCAAAGGATCCAGTTTACATGAGAGAGATTAAAATGAACTGGTAATAAAACAGTGGTTGCCACATTCTTTCCTATGCAGATTCTTATAACGCACCCATCACTGCAGTACCTGAGTACCTACATGTCGTCTGACAGAGCCTATATACAATTGTTTGGACTATGAGATGTGGTCTGGCTATTTCAGCACCAGAGCTGGCTTTTAGACTGAGAGGAGGGAATCTAAAGAACACATACACACTTTCAGTTTAACGGCCCATAAGTAGGGCCCTTCCTTGGACCATCCCTGGGGGAGGCGAGTGGGGTGACCATCCCAGGCCCACGCCGCTGCTCCCCACTGCCTTCGGCAGCAAGGGGAAGGGCGGGAGCGCAGATCCCGGCCTCTGGGCCAGCCCTGTCCTGCCCCCAGCACGTGGGGAAAGAGGGAGTGCCAGGCCAATTGGCCCTGGGCCCTGCCTTTCCCTCAGGACAGCCCTGCCCATAAGCTAGTGTCATATTCCAAAGACTCTTCTTCTCAGCTTTCCCCCAACTTCTGAGACCAGTCTTTTGCATAGTGGTGTTGATAATGGTGGCTAGCAATTGACTGTGCTTGGAAAGGAAAGAGAGATCATTTTGCAGGCCTGCTTAAAAATATTAAAATCTTCTCTGCTAACATTCTGGTTATTTAATCAGCCAGTATAAAACACCTCACAGGAAGGTAAAAAAAAAAAAGTTCATAATGCACCTGGCTAAATGCTCTTCACTCCAAGTCTCAAGCTTTGAACACACGACTACCCCTTCTACCCATGGATATTATTACAAGTTTTTCATTCATACTACAGGCAAGACCAGAAGAGGCCTGAGGTGACGTTCTTGACCCACCGAAGATGAATGTACACTGTCAGAAATCAGGTACCTAATTCAACACCAGGGCAACTCCACCAGCAATATTACTGATAAACACTAAAACACAGACATGGCTCAGATATATTGACCACTGTTTAGGCCAGTAGTGCTGATGGTAAAAATGTCTGAGCCCTGTCTACATGAAGTTTCCACTATTTCTACATTAGTGAGACTTCTATATTTCTGGTAACCCTGTTCATTGTATTGCCTTATCTGCCCTACCTCACTCATCCTATCTGTTTGATGTGGCCATTTGTTGTATCTTCTCCAGCATGAGATTGTGAGCTATTTGGGAAAGGGTACTTGCCTTCTTTGTGTACATCACCTAGCACAGTGGTTCTCAAGCAGGGGTACGTGTGCAGAGTTTTTCCATGGGGGTACATCAACTCATCTAGATATTTGCCTAGTTTTACAACAGGCTACGTAAAACGCCCTAGCAAAGTCAGTACAAACTAAAATTTCATACAGACAAAGACTTGTTTATACTATGTGATATATTATAGGTTGAAATGTAAGTACAATGTTTATAGTCCAATTGATTAATTTTATAATTATATGGTCAAAATGAGAAAGTAAGCAATTTTTCAATAATAGTGTGCTAGATAAATAATCAAAATCATAATGGTGAAGCTGCATCAGTCGTGATTTATGCTTCTGATTTTGGCTAGTGTAGACGCACTTTCAGAAGACACAGAGGAGGCTGTCACAGTATCAAGAATAAAGCACAACATACAAGACTTGAACTGACCAATAACATGTGCATATAGTGTGCTAACGACTGTGGATTTTTTTCCAGCTTCAAAGGAAAGTAAGACAGAAAAGTTCCAAAGGGGTAACCATATTAGTCTAGGTCAGCCAAACAAACAGGGAGTCCTGTGGCACTTTTAAAGACTAACAAATTTATTTATTGCATGAGCTTTCATGGGAGAAAATTCCACTTTGTCAGACACTTTAAAGATGGGGAACTTACAGAATGGGAGGAAATTAAATGCAGGGAAATGTATGACACAGGATCAGGTCGGGCTCTAACAGCAAATAAGAATAGGTGTTGGGATTCAAACATCGGGGAACAGCAGAATTGTAACTTATATGTAAAATTGACTCCGTTGCCTCAGGGTTAAACAGGGACTACGGATTTTATTCTCATTAGAACAAGTGATTTGACCTTACCTTCCTCTATATGCTGTTCCCCAGTGTTTGAATCCCAACACCTATTCTGATTTGCTGTTACAGCCTTACCTGATCCTATGTCATACACTTCCCTGCATTTAATTTCCTCCCATTCTGTAACTCATCTTCCAAGCGTCTGACAAAGTGGGATCTTCTCCCACGAAAGCTCATGTGATAAATAAATCTGTTAGTCTTTAAAAGTGCCACAGGACTCCTTCTTTGTAAAACAGAAAATAATCAGACAGACAGCATCCTTGGAATATACATAGGAATATATATAATAATGTGCACATGCGCTCTCTCTCACACACACACACACACACACACACACACACACACACACACACACACATTTATCTCTTCCTCCTCCTGTTTGACATTATCCTCTGCTCTAGTATCATAATCTGTTGCTATGGAAACAACTATGATGTCACAAAGAGAGGATTATGGATGCCCTGAACAGGAAGAAAAAGCTACATTATGATGGGAAAGAAAAAGACACCTACAAACAGCGACTGAGCAGGAGACATTCCAGAAACAACAAATGTGAAATGGAAAATAAACAAACCAATGGTGCTGTTGCCCCTGTAACTGGGAATAGAATTTGGCCCATCATTTTCAAAATAAAAAGATCATTAAAGTTTTTGCCCCAAGATGCAAAAGAGATCTGTACAAAGCTGTTTAAGCATTTTCAAAAACCAGTTTTTCTCAGAAATGCTTTGCAAGTTTCCTTGTTCCTTGTGTCTAAGCCTCGCTCTTTGAGGGTGGGTCTCCATCACACAACTATATTGTGCATATTCTAGAACTCCCTTCAAAGGTCAAAGGGGCTAGCATAATTCTCCTTTAACAATATTGCTGATCAGTAGGGATCATGTTGGTTGACTACTATCTTATGGGTATTTTTGATCTTTAACCATAAATTAATAGAGAATCTCTGAACCTGTTTCCAAGTCATTGACAACTCAAAAGAAAATCATCTTGAATGCTTACGGATCAATGTTCTAATAAAGTACAAAATGGAGTATTAGCTGATGTCTGCTACCAACAATCAAATCACACCAGGGATCAGGGAGCTCCTGACTTAGGCACCTACCTATAATGTATGTGGGAAAAGTGTGATCCTGGGGGACTTGAATCTGGGGGACTTGATATATCTTGGAGATCTCATGCTTCCAGTACTAAAACATCCTTTCTGAATATTATAGATGAGAGTTTCCTAACTCAGTAAGCATTGCAGCCAACCCAAGGGAATTCTATATCTTGTTTTGACAGATACAGAGGAACCAATCACAAAACTAGAAATTAATAGTAACTTAGATACAAGTGATTCAAAGATGTTAGACAAGAAGAAACCACCATGATCATCTAGTCAGATCTCTTGCACATTGCAGCCACAGAACCTCGCCCAGCCACTCCTGTAATAAACTCATAATCTCTGACTGAGTTACTGAACTCCTCATATCTTGATTTTAGAAGACTGAAAATTACAGAGAATCCACCATTTATTCTAGTTCAAACCAGAAAGTGATCTTGACATGTGCAAATAAAATATACAAGATACATAGAAGAGACAGTTTTACAAAGCTGAAAACAATGATGAGCCAATCATATGGAAAGAAGAATTTAATCAGAAAAAAATGTAAATGATATTTGGGAATTGTTTAAGAACTTAATTTTACTAGATGCCCCAAAAGCCACAATCCCACAAATGAGAAAGAGCGCCATATGGATTGAAAAATAACCTGGTTTAGTAGGGAACTGAAGTAGGCTGTAAAAAAATAAATAAATTATATATATATATTAAAAACAGAAGAAAGAGGAAGTTGATAATAATGAATATAAGAAGCTAGGAATTGTAGGAAATTGATAAGGAAAGCAAAGGGACAGAAGACGACATACACAGCCAGCAGAGTTAAGGACAATAAGGAGTTTTTTTTAATACATTAGGAACAAAGGAACCCTAACAATGGCATTTGTCCTTTACTGTACAGAAATGGTAAAATTATCAATAATAATGCAGAAAAGGCAGAACTGTTCAAAAAATATTTTAGTTCTATATTTGGTGGAAAAAACAGATGTTGTATTCATATCATAACACTCCTTCCAGTCCACTAGTATTTCAAGAGGATTTTAAACAGCAGCTACTAAAATCAGACATTTTTAAATCCCCAGATCTAGATATCTTTTTTTGAACAAGTTCCCTGAGGAGCTCACTGGACCATTAATATTGATTTTCAATAAGTCCTGGACCACCAGAGAAGTTCCAGAAGACTGGAAGAAAGCGAAAGTTGCACAAATATTTAAAAAGAGTAAATGGAATGACCAAGTAAATAGGTATGTCAGTCTGACATTGATTCTGGGCAAGATAACGGAGCAGATGATACGGGACTTGATTAATAAAGAATTTAAGGGAAGTAATATAATTAAAGCAAATCATTTTATGGAAAATAGATCCTGTCAAACTAAATTGATTTTTTTATAAGATTACAAGTTTAGATGATAAAGCTAATAAATAGTGTTGATATAATATACTTAGACTTCTGTAAAGGATTTGAATTGTTACCATGAGATATTTTGATTTAAAAAACTATACAGATATAAAATTAATATGGCACATTTTAAATGGATTAAAAACTGGCTAACTCATTGGTCAATGTAATTGTAAATGAGAAATCATCGTCAAACAAGGGTGTTTTTAATGGGGCACTGCAGGGTCATTCTTGGCCCTATGCTATTTAACATTTTTATTAATGACGTGGAAGAAAACATAAAATCACTGATAAAGCTTACAGATGCCACAAAAATTGAGGGAGTGCTAAATAATGAAGATGACTGGCCATGGATACAGAGCAATCCGAATTGCTAGGAGCAAGCTGGATACAAGCTAACAATATGTGTTTTACTATGGCCAAATGTAATGTATATATCTAGGAACAAAGAATGTAGGCCATACGTAAAGGATGGAGGGTACTATCCTGAGCCACAGTAATTCTGAGATAGATCTTGGGATCACGTGGACAAGAAGATGAGCATGAACTCCTAGTGTGATGGCTAAAGGGCCCAATGCCGTTCTCAGCTGCAGAAATAGGAGAATCTTGAGTAGAAGTAGAGAGGTTATTTCACCTCTCTATTTGGCAGTGATGGCATTCTGTGTCTAGTCCTGGGGCCCACAACTGAAGAAGGAATTTGATAAATTGGAGAGGGTTCAGGGAAGACCCACCGGAATGATTAACAGATTAGAAAACAGGCCTTAGAATGAGCTCAAACTATTTAGTTCGGCAAAGAGAAGGTAAAGGGGGGTGATTTGAGTACAGTTTATACCTACTTCATAAACAAATATCTAATAATTTACTCTTCAGTTTAGCAGAGAAAAGTGCCAATGGCTTGAAGCTGAAGCCAGAAAAATTCAGATTGGAAATAAGGTGTAAATTTTGATCCGTGAGAGTAATTAACCATTGGAACAATTTCCAAGGGTTGTGATGGAGTCTCCATCACTGACCATTTTTAAACCAGGATTGGATGTTTTTCTGCTCTAGGAATAATTTGGGGGAAGTTCTATGGCCTGTGTTATGCAGAAGGTCAGACTAGATGGTCACATAGGTTCCTTCTAGCCCTTGGAATGGGAAAAAACCTGTATTTACAACCAGTAATAATAAATTCACTAACCTAAAATGATAAGCAAGAAGGACACATTCCTGTTCTCCTAGGCGAGCATAAAAGCAGACACTCTTTGATACAATGGCAAATACATTGGTATGGCTGACCAATGGTATAGAAAAGAAAATGTTGGGACCAATATTATCTAAAGCCATCCAACTTTCATGCCACGCACACCTATTTACTAAGTGGCATTTTCACAAACAAATACATACACACATGCTTGTACGCACACAGAACCAGTGAATTCACCTCTAGATTTTCATACACTTCAATCACCTGGCCTGATCATGAGAATGGGGCAGACAGATGAAGAGAACAGATGATGGGACAGCCATACATGTCTTTGCTCCATCCTATGCAGACATAAGATTGCAGAAAAATTCAGCACTTGGAGATTGTTGGGGTCTTCCAGTGGGTCTATATGAATTGCTTCTGTGTTGAAGCCCTCCTTTTGGAGAGGCTGATAGTAGTGACTGGGGACCCCCAAGAATTTCAGTATTAGGAATCCAATCAATTAAGCCTCAAAAATTCTGATACTTCATTAAAGTTTATCCAGACTATCTGAACTTCCTGATCATGTGCAAATGGGAATCTCCTGAGAACGGAACTTCTCATGCAATAGTATCTCTTTTGCTTCTGTTCCCAGATAAAGCCAGGCAGTGCCTGGAAGTACAAAAATGAAAAATAACAGACCAGGGAAAGTTATTAAATGAACTTTGTTCAAGTTTTGGACCAAGGCTTGGCTCTTATTTTACATGAATCTATTTGCTTTTCCTAAGTATTCCAGATTCAGGAGAGCACAGTAGGAAACAAAGCTGATATTTTGATGGAAGGTGAAATTCGGGCATGTCCCTTTAAGCACAGCCACTGGCTTGATGAAGCTGTCAGTCTTTAGAGGAGTTCAGTGAATTATATGTGTTATGGTGTGGTGTGTGGGTTACCTCATTGCGGAATGTTATTTCAGATGACCAAACCTTGTTAATCCTTTTAAATTTAAAGTAACCAGCAGGAGGCATTGCTGCCCTCCTGAGTTTCCTATGTTCACCAAGCATCCTAGAATATCTTTGGGTCTGACAGAACATCATCACCTTGTGGTGTGACTGCTTTATCCCATTTTAAATGTGGCAGCCTTAAGTGATCTCTTTACCCTTTATCCTTTTAGAGGCAGATGTCAATGCAGATACTGGAAGCTGACCAGAGGGGAGAAAGGGACGTGACTAAAAGAATTCAACTTTTTCAAGCAACAGACCCGTTCATTGGAACATCACAGACACTCCTACCTTATCAAGCTGCTGGGGAGACCTTAAAATATATATAAGGCTGCATTCTGTAGTCTTCAAGTGAACAAAACTCCCACAGACTTCAGAATTCAGTCTGTGGGGTCTGATTCTAAACTCACTCCAGTGTTATATGCTCCATTGGTTTCAGTGGAGTTACTGCTGATTTACATCTGGTGTAAATGAGATCAGAAGCAAGCCCAGAACTGAGCTAGAGAGGCTTGGGTGTGGGGAAGCTCGGACTGCTGCTGCCCATTTTGTGCCCACTCTGTCAATAAGCGGAGGACTTCATTATCCAGGGCTGACACTCCTACATTGGGTTGACATTCACCTGGATTTGTCAGCCACTTTATAAAATCCTTTGAACATGTAAAGAACTACACAAATGCACAGTATGGATTTATAATTAATTATTATTATTATTCTACAAATACATAAATAATAACAGTGAGGTTTAGTCATTCTTTTTAACTGGGACTTTTGATTCTCTAAGGCTATCACAGCATGGCTGTGGAAATGTCCCTCACTCCATGCTGCTGGAACACTGGGAGTGATTCTCTGCTCATTTACTCCAGTGTGACCCCGCTAGCCTTAATGGAATTACTCTTCGCTCAGGCTGCAATTCAGAAAAGCATCTGTATTCCAGAAGGGCACTAAAACCAGTGGCCCCAAACTGGGGCACATCCTCCACAGGGGCATGGGGTAATGTTCGGAGGGTCGGGAAGCAGCGTGGTGGGGTTCAGACCAGCCCCCTCAGGGGTGGGGAGGGAGCTCTCTCAGCACTGTTCTGCTTCCAGCTCAGCCCCCCAGCCCCAGCCTGGCCACAGCTGCAGATCCAGCCCCAATCACAGCCCCAGCTCGGGACCCAGCTACGGCTTCACTCCTGGCCTGGGCCCTGGCTGAGCCTCCCTTCCCAGCCTGGCCCCGCACCAGCCACAGTTCCAGCCCCAGCCCCTGGTTTGTCGCTAAGAGTACAGCACCACTCTTGGCGGCAGCTCCAGTTTCCGGCCCCAGCTGCAGTCCCCAGTCCCAGCTGCAGTCCCCAGTCCCAGCTGCAGCTCCAGGCCCTGGCCATAGCTTGCAGCCCCCAGCTCCCAGCAGAGCACAGATGGATTCCTTTCCAGATAAGGAGCAGCATGACAAAGTTTGGGGACCACCTATTTATTCACATGCTCAAGTTCTTTCATGAATCAAGTCCTTTTCCTGGTGTAAGTGAGAGGAGAATCAGGCTCACTCTATCCACCAATCAGCAGAGGAAGTAAAGTGCTCAGGGGAAGTAAAGTGCATTTGCTTTTCCTATGCTGTATACACACAAATTGAGCAGTTGCTGACTTGGAGGAAAGTTATCATTTGGGTCTGAAAGGAAAAAAGAAAAGGAAATCTCTCTAACTTTGAGACCAGTGGTTCCCAACCTTTTTGGCTCAAGGGCCACAGATATCATTTTTACAATCCTGAAGGGCCACCAGCCTCCGCTAGCAGGCGCCTACTGAAAAGAAGTCTACCTCCTTGTTGATCTCCAATCTCTGGCTGCAGCAGGAAAACTGAATAGGTCCGATAGTCCTGTTTGTGCCTGAACAATAGAAACACGCTCCGCCTGGATCCTTAGGCACTGGCTCCCTTCTGCAGCCAGCAGGATGGGAGCCACCAGGGCCCTCCCTTGGGGGGAACGGGGCCCTGGGCCAATAGGCCTATGCAGGGCCCCGCCCCGCTATGCTGCAGGGGAGCGTGGCGGACCCACTGGCCCGCTCCGCCCCCCAGGGAGCTGGACCCGAAGGCCTTGGCCACCGGCGAGGGGACCGGGACGCTGAGGCCACAGGCGTGGGGTGCCGGCTCTGGCCCCAGCCTCGGAGGCCGAGAAAGCCAGCTCTGGCCTCGGCCCCAGTCCTGGCCCGGAAGGCAGAGGGGAGGGTTGCAGGAGGAAGTAGCTGTGGTGGGGGGCCGCGGCACAGGCCTCACACTGACCTGCTGGGAGCGGGACAGCGTGGAGCCCACGTAACCGTGAGGCCCAGGGTGATCGCCCCGTTCACCGCCTTCAGGGATGGCCCTGGGCCACTTTTGGCCTCTGGGCCACAGGTTGGGAATCCCTGTTTTAGACCAACAGTTTCAAAAGAGTTAGCTTAAACTGAGTCAAATTGTCTTGGGGTTAAACAGGGACTATGGATTTTTCTCTCATTACAACAGGTGATTTGACCTCACCTTCCTCTATGTGCTGTTCCCCAGTGTTTGAATCCTAACACCTATTTTGATTTGCTGTTACAGCCTGACCTGATCCTATGTCATACACTCCCCTGCATTTAATTTCCTCCCATTCTGTAAGTTTCCCATCTTCAAAGCGTCTGACAAAGTGGGATTTTCTCCCACGAAAGCTCATGCGATAAATAAATCTGTTAGTCTTTAAAAGTGCCACAGGACTCTGTTGTCTTTGAAAATCAAGGCAATCATTGAGATGCCTAAAAAATAATAAATAATCAAACCTAGCTCTTATATTGCATTTTTTATCCACAGATCTCAAAGAGCTTTAGAAAGGAGGAATCTTTATCCCCATTTTCAAGATGGGAAAACTGAGGCACAGTGACTTGCCCAGCACCAACCTTAGGGCAAACTGCCAAACTCATCATGATTTTTAAATCTGGGCCTGACACTGCACACACTTATGGATGCACTTAACTCTATGCCTGCAAGGTGAGGCGTCCCATTGAAGTCAATGGGATTTGTCACTTGTGTTAAGCACACACAGGATCCAGCCCCTGTCTGAAAAGTGTGGCCAGCATGCATTCTGGCTGGCTAGTCCCCTCAGACTGTGTTGTCTAGCTGTCTGCACTGCTCCCGTCCTCAGAGCATTGCTTCCATCTCAGAAAATGAAAGCATCTTTCATCCGCTACATCTCAATCACACTGAATCTTTAGACATTTCAGGATGATAACAACAATAATTATAACTGAAGGCAGTTCCCTATTATCTTGGAAACAACCATATCTTGAGCCAATAAAAACCTGAGCCCGTGGTCCCAGCATTTATTTAGCGCAGGTGATGGTTATTACCTCATAAACAGGAAGCGCCCGTCAGTTATCATCACAGCGCAGAGTTTTGGGGCAAAGCCCTTCACAAAATGCTGTCAGCTGAGCCATTGAAAATGATCACATGTTGCCTTTTTACAGTATCTGTCCCAGAAGCTCTGGGAAAACACCAGCCAGTTAAATGGGATCTGACTGTTGCCACGTTCAGGGTCAGAACTTCAGGCCTCTAAGGATCTGATCCAGCAAGGAGCTCCCTCCAGGCAGAGCCGTGTGCCTGCCTGAAGCCTTATCAGCGTAATCATTGCGGCTAGGTAGAATGTACAGAAAATAAAGATATTAACTCTAGACGCCACCCACACATAAAACTACTGACATTGCTCTTAATAACGCACTGCCAATTACAACAGAGTTGTCAAAGATAAGTAACAAGCAAAGAAAAACAGAATGAAACCAAAACAGAAGGTAATCATCATTCTAAAAATAAAGATCAAAGCAAATTAACACCCCTTTGTGCTGTGTACTGAAGGCTGCCAACTTGAGGCTCTGGGAGCCACCCAGAAAAGAATAGGTGAAATTCATTGCTGTGCACCAAGTCTGTGCACCACTTAAGTCCATCTTATGCAACCTTAAAATTGTGCTTGATTGGAACTTAAGTGATGAATAAGCTTTGTGCCTGACCTCTGTACAGGGAAGACTTTCACTCCACAAGAGTATCAAAACTGATTTGAGTAGTAAGATAGATACAGTGTGAGAGACCATCATCTCTCAGAGTAGAGTCACAGGGTCAGATGCTCAACAAGAGTGACTTGGGATAGATCTGCTCAAGCCAGTGAAACTATACCAGCTTATACCAGCTCAGAAACCGGACCACTGATTTTTAATGCCAGATAGGACCTTTATGCTCATGGAGTCTGACCTCTTCCATAACACAGGCCTCAGAACCTCACTCTGGGATTCCTGCATTTAGTCCAATATAGTATATTCCAATCTTCATTAATATTAAAGCAACTAAAATCCAACCCATACGTTGAACATTAGTTTTAGTTGCCTTTCTACTTTTATTCTGCTTGGTCTATTTTATTTCCTTCGTTTTACCTTTCGGTTCTAAAAGGTAAAAATAGGAAAGGCTGAGGAATAGTTAGAGGTGAAATCCTGACCCTCCTGAAGTCAATGGCAAAACTCTCCTCCATGTCAGTGGGGCCAAGATTTTGTCCTATGCATTTCCTTATTATGCAGTGAGTGGCTCACAAGAGCTGGTACTTGGGCCAGCAGTTTAGAACCATCATGCGCAGCACTTACCTAAGTATTCAAAAAGGAATGTATCTGTCTGTACACTATGTTATAGCTCACTTAACGAAAGATCTATCAGAATCGCTTAATAAATCCTTTGAGGTGTCACATTTTCTAACCATGTCTTTTTGTAACAGAGCCAGCGCTTTCGAATCTGTATTGCTGGGAGAGGTATCTTCTCACATAGGCCATCCTCCTTTTGATGGTGGTAGAGGGAGTGTGTGTGTGTGTGACAGTAGTGATCAACTGACCCGTGCAAGAGTCAAACAATAGTAACAGAGGAGCTGTCACATGCTACAGCACTGGGCCAATATATCTGCTATTGTGCTTCCACCAGCAGGCTCAACTCACCTGATGCTCCAGAGGAAGGCTTGAGAGAGCCTAAATTATGCAGACTATGATTTCTGGAAGGAAAGACCAGAACCACATACTCTCCTAGTAAGATTAAATTCACCTTCCACATGAAAGCAAATATAAGTGTCCATCCTTCCCCTATTATGTGTCAAGGAACTCTGAAGAAGTCTCCTGAGTCATGATGACTAATCAGGGAGGAGGACCACCTATTAGAGCCTCTCCCCCTGCAAAGAACAGAACCCTATTTTCATGCAAAATCCAATCTTTTTGATACCTTTTGTTGACTCCTGAGATTTGGGATGTTGCAGATTTAAGGATTGGGATGTTTTACTAGGCTGCAAAGTTTTGCTGTGGGACATTCCCTGCTACAAGACTGTTATATATTGCTCCAAACACGCCTTCTTTTAGGTTGTAGGGTTTTTTCAGTCATCCAAGTGCCTTGAAGCAGCTGGAATGAGAGTGCAGTAACTACTAAACTCCCGCTAAAAGCCTCAATGCGTCACCCCAATCCTAGATAAGAACCCTGTATGCTGGCTCCCACCAGGCTGATGTCCATTCAATTCATTCTTCCTCTAATATTTCACAGCTGGGGATGGTGGCATGTACTATCTCAGAAAGAATGCTTAATGAAATGTATACAACGTATATAATGAGCACAGTTTTCCCCAAAGGTAAAAATCATGTTCATTCTACCCTATGGACCCTGTTTATTATTCTATCCTCATATCAAGGGGGTGAATGGGACATTAAGTTAAATGTCCGTCCTCTGCAGTCCTAGGGGAGATCATAAATGAACACGATCTTGGTAGATTCATCCCACCCCAGAGTGGAATTCAGTCCACGTCACAAAGTCACTGCATAATCCAACCTGATTAGTAGACTCTGTGTCAAAGAAGCTCAGGACAGGGATAGCAGGCAGTGTGACGCAAGGTGCATTGAACTAGCGGTGTAAATGATCCAGCACTGGATTAGCTGGAATTGATTTGGTCAGGAGTAAAATGCATTAGCATTGCTACCATCCGGGGAGCCCCAAATCTAAACAAGGAGATAAAGATTTAGCTGCACTTGCACAGGTAGGAAGCACAGAGCCCAGGACAGGCATGGCAGGGAATGATGCAGGCTAGGAAGGATGCCAGAGCAGACATTTCTATTAGCATCTCACTGCCACGAGCGTCGCATCCAGCCATGGATTTAAAAACCAGGCTTTCCAAATACAGACACTTCTTTTGCCTTCGAAGGGCAAAGCCTGCTTCTAGCAGTTCTTCTCTTCATTCAGTGGCAAGTTTCTTTTCTAAAATAGATCTTAAACGTCCAGCAGAGGGCGATTTCAGGAGTTGGTCAAACAGAAACATTATTTCATTTCAACACCCCAAACAGTTCCAACGCTGACTGTCTCCCCTTTTTACATTTACATTTTAATAAGAAACGTCCCTCATTGCTTTGCAAACTCTTTTTCAACAGATCTGCTGCATGTGTCTTTAATTAGCCCAAACTGCAGAAAAAAACAATGGCTACATTAAACCTAAGCTCTGCAGAATCAGGGAAAAGAGGACTGGAATAATACTTATTTTTGTTGCCTACAAAACAATCCTCTTTGTTTCTTTTGGAGTTCAGACTATTTACAGGTCTTTCCATTTTCAACCACACTGAAGCACCCTAGCCAGCAATAGGCTGGCACATTGGTAACTTTACACCGGCAGGGAGGGTAGCTTCATTTAGAACACTCCAACCAATACTAGATTTTCTTCTCAGATAAGTTTTATCAAACACACTACAGATAAAGTATTGCTTCCCGCATGTCTCTTTCCCTGCCAGACATTAAAATCTCCCTTGCTATAAATCGATCGGCAAGGCATTTCTGAATAAAATGAAATAATTTGGGGATTTCAATCCAGTTTTATGTAAGGCTATCTAACCAATTCTCAATCAGAAAGGGGGAGGGGGCCTGAAAAGAAGGCAATAAACACAACACTAGCTGATTTAAATTAAGCCGGATTTATTTTTAAAACACGGGTCCCTATATATATATATATATATATATATATATATATATATATATATATATATTTTAAAACCCTAAAAAAACTAAGTTCACTTTCAATTTTCACTGCAACCCCTGGTTGGATTGAACTAGAAACTGAAAGAACGGAGTGTCTGGTGCTAGAATTATTTTCCTGCTATAGACGCATGGATATACTATTATTCTTTTACTCTAGCATATAATTGATCAGCTAAACACCAAAGCAAATGCCTTCTGGAGTGCAGGCTAAAGGAATAGGATGTTCAACCCTTGAATTTAAACTACATTACAGACACGGAGAGCAATTACAGGGCAATCTGAGTCCATTTCATTGTTCTGCACGGCACTGAAATGGACTTTTCCACCCCTTCCCTTCATGCTCACGGACCGAAATGCTCAAAATAAAATAAAATAAAATAAAAGAAGGTGAGGAAATTTAAGGACAAACATTGGAAGGGGAAAGGAGGGGGGAGAGAAGAAGAAATGGGATAACAAATTACACCAACCTCCATTCAATTGCAAATAATACTATTTTTTAAAAAGCAGAGCATACATTTAACCTCTCCCTTTCACAGCAGCGACACTGAGATCTGCTATAATGTTGATTTCAGGTCTGTGGTCATTTTCTTTCTCTTTTTTTGGTGGAAGATAAGGGGTGCCTGGCAAGAGGTGGCCAAAGGACAGGGGTCGGGAAGGGTGGAAGGAAAAAAAAGACCCAGAGCTGCCTTACCTTCGTACATGGGGGCCATCGGTGCAAGAATGTCTGTTATTCATGGCAAAAAAAAATATATTAAAACATTAAAAAAAATGAAGCGAGATCTCAGCCCCCCAAACTCAATACAAATCTGCCATCTTGAGCCTGTGTCTCTCCGTAGAGTCGAAGCTGCCAACCTCCTGCATCACCGCCTCACTTCATTAGGGGGGAGAGAGAAAAATCCAACCTTGATCCTGTCCATCTAACAAAAACACCACCAAAAAGGGGAAACAAGGAGCCGGGGGTGGAAGAGATGGTTGGGAGGGGGGGGAGGGTCGATGCACAGTGGACAGGCCAAGGGTGGGGGGGAGGTGGTTAGAAGCCCTCTCCAGATTTGGGACTTTGGGGTCGGGGAAGGGGGACTCGGCCGATCCCCTTAGCTCTCAGCTCAACATGTCTGTGTGTGTTGGGGGTTTCTGCAAAAGTTGCATTGGAGGCGAGAGAGAGAGCGAGACAGACACAGAAACAGAGAGGGGAGAGGGAGGGGAAAAAAAAAAAGCAAAGGGAGTTTGCAAATAATCAAATGCCGATGGCACTGATCGCAGTTTCCCAGAAGGGGAGAGAGAGAGAGGGAAAAAAAACCCTCTGCTGAGATTATGTGGGATCTTGTTTAACAACACATTTCAATCAGGAGAAAAAAGGAACAGTCAACAGAAGTTGGAGGAACAGCTCTGTCTCCCCCCCCCCCTCCCTTTACAGGAAAAAAAAAGCAGCTGATTGAAGCTTTGCAATTCACTGGCTGTGGGGATCATATAATTTGAGCTGATGTTTTACAATAGCATGGAAAATTCCTACCTCTCCCATCCACCCCCTTCCCAAATAAATCTTCTGTTCCCTCTAGGCATTTCACAATCTGTTTCTCTGACAAAAGTTCTGGGGATTTTTAAATCCATTTTCCCCAATTAAGTCCAGTTTTTGTGGTGTAAATATTTAGAGGATGCATTTAAAATAAACACACATTGTTGCTTTCAGAATTATTCTTTTTAAAGAATCACATCGAATGCCTGTTTACTTATTGAGATTGACAGCTGGTGACCCCCCTCCTGTTTTCATTTGAACAGATCCACCCCTTTCCCTCAGTGATTGCTGGGGAAATGCAGCTCCTCCTCTCCTAATCGTTTGTTTTCAGCAACTGACGTGTGCTGCAGGTAAAACCTTTTATTTTCAATGTACCTTTCATCTAATGGTTCCTAAGCACTTCACAAAGAAAGGTAAATAACTGTATACCCATTATACCAATGAGGAAACTGAGGTCCAAAAAGGTTAAGTAACACCAAAGTCCAAAGATAGAACCAAAAACTAAGCCCCTGATCCACCAATAACTTCCACGTGTGTCTGTCCACACAGGACTCTTTGCAGGATGGGGGCCTGGTACCAGATTTACACAAGCGCTCAACACACAACAGCTCCCAGTTAGACACCTAAATAAGGAGGCCAGATTTTCAGAAGTGCTGAGCACCTAACAACTTAATTTAGAGCCCATCTAGTTGACCTCTTTTGATGATCTGATCCTTAGTCTTCTACTCTAGGCACCAGACACCACTGCCCCCTAATTAAAGATTGTTGTCATCCTCATTTCTAAAACATGATTCCCATTTTCTTAATCCCATAACTCTCCTGTAATAATTGGAGGTTACTTGTTTGTCTAGGTTATTTAATATTTATTACTTACGCCTGTTTCTGCTTCCTGATTAGAATACCAGCTATTGGTGTGTATTTCAGGGTAGCCGAAACAAACGTGGAATATAGAGGGCAATAGAGGACAGAGGGGAGCAAAAGGAGCTGGGGTTGGGGAGCTCGGTTCTTTTAGTGGTTCTGCATCTGCTTGCTGTATGACCGTAAGTAAGTCATATTGGTCTGTGTCTTAGTTTTCTCAGCTGTGAAATAAAGATAATAATGTTGGATGAAAGTGAAAAGAATGTTTTCTTTTATTTCAGTTTGAACAATATTGTAGCCATTGATTTCTGCATGGATTTTATTTCTCTTGGAGCCAAAATGATATGTGAACTTGACAAAAATCAGAGGATTTTTGCCGGGGGTTCATAATAATGGGGTGGATTTTATTTTGACAGGAAGCAGCATAGCAGTGATCTTCAGAGATTTAATCCCTTTGTGGGTCACTAGCTAGGCAGGGAGATGTCCAGCTACATAGACATGGATAATAAATACATACCCAGTCATTTGAAGCCTCTTGCTTCAACTCAATTTCTAACTATTAAGGTTTAGGGCAAGATCATCCTGGAGGACAGACTATCTCACATCTGTAGGAGACAGTATTGTAGACTAGAGGGACCATGGTTCTGACTCAGTAAAGCAATTCCTTTAGGAATTGTTAACATGACAAAAATAGTCTGAGCAGATTCTCACCTAGCGTAAAGGACCGCAGCTTTAGTGAAACCAGGAGAGCTGTACCTATTTACATAGTTTAGGATGCTCTTTCCCCTCTCCATGTAAACACTGCTGAAGGTAAGTTTGTGGGCTGATCATTGGCAGAAAAAAATAGTGCTGACTATGGCCCACGTCATCACCTGGAGAAAGCCCACCACATGTAAGCCATATAGAAGGAGGTGAATGCCATTCTTGCAGTAACATTGATTTTCTTTCCCACCTCACACACACAAGCCCCTCTGTGGGCACTTCACCTGGAAGAATATTTATGGTTTCTGGAAGTGGGACTGGCAGAACAGTAGAGGGGGCTTGCTCTGCACAGATGGAAATCTTCTTAGCTCAGACCTGTTTCATCTCCCCCTGGGTTCCGAAGTGGATATGCCATAGAGGGACCTAGCTACTGTGGCTTGAGCAGCTCCTGTGGGATGGTTCCATCCCTGCATGAAAAAGTTTGTCCTTCCCCGCTGATTCCTGAGATTCACAAAACTGGGAAGAGGCCCCACTACTCAAATTTGCAGGCCCTGAACTCCTCCCACAAGAGGGGAAATCCATAGTGTCTCTTTTCTTTAACCCCTTCCCACAGGTCTTCGAAGGGAGGCACAGATCTAGTGTGTGCATTTAGAAAGCACAGCTGATCTTGTTGTATTAGGTATTTTCATTGGTTGATTGCTTTGAATTTACCCTAAGCAACTCTGGGTTGTGGATACTCTTAGAAATTTATAATAATAAATCCCACACTATATACATAGAACCTCATGAACTATCCTGGCAATAGTATTATCAGTTTTGTCCACCCTGACTAATGGTCTTGGGCAATAGTAGGAGAGACGTAGCCTGGAAGAGGAAAAGTGTTCTTGTTCGGAAACTGAACTATGACTCAAAAGATCAGGTTCTACTACGCAAACTCTGGGTCGCCTTGGGCAAATCACTCCATCTTTTTGTGCCTAAATTGCCTGTTATGGGGATAATAATATGTATGTAACTCGTCTATTTTGACTGTAAGCCCTTTGGAACAAGGACTGTCTCTTCCTCTGCCTTTGTATAGTCCCTACAATAATGAGACAAAGATCCTGCTTGGAGCCTTTAACTGCTAGAGTTCTACAAATAATAATAGACACCTACAATGGTATGGCTAGAACATGTTTTTCTGCCCAGAAGTGGCAAGTAAGTCAACAAAAATTCACCCCATATTGTGACCCACATTAGGTTTTTAGGGGGATAGTCCTTTGTAACCATAGTCATAGGGTTTCATTCCCACATACATGGGAAGAGATCATAGTTCGTGGCCTGAGTCAAAGCCTGGTGAAGTCAATGGAAAAATTCTTGTGAACTTTAACAGTCCTTGTATCAGGCTCATAGCACAAACATTGCAGCAGGATGCATCCATGTGTGTTGTAGCTGAGACAGATACCACCGCTTTTAGTTGCTGTGAGGCCGAGTGATGAACACTAGTAGGTGTATGGAGGAGTGGCCAGCAATAATCCTATTGGGATATGGCCTCAGCTGTCGGGACCCATCTGAGATGCATTGACAACATTTGTATCAGAGTGCACCTCAAGTGGTGCATGATGCTCCCAGAGAGGAGGACAAAGAAGAAGTAGGTAACAACAGTAGAAGCTCACTGTGTGTGATATAGTACTGTCCCACGTATAACCTATGTTTAGCTGCTGCCATCGCTGGCTGCATACCTGTGAAGAGAGGATCACAGTGAAGTGGGAGAGACTTGTCACAAACTGCAAAAGAGGAGGCCATGGCAGATTAGGAGAGTGTTTATGCCCTGTAAGGGCTGCCCACAGATGGGACCTCGTAGCTGGAGAAGTTATCCTTCAGCTCAGCTGGGAGAAGCCTGGAGCTGGAGGAACAAGGTGCTAGTCCTGGCTTCGCATTTCTCTGAGTGTGAGTGATTTAGGTCAGTAACTGAGTATTGCTGCAGTCATGAATTACTAGAGTGCTTCTGAGCAGCAGGTCAGGAAGTGTTCCTCAATTGGACATGGGCCCCTTACAAACATTAATGCTGCTGTAGAGTGGGCTGTTCTTCATTGACCCCTCATTCAGGCTGCGGCACTGCAGTGGGCACCTAAAAGTAAGTTCATGAAAGAGTTCTGACTTCCTCAGCTCCTCCCCAGAGCCAAGTAAGTTCTGTGCATTTTCTTGTTTTCTTCAGAAAATTGCAGTTTTGAAAAAGTTATTGTAAAATGTTGGAATTGATGACAAAAATCATAACAGACATGCTTTAAGCAAAAGGGTCTGATTCTCATTTAGGGCATGTCTACATTGGAGGAGAAAAGGTGAGTTCTTAATGCATATTACCTAACTCAAGTTAAAATGGCAGTGAAGAAGTGGCAATTCAGCTTTCAAGTCAGGTTAGCAGCCCGGGCAGTTAAACCAAGTTAACAGATGAATTGCTGTGTCTTCAGTGCTACCTTAACTGACCCCAGTTAAGGACACACCCTCTTTCGCAGTGCAGATATACCCTCAGACAAAGGCCTAGTCTACAGTACAGACCTTTGTCAATCAAAGTCAGCTTTTTGCACCAAAACAATGGTGGTATACACACTGCAATCCCACCACTGAGCCAACTCCCCTGCTTTTTGCAATAAAATAAAACCATCTCACTGAGAGGTGTAGAGCTTTTTGCACCAAACTTATAGGAACAAGGCACCTGTGTGGACACTGTGCTTGCTTATGTTGTGGTAAATGGCCTCCAGGAAGTGTCCCATAATGCCTAGCCTGACCATTCTGGACATCAGTTTGAACTCTGCTGCCCTGCAACTATATCTGTCCTTCCCACTTTAAGGTCCTGGGAATTTTTGAAATTCCACTTCCTGTTTGGTCAGTATGAAGAGCTCACATTGCATCTTCAAAGCTGACCATGGCGGCTCATGTACCAAACACTCTCCTGCTTGGAGCGCACTAGACCTTCTGGATCTGATTTGCATTTGGGGAGAGGAGGCTGTGCAGTCACAGTTCTGCTCCAGTCAAAGAAACTCAAGACAAACAGTCAGATTTCTCATTAATGGTAGAAAAGGCTATGAGGCATTGCAGTGCCATGCAAAAATCAAAGAGCTGTGGTGGGATAAAAAAAGGCTAGGGAGTCAAGCCATTGCTCTGGCACAGAAACAAAGGCCTGCTGCTTCTACAAGGAGCAGGAAGCCATCCTCAGCAGTGACCTCACCTTCACCACCAGGAGACCCATGGATACCTCCCCAGACCCAGACACAGCGGACACCAGACAATCGCAACAAAAGTCATGGATAAGGAGTCGAATTGGAGGATGAGGGGCACTTAGTTATTTACTGACATGCGGAACCAGGACCTCTTCTTGACCTTCAGAGACTTCAAGCCAGTCCCAGCCCTCCAGCTCTGGCGTGCAGGATGCAGGAGAAAGGATTTTTTTTGAGTTGGTGCTGCTTGGTTACATGGTTACAGCTGTCCTTTGCTTTGTTGCATTATATAGTTGCTTGAAGGGATAGAAAAGCACAAGAGTAGCTGTGTAGCATTCCCCTGTTCAGCTAGGCAGTGCGGTGGCAAAGTGTATTAAGGCAACTGAGATTTCATGTGAATTCTCCAGAACAGTCATCTCCAACCTTTCTGAACACAAGATCACTTTTAGAATCTAAATGCAGCATAAGATCTACCCTTTAAAAATGTGAGGTTATAGTAGATTACATATTGAATGAGTCAACAGTGTGATGCAGTTGCATAAAAACCCCTAATATCAGTCTGGGGTATATTAACTGGACTGTTGTATATAAGGCACAAGCGTTAACTGTTCTGTTCTGCTCTACTTGGCACTAGTGAATCTTCAGCTGGAATACTATGTTCAGTTCTGGGTGCCACACTTTAGGAAAGATATGGACGAACTGAGACACTCCAGAGAGAGTAATAAAAATAATGAAAAGTTTAGAAAACCTGAGCTATGAGGAAAGGTTAAAAATGGGATTTCCACTAGAGATAGGGAGGTGTTAGTACTGTTAAATAAGGGGCTGGTGAAACCTCATCTGGAATGGTGTATTGAGTTCTAGTCCCCCATGTTTAAGGAAGATGAATTCAAAGTGGAACAGGTGCAGAGAAGGGCTACAAGGATGATCTGTGGAATGGAAAACCTGCCTTATGAGAGGAGACTTAAAGAGCTTGGCTTGTTTAGCCTAACCAAAAGAAAATTGAGAGGAGATATGATTGCGCTCTATAAATACATCAGAAGGATAAATACCAGGGAGGGAGAGAAATTAATTAAGTTCAGTGATAGTGTGGACACAAGAACAAGTGGATAGAAACTAGCCATCAGGAAGTTTAGGCTTGAAATTAGATGCAGGTTTCTAACTATCAGAGGAGTGAAGTTCTGGAGTAGCCTTCGAAGGGGAGCTGTGGGGGCTAAAACACCTATCTGGCTTCAAAACTGAGCTTGATAAATTTATGGAGCGGATGGTACGATGGTTCAGCCTAGTTTGGCAATTCCCCGATCTTTCATTACTTGTGGTGGATATGCCAATGATCTGAGATGGGATGTTTGATGGGTTGGGTTCTGAGTTATTACAGAGAATTCTTTCTTGGGTGTCTGGCTAGTGAGTCTTGCCCACATGCTCAGGGTTTAACTGACCGCCATATTTGGGTTCGGAAAGGAATTTTGCCCCAGGGCAGATTGGCAAAGGTTTGGTGGGGGGCGGGGGATTGCCTTCCTCTGTAACATGGGGCACGGCTCACTTGCTAATGGATTCTGTGTACCTCAAAGTCCTTAAACCGTGATTTGAGGACTTAAACTCAGGAATAGGTTAGAGGTTTATTACAGGAGTGTGTGGGTGGGTGAGATTCTGTGGCCTGCATTGTGCAGGAGGTCAGACTTGATGATCATATTGGTCCCTTCTGACCTTAGAGTCTATGGCTATGTCTACACTTGTAAATTTAGGTTGAATTTAGCTAAGTCGACTTAATTTAGTTAAGTCGACTTAGCATGTCTACACCTAAATTTTAAGTTAAGGGGAAACTTATGAAGTCGACCTAGAGCGTCCACCGTGGACGCTCTAGGTCGACTTCTAGGGGCTAGGAGGACCTAGGGCAGGTCCATGGTGGCAGGGGGGCACCCCTTGCCAAGTGCCAGGGGGCTCAGCCTTTGCCCCATTGTACCTGGGTACAATGGGGCAAAGGGGGACAGGGACCCTGGCAGGGCATAGGGGCAGGGTGGGCAGGGCTCTGCCCTGCCCTGTGGGGGGGGACTGCCAGGCTCCCCCTGTGCCTCCCCTGGCAGGGAGGACAGTGGGGGAGTCCTAGAGTAGCCCTAAGTTGACTTAGGGCTACTCCAGGTCTACAATGGCTTAAGTCGACTTGAAAAAGTCGACTCAAGCTTAAAGTCGAACTAAAAGTAGGTTTAATAAAGCCGACTTCATTTTCATGAAGTTGACTTTATTTTCCTTAAGTCGACTTAAGCAACTTGCTTAAGTCCACTTAAGGAAACTGTAAAGTAGACGCAGAGTAAATTAAGTCGACTTAAGCTTGCTTAAATTGACTTAATTTACAAGTGTAGATGCATCCTATGAGTCTAAGAAGTAATAAACTTAATCTGTACCAAGGGAGATTTAGGTAGATGCTAGGAAAAGCGTTCTAAGTATAAGGGTGCTTAAGCTCTGGAATAGACTTCCCCGGGAGGCTGTGAAATCTCTGCAAAGGAAGTTTGTCCAAGATGTACTTAAAAACATCTGTCAGGAATGGTCAAGCTTGGTCCTGTCTTAGTGTAGGGGCCTGGACTCGATGATTTCTCCATCTAGTCTTCACTCTATGTGACCAACTGTGGACAGCCCTGTTTGAAAGTTAAAAAAAAAAAATCACATAATCCCTTAGCAGATAATGTAAATAATAATAATAATAATTATTATTATTATGATCATAAACAAAATGCTGAACTTCACTAACCTCTTTGCTTTGAAGAAAATTACTGCAGACTGCTCCCTTTATGGGCAAGAAATGGATTTGTAATATTTTCAATTGTGTGGCAGCTATAGCAAAACAGGGGTAATAAGCTTAATTCACATTAATAGGCCTGATCGTCCACTCCATTACACTCTTTACCCCAGTATAAACCTGAGGTAAGGCAGTGAAGAATCAGGCCCCCTGTGTGTAAAATGCTTTTAAATCTATGGAAATGTAAAGTAGTAGCACCCAAGTGAAGCCAGGAATCAGGGGCAATTAATACATGTGCACAGCCATATAAGATAAGATTTCTGAACCTCACTTCCCTACTAGGAGAATCACTTAAATAAATAGCCTAAAACTGATGTAGCCCCTCAGTTGGAGACTTAAACACAATTTCCTAGCTTTTAGTTTCTGCGGGTGCGTCTACACTTACAAATTAAGTCGACTTAAGCAGCTGCTTAAGTCGACTTAAGGAAAAATTAAGTCGACTTTATAAAACCTCGTTTTAAGTCAACTTTGCTGGCTAAGTCAACTTTAGAAAGTCGACTTAGCCAGTGTGGACGTGGAGTAGCCCCAAGTCGACTTTAAGTCGACTTAGGGGGCTTTAAGGCTTCCCCACTGCCCTCCCTGCCAGGGTGGCTGGCACAGCCACAGCCTGGTGTGCCCCCCCACAAGGCAGGGCAGAGCCCTGCCCACCCGGCCCCTATGACCTGCCAGGGTCCCTGTCAGTCTCAGCCCCCATTGTACCAAGGTGCCCCCCCTGCCATCGTGGACCTGTCCCAGGTCCACCTAGCCCCTACAAGTCAACCTAGGCATCCTGTGTGGACGCTCTAGGTCGATTTGGCAGGGTCCCCTTTAAGTCGACTTAAATTTTGAGTGTGGACATGCTAAGTCGACTTAAATTAACAAGTGTAGACATAGCCTGCGAGAGGTTCAGGTATTATTCATTCTTTCTTTCTTTCTTTCTTTCTTTCTTTCTTTCTTTCTTTCTTTC